>RSEF01000002.1:81975391-81990675 GCA_003993805.1 Himantopus leucocephalus
TTTCTTTTTATTATTTTATTATTAGTATTTCATTAAAGTAGTTAGTTTCTTTTTCAGTCCATAAGTCTCTCTCTCTCATTCTTCTGTCCCTTGGCAGAGAAGTTAAAGAGAGCATCTGTCATTCATTCACCAGCCAGTCCAGCCCAGACCATGACACTATGTTACATATTCTTCATTGGCTTTATTCACAGAAATCATACTTTAATTTTTATTGCTCCTTCACATTTTTTCTATTCTGGAGAAGCATGTAAAAGAAGCTTTTGTGTCTTTTTAGCCTACATAAACTCTTGCTAACAGGCTTCTAGAATAATTTAGGAAGCTACAGTAACTGATTAAGTTCAGAGCTGCTCCATATTGAAAATAATTAAAGACTGTCAGTGTATTTTACTACTGTATAAAGTAAGATTTATTATCTTATCTTACTTTATGCCTTAACAGCAGCTTGATCTTGCCAATTATCCTATTATCCACAATTTCAGATACATTACTGAGATATTTGAGTTCCTGTCACTTAAATCTATTACTAGAAAATGCTTGAAACAAAAAGGAATCAAAGTCCATGGAGCAGTAAAGGTCACCTGAGATTAGTATGTAGAAACCTTGGAGTAATTTAAGGATGGATTTAGGAAATACCCCACATATATTTGGTTAGATACTGAATGATACCCATAGTGTATGAGTCATAACTCACAGGCAGCAGATTCTGAACTGAATTATGTCCTCTATTACCTCCGTACTGTTTACTAGTGCAAGTTAGGAACACAGTTCATCTTTGTGACAATTCTCGTCCTGATACTAATCTGTATATTCAGCTTCCCGAGCCTAGAAGATTCCTGTATCTATATTTATAAGGAAATTATAACAGTATTATTCACAAATTAATTACATACTAATTATGATTATAATTATGCATTAAATAATCAGCTTACTGTTATTGGTCGCTACATTTATTTGTAGTGAAAGCAGCTACTTTGAAACACATACTTCAGGGTTGTACAATACCAAAAAGACAAAATTTCTTTTCTCTTAGTCCCCCGCTTGCTGTACCAAACATTTTTCTTGCGTAAGCAAAGTCTTTTTCGAAATAGTCGCTGTATTACTCATTGACTTATTTATTTTGAAACGTACAAACAATGGAATAAACAGAAAGTAAAAAGGGATGTTTTCTGCTAAGTAATGAATTATTCAAGCAGTTAATGATGGAAACAATGACTTCATTGAAGCTACTGCTCTCTAAGGCAACACTGTAAAAAAAAAAAAAGCACTGAAACAGAGCCATCCTTTAAGTTAAGAATCAGAGCAGGTGCAGGCCTGTTGTCTGAGGGTTGTCATTACCAGTTGAATGGACTGTGTCTCAGTTTTGACTGGCATGAGTAGGCAAAACTATTCATTCACACCCCAGAAAAGGGCAATGGTGAAATGAGTTAATCCACATATCACAAAGCCTGGGAGCTGGATTTGGTTCTGCTGATACAACCATAGGCAAAGGAATGCCAAAGCGTGCATGTGGAATCATTTCTAAAACACTCACGTGAAAGTCTGTCCACAGTGAAAGACATACAAAAAGAGAATCCACACAGCCTTTAAGACACTATTCATAGTACTGACATGAAGCCAGATCCAGTATGATGCTGATGTTTTGGGGAGAACTAAGTGATGTGCATAGATAGTATTTCTTCCTTACTAATTAGTTTTAAGTAGGAGAAACATGCACCCATTAATCCTTTTAATTCTTTTTGCAAAGTGGTATAGTTTCACCAAGAACAGCCAAACAGCCAGTTGATTCTCTGACAGATGAAACATGTAATTTTGTCTCGTGTTGACAATTGCTCTAAACTGAACTCTCCTGTGTTGCGAGTGCTCTAATACCTAGGCTGCTGCCTCAAATAACTGTTGCCCAGTTTTCAAGAAGAAACATTTAGGCACTTAACTTCAGCTGAGGGTGTCAACACAGAATCCTCCTCTGACAGAGATGCGCTCAAAGCTCCGGGGATCATAGCTCAAGAGCAGCAGTATTTAAGCTACAACTTTTCATCGACATCCCATTAGCTAATTTAGCCTAGTCCTGTTGTGAATCCTGGTCTGAACTGATCAAGTGAGAGTGTTTACATCACCTAACTGTAGAATTTAATGTAGTCAATCTAAATCAGACACACAATGCAGAGAGCTAACTCCTTCACAGAAAGCTCAGGAGCTCCAAAGTTTCCTTCTTGTTTTCTTTACTATATTTCAGAGAGGCATGTCTCTTGCAGTTGACAACATATAAGAAGCCTAACTTAGCAACTTAATTATGTGATTACTGCCTTAGCATTTTCCATTCAACACAGGAAAATTATGTATTCAGTTTAGACTGTGTTTTGTTTCAGGAGTGTGAAAGTTAGGCACTGCAATGATGAATATCACAACTGGCATAACTCTGTATGGATCTATTGTTCGATGCCCAACATTGAGTGTCATCTTGATATTACTTTTGACTCCCAATTTTTTTAACAATAAGCAAATTAAGCCACAGTAATTCTTCCCAAGATATCCTAACCTCAGCCAGACACACAGCTCTTTCTTTATCTATTTGTACAACCTAGCTATACATTAAGACTTATACCCTGGAGTTCTCCCAGATGTTTGCTTCAGTACATAAGCTTCAGTTTGTACAGAATTCGACGGCTATGGTACCCTGTAAATGCAACCTGTATAAACACTGAATTCATACTAAAACTGGAACACTGCTTCCTGTCAACTGCTGAACTGATTTAAAAATACTTGTAGTGTACAGGCTTATAAAATTGAAATGGTTGTGCCCTACACATTGAACTATTGATTGTAATACCCGTTACATTTACTTGTGGTGTCATGGCTAAAGCTTCTGAATGTCCTCATAGAATGACTACAGTCATTTACAAGTACTGGTAAAACATCTTCTTGAAGCCTAAAGCTTTTTCTTTTTCAAAATGCAGAAAAGTTGAAATTCTTTGGAGATTTCAGTTATTATTAGTAGCTGCATTAAATCTAGTTTGTGTTACTCTTGTGGTTTAAAGCAGCCCTGGAGCTGCTAGAGTATCCTCCAGTGAGATAGGGCTGAATCATTTTTTGTCACCCTGTTGTATAGAGATTACACTATCCCCTGCACTTTGATGGTCCCAGCTTGTCCTGGGAGTCCCTCAGGGCAATAAGCACCTAGAATAAACATATATGCAGCAAGTTCCATGTTTTTCCAACATTTGCTGGAGTTCTTGACCAGTGCACCTTACTAAATAAGTCATAATAACTAAGACTGCACTTACCTATTATCCTGGCATCCCCATGCTACAATATTCCTAACTATTCTTTAGCTTAATGTACGATGAGGGGCTACTTATTTGGGTAACCTCTTGTACTGAGTCTGGCTGGGATGGAGCTAATTTTCTTCACAGCAGTCAGTATGGTGGTGGCTAGAACAGTGTTGATAACACAATGTTTTAGCTCTTGCTGAAAAATGTTTGCAAAGCATGGAGGCCTTTCTCTTTTTCCAACTCTGCCTCCCCAGTGAATACCTTGGTGGTGCGCAAGCAGTTGAGAGGGGACACAACAAGGACAGCTGATTTGAGCTCACCAAAGTGATATCCCATGCTCATATCATCATGCTGAGCAATAAAAAGAGGCAGAGGGTTGGGGTTTTTTTTGGGGGGGCGGAAGATAGCCATTGCTCAGAGACTGGATGGGAGGTGGTAAGTGATTGCCTTTGCATGACTTGCTTTGGTTTCGGGTTTTTTTTCTGTCTTTTTCTTCTTTCCTTTGCTTATTAAACTATGTTTATCTCAACCCATGAGTTTTCTTGCTTTTGCTTTTTCTATTCTCTCCTCCAACATGCTGGGGGAGAGTGAGTGAGCAACTGTGTGGTGCTTAGCTGCAGGCTAACCCACAGCACCTCTACAAAATTAGCTGGTTATAAATGACCACTTGGAGATTCAACAATCAGTATAGCTCCCTCTGAGGCAATACAGGAGGACAGTACTAAATAAAAAAAAATCTGCATATGGGGAAAATTTCTAACATTTTTCTGTAGTTTTCCTATGGGAAGTAGAAAATGTTCCATTGATTAGGACATTTAAAACCAGACTGGCTTTAACAAGAAAATATCATCACAGTGAAACCTTTGGCAGTTTGACAATATGATTTTATATTTGTGTTTCTGTGACAGTTCTGATTCTGGAGTTCTACTGAATCATTGACAGCCATGGCAACATGATGGGAAAGGAGACAGGAGTACTGTTTTATTGGAGCTGTGAAGCAGAGAGACTGTTGCTGCTTGAGTTGATTATAGCTGGTAAGAAAAATGTTGTCACAGTAAAAATATGCTGACAACCAGAAACAAACCATCTTTTTAGTCCCTTTGGGCCAATCAGTTACATTGCTCATGACTAAAACACAATGACCATCTTGAAAGGAGAAGCACTGTTAACTTTAGCGTTTTGGACAAATTCTAAACAGTTTTGTTATTTTCTTTCTCCTTAGTAACTGCCTCTGAAATTTCATTTGGATGCCTTATCTTTTTTCTGCTTTAAACTGTCTCTGTCTTCATGATGATTGAAGTCTTCACTTTACATTATATTGGATTATGTTTGTAATATATTTCAGAATCCTTCAAAATGAGAAATGTTATAGGATACCTATTGTTTATCCCTGTCTTAATGGCTGTACTATTATTAAAAAAAAGCCAAACAAACCATAAGCTGGGTGTTTTATTGGAATAAACAGTGTAACATTAAAAAAAAAAAAATCAAGCAGCTGTTTCTTAACTGTACTGTGTGTATTTGTTTTTTGTATAATCCCCTTTTATGATTTTCACTGATTATAAACTAGTTACTAGTAATTCATTCTTAATGTTTTAATTCTTATTTTTTTAAATAAAATTCCTCTGCAGTTTAGTCTTTTCCAAGATTCATATGTTCCATGTGCTTTGTTTTGAACCTGAATGTATTCTGGTCAGCACTGGTAGCTATACTGGTAGTATAGTGTTCAAAAAAAACCACAAACAAACCTAATCTAACAAAAAAAACCCCACTCTCAGAAAACTCAGCACCTCAGCATACGCATATACAAAGATTTTTCTAAACCTGTCTTTCCCATTGTAAGTTATCATAGATTCTGCTACTGATAGGTTATAAAATCTATTATTGAAAAAGAACATTCCCAACATCCTAGTAGAATATGAGGGGTTTGTTGTTCTAGGATTTTTTCCCCTCTTTGATAGACAAGAGGGTATTCCTTTTCGATCTATCTATCTGTTCTCTGGCTTATTTTTTTATGTGTATATACTTTGTCTTCAGTATTAGCTACTGAGTCCTTCCTATGTATTCTTTCAACTGACAAGTGCCTCTTTTTTTTTCCTGCACCATAACCAGTATAATAAGGTTACCCACAAACAGTGATTTAAACTATGTATATGCATCTACCTACAAATCAGTCTATGCCCCTCAAATCTATAGGAAATGAAGAAGGCTGTAAACTCCTGTAAGAAGACAGCAACATTTCATATAGACAGTCTCATATTCCAGAATAATATTCTACAAATATTAAAATTAGCTAAAATGATCTCAGGGCTATAATCTTCAACAGATAATAGTTAAATCTAATTGAGGCTTCTATTCTGAGAATATGGAGCGGGTATTAAATACAATATCACATAAAGGTATGCCTTAAAAACAGCAAGAACAAGTACTCTGTTAAAATTTGATTTGAAATCTGTACAGGGTTCTGAAAATGCTCAGATGTTGAGTCGTGAACATGACCATGGGCTCAGGCCCATTGTGATATGGTTAACAAAATCCTCAGGAATGCTCTGGTGTATATCTCCTGCACTCCCCACTAAGGACTTCCCAGCAGAACATTAATTCTACTGGAATGTATAAATTTCTGTTGTACCTGTTATACGCACTTCATTATATAAATTAAAAAAATAGTGTATACCGAGCTCAATAAGTATGAATTCTATGCTAAAAAGTAAGAGTGAGTGAAAAGAATCCAGAACCAGATTAGAGGCTTACATGGCTGAGCAACAGGTCAGAAATAATTTCTTCTCTGTTGCACATTGGATGGCCTGGAGGAGTGGTACAAAGTCAGAACAGAAAATGGGCAGAGCATGTGAGAAAGACCAATGCATGTTCCAGGCTTTTTACAGTGTGAAAGTGATGTAAAAAATGGGATTTAAAAACACTACTAAGAATGAAATAATGATATCCGGGAAGGTTTAGGGAAAGAAAAGCAGAAAGCAAAAAATAACCATGATTCTGAGGTGAATGACAGGGTGACTGGTTAGTTGTGTGAGATGATAGAAAAGTGTCAAAGAAGATGATTTTGGAAGAAAGATTCAAGACAAAAGAACAGACTAGCAGCAGAATGTCCCTGAGGATATATCATTGGCAGGGAGATACAGAATACAGGACAGACTAGATGGTGAGAGCCAAGGAAGTGTAATAGAGACTTGTTGGCACAGAAAACTTTAACAGGGACGAAACCCTTCAGTCAACACCCTGAAAGAAAGTGAATGGGAAGAGGATCCCCGAAAGATGTAATCAAAGGGATAATCATCAAAACAGGACATAAATGACATAGTAGAATTCAAAGGAGAGAAGCTCTCCAGATAAAGTGGATTGAAAAAGATAAAGAAAGATCAAGAGTGTGTGTCTGTGTCTGGAGAACAGACTCTTAAAGTTTAACACAAAGAGATGATTAGCAGCCCTTGTAGGGACAATGTCATTGATGAATCTGTTTCAGGCTGGAGTGGGTAATACAGAAAATCAAAGACGGTGAACAAAGACATCTCCAAAATATAACATGCCCTGTAAGAAAGAATATATGCAGCTAAAACATTTACTGACTAGGCTGATGAAAAAATCAATAGAGCAGGTGGTCATTTCACAGGATGAGAAGTTGCGACTCATCTGACTTTAATGCCTGTATTTAGCAAGAAGAGTTCTCTTGAGTACATAGAAAAAAATAGAAGTCTCACTTACTAGTAGTTTTTTTTCTAAAAAAGTCTTGCAGCCACAATGGGAATATCGTTGATAGACCTCCCCAAAGCAACAGAGTATGAGGAGGTCCTTGTAACAGCGGGCAACAGTATGGAAATTAAAAGCAAAGGTAGTTGGAGTAAACCATGTGAATAGTGAGGTAGATTTGACCCACCCTGCCAAAGCAAAATACAGTGAGCTGCAGTACTATGCAGGAGGGAAAGGGGGAGAAAGTCAGCTCTGATGCTTAAAAAACATTTAAGGAAAACAAGGGGAAAAATATAGAAAGAGAAAACCAAAAGGTTTTCAAGATTCAAAAAAAACATAAAGGTTAAAAAAGGACAAGAAAATCACAGAGAATCAGAACACCCCCAACCCCTAGTCAGTTAAGGGAAAGGAAAAGAAAATCAAATGGTAAGAAAATCAGCCTACAAAGATGAGGTATACTTAGTTTTCAGTATGATCTTAAGTATAAACTAGGTTAAAATCCAGATCATGATAATATATTTGGTTGGGTCACCTAAAAAATATGGGTGCCCATGTTTGGTATTATTCTTTTATCCCCGAAATGTTACTTCTTTTGCACATGATGTACTAGTATAAGCCATAAAAACCCAGGAAACCACCTCCTTTTTCAGGGGAGGTAATACATGTCATCATTACATTCAGATGTAGCATAACTCTAAGTAAATAATCTTTGCTGCTTATTATCTGTGATGCAAATTTTGATGCCTGCCAACAGCCTTTCTCTTCCCTGGGCTGCAATAAACAGCTTTTATTCTGTGTGAGGCTTTGTACACTCTGAAAGCATAGACCAGGTAAATCTTCAGCTTCTGTGTTTCAGTTCTAAGCCAAATGCAGCCAGGCTCTGAAAGAGAACTTTCTATAGGAAAATAAGCTAATGAAATCTGTGCCACAAGAGGTCTAGGTGTACAGTGGATCAGAATTCAGGGACTGTATTCCAGTTCATAATAGTTGTGTTGTATAGCCATTGGAAATTATTTAATTTCTTTTACTTTTTATTTTATCTTACTTCATTTTCCAAATATTCCATCTTGCCTGTTTATATGACAAATAGTTTGGGGCAGGGACTCTTTTTTTATATATTTGTACAGATCCTAATAAAACAGGTTCCCAATATCACTCTGAGTTTCTGGGTGCTACTTTGTCATCAGTAACCACTATAAGAACGGCTGATGAGATTCTGACATTATAAAATGTGAATATGAATTCTGATTCAATACCAACCTCAAATGGCAACTGCTATTCACTGTGGATATTTTGCTGCCATTTCAGCCGTTCCTTAGTCTGAGTAGGAACTTCAAATAGAAACAGATGCAAAATAAATGTCATTATTTTTATTATCTTTCTTCTTTTTCTTCTATCCTGAAGGAGCTTTAAGAAAAAAAAAATACTAATAATACCTATGTGTAGAGATAATGCACTGCTATGAAGCTCCCGTGGTTCTCCATTCAATTTTCAAACTCTTAAAGATAAAAACTTAACTGGGTAGTTCTTTCCGCCTCCTCCGCCCAGTAATAGCTGTAAGAAAAAGAAAGGGTCACACTAAACGACCTGGCAAATAGAGCCTTAGAAGTCTATTTTACTACCCTGCTGCCTGATTGTAAGCAACTAGGTCCTTGCTTATAAACTGAGTGTACATAAGGAGTGTTTTTCTATATAGTTCAGTAAAACCATGTTTTCATGGTTGTAATACACAGCAATATATGCCTGCCCTCAGACTTTTTATGTTTCTTCCACTGTGCAGGGGGGAGTGATAATGGGTTTGGGATGCATTCTTGGGACCAGTGTGCTGTGGGATCAAATTGGTTTGGGTTATGGTTTTGCAATAATCAAAGCATTTGGTCCATGTGCTTAAGCTGATGCCTTCCATAGTCTTCAGCTTAACCTGAAATGGTGACAAACATGTACATGTGTATGTGTACATATGCAAACCTGAGGGGTTTTTTTTCACCTTACGAAAAGTATATTTGACAAAATACTAGTTTCTGGCATCCAAAAAACTTTTTAACTTGGGTTAAATATAACAAATTCATCTGGAAAACGAAAGGATATATAGGAGGAAGTTTTTCCTGGTGTCATTGCCAAAGCTAAAACACTGGCTTTTCACTTCAAGCACTGTTTATACTCTTAAATTACCACAATATATAAATGAAAACAATCAATGAAAAAAAAATTTAAAAATGCAAGAAAGCAATTTAGAGAAAACTTTTATTTTAATATAACTAACCTAAGAAAACCATGCCATACTTAAAAAAAAATGCATTGCTATTCACAGACCACTGTTGTGATAATAACTATACAGCTATTTGTTTATGATTAATTCTGATTTTAGATAATAATAGCTCTGTAACTTATAAATTATATACATTATGTTAAAAAAAAAATTAAGTATAACTTTCACGGAGGTACTCCGTAATCCCTCTGTAGAGCTGTGCAAACTCACACCTTGAGTACACAGTGACATGTTCAGACATCTGCAATTTCAGAAATTCTTTTGGTTTGGCATGCAGGTCTCGTATGTGTCCCCAAGTGTGTTTCATACCGTGTGGGTATTTATTCCCATTTCTAGTGGGAACATGGAGCCCATGGCAGGGGCGGGAAGGGGGGCCCAGCGTGTGTCAGATTTCTCACCGTGGCAGGCAAGAAAGGGGTGGCGGCTGCCGCCCTCCCTCCGCAGCAGCAGGAGGGATGATGATGACCTTGGCCGAGCCTGAAGCAGTGGGTCCTACTGTGGGGCCCGGGGCCAGGGCTCTGGGCCCTGCCTTGCCCCATGAAGTGGTGGTGGCTTGGTGGGGCATTGCCTGGCAACAGGCAGGGGGTAGCTGTTGGGTGGTGGGAATGGCGGCCATTCGGAGCAGCAGTGGGGGTTCCATGGCAGAGCAGCAGCAGGGCGTCACCAAGCAGGAGGGGAGGAGGACTCGAGCACTGCTAGGAATGATGGCGAAGTGCCTGGGACAGGTAGGTGGGAGGTTTCCAGGCTCCATTAGGAAACCTACCCCTCCCCTCCCAGGGAGGTGCCACCATTACATGATTCTTTTACACATATTTAACAAACTGGCTAAGAAAGAGTGCTAATTTGGGGGCGGGCTACTTTTTCATCTGCTCCCTATTCACCTGCTGGGGTACTGAGATTTTTTTATTTACACATGAGAAAAGAGATGCCTTTCAGTCCCTTGTCTGCTGCAAGCCATTGAGGTGGTGTCCAGATAATAAAACCAGTGGACCGTTCTTGACAAGAGGTAGCAGACTGATTGCTAATTTAATGTTAAGGCATTATCCACCTTTCTTTAACCATAGTTGCAGCATAATGATATATCTCCATTGCTGTCTTGTTGATTGATGAAAAGAGGCCAGAAGAAAATGCATAAATGAGTAATGTTTTTAGAGGACAGTATCATGGAGAGTATTGAAGCCTAAGTATGGGGTGACAGGAGGACTGACTAAATAAAAAACCATAATCCTACCTTGTACCAAAGCCGTCCAAAAGCACATTTTATTTAACCTTAATGCATTTTCTTCATTTTTAAGAAACAGGAAGGATAAATCCTTCTGTGATGTATAGGCTTTTAATTATTAAAAAGGCTCTGCTCTGTTTCTGTTTTAGTTTGGAAGGTGGTCTGTTCTTTTTAAAATATGTTTAGCCTGAAAAATTGTGTGACTAAATGAAGATCTTCCATTTGAAAGCCTCAAAAAACAGATACAGATGAAACATCCATTTAGAAGCCTTAAGAAACATGTACAGATACAACATCTAAATCACTATACCTGTAGCATTTTCAGTTAAAAGTCCTCTTGCTGTAACACACTGAAGAGTTAAACAGATTTATCTGGTCCAATCTTCTTAAGGAAATGTTCTTTATAGTATTGTCTTAAACTAAAATGCTTTATTACGTTAATTTTGTTGGGTGAGTTTTGTGGTAGTTTTTAATGATAATTTTTGTGATTTTTTTCTGATTAAATTATTGCAATTTAAATTATGCAATGGCAGTCAGTACATTTATTTAAGAGATGAAAAAGGAATCAGTAAGTGAGCGTTGTGTAAGGAACAGTTGCCAACAATCAGTTTTTGTGTGTGTATATAGCATTTTGGCCAAAAGGCTAGGAAATAATAATAATAGTAATAATAGTAATAATAGTAATAATAAACAACTACAAAAAAAGCATCTTAGAATTGCCACCGACTGTAGTTGATTCTACACTAGTTAAAGATTTATTAGTAGCTTTCAGCTAAGGAAGCTGTATTTAAATTCATTTAATTAAATGGCTTTTTGTGGTTCAAAAAAGGCAATTTTTTCACTTGATTTTATGTCCATCAGAAAGTAGGTTAAACTGAGTGTTCTATATTATCAGCTAATAAACTGAGTATCAACTGATACTGAATATTAACCACTATATGAGAATATCAATTTATCAGATTGCTAACATATACATTTCATAGTAAGAAAACTGTTTAACTGTTTTACCAGCCCTTCTCGTGTTCTGTAAAGATGGCACACCTTAGCAAACCTGTAGTATAAATCGCTTTCTCCAAGGGTTGCCAAAGGTTTCTGTGTGGCCATTTAATTTGTTTTAACTAATGCATCCCACTCCAAATCTGGAAACGTGTCTGTAGAGATAGTGAGGTTGACCTCACTTCCTGACTCCAAACCTATATAAAACTCAGCATAAAAAAAGCAGCAGTCTTGCTGCAGCCAATCAATGGTGCTCTAGCGACAGTTGTACAGATTGTGAGATTTTTATCTTCCCACGACTTAATAGAACAAGTTACATTACAAAAAAAAAAAAAGGAAAGAAAAAGGTGTTTTCACAGAATTGCCTCTTGTCCACCTGGTGTCCACCAGGTCCCTTTCTGCCAAGCTGAGCAGCCCCCAGCATATATTGTTCCTCCCCAGGTAAAACAATACCTCTCCTTTTGAGGTTCCTGTTGGCCCATTTCTTCAGCCTCTCAAGGTCCCTCTGGTTGGCAGCACAACTTTTGGTGTATCAGCAGCTCCTCCCAGTTTGATGTGGTCTGCAAACTTGCTGAGGGTACACTCATCCAGATCATTAATGAAGATGTTAAACAGGGCGAGACCCGACTGATCCCTGGTACACCACTAGTCACTGGTCTCCAACTAGACTTATTTTTTACTGCTGTTATTTGCTAAGCAGACCCATTCTTTTGCCCCTTGGAGAGTCTTAATGATTTATTAGCTTCTTCTGAAGAAGTAAAATTGGATTTAAATTTAAGAATAATATAAAGGAAAAAAAACAAAACCAGATGTCCGCTAACTATGAAGTCCAGGCATACCACCTTCTTGTGGTACAGCATAGTAGCAATGATGCATGACAGTGACAAGAAGTAATTGGCTTAATGGCACAATGCCAGAGCCAAGCTGATTGTAACTCTATTCTGTACTTATGGACAGCCTGTGTTTCTGAACTCTGATAGCTTTCACACAGTGTTTGCTCTGGGCCTCAGGTCTCTAGCTTTGACCTGTCTTTTGCTCTGGAATTATGTGATTCTTTGGTTTTGGTGTAGATTCTGAACTGTAGCCATCTAAAGCAAAGGCAGTTATAGTCAGCCGCGAACCCTTCTCCAAGAAAGGTGCTGCTGTTTTAGAAAATTATTTGATTGATATTTTAAGAAGATAATCTTGAAAAAATGATAATGCAAGCAACAAAATAACTAACTCATCTTTCATGTTTACTATTCCAAGGCTCTTAAAAAGCCCAACTCTATTATTTCTTCCTCAGAGCCCTAGGCAATCCACCCTGTCATGGTAGGTAACACGGTGCTACCTGGATTTTAATCCATTTGGATAATTTTACTGGCAGCCTTATAAATGGGCAAGGATGTGAAGATATTACATCTATGTAAATATAAATATGAAAGTGCCCCCTTCTTTAAATCAAAAAAGCTAGTGATAATCAAGTGACAGTGAAGGGTCAAGACAACTTTTCCTGAATGGCAGAAGGCAAGTGGGAAGTTGATACAATCTGTTTTGTGGTTTTGTAAACTGAATTTTCACAGAAGGGTATTCAAGAGTAGTGACTTTAGGTGGAGAAGTCAGTCATTACAAATGAAAGAAAACGAAAAAAAAGGCTTTTACAGCAATTTGGGTAATGAAAATGTACTTAGAATAGAGGATGGAAAGATTAAAGAAAAGTACCTAGATCTTCCATTTGGAGCAGGAAGTTTGCTTATATGTTGCTGAGTTTCCTTCCTCCCCCCACCCCATTTTGTTGCCATATCAAAATTATTATTTTGTATGATTCCAATTATCAGACATTATTTAACAGAAATGGATGTTCATGACATGGACTTGATAACAAACGAGTGGTTAAAGCTAAAAAAAATCCATGTGTTGCTGTGTAAAATACCAAATGGCAACTCCTAATAGATACTGGTTCCATTGTAGCTTATTTGTCTAAAAAGAAATGATTATTTTTTTTTCCCCTACAGCATTTCATGAAAACAAATGTGTTTATTTTTCTATCACAGAACCAATTTACCATGAAAAAATTCAGAGTTCAAAAGTGAATTGTTTCTCAGGGATATACAATGGAGCACACAGACACCACTTCTTATCCTCTTGAGGCAGAAACTGTAAATTAGATTTTAACAAGCCAGATGCAGGCAATATAAATTTGTATAACAAGCCTTAGCAATAAAAAAGGAAAAAAATCTGATCATATGTGGTGTGGAAATAGTGGTAGTTAATACTGAAGTAAATTCAGATTTGTTGTGGCCATTTATGGGAAAACACTATTGCATGACTTGTACTGTATGTACAAATTTGAGATTATTAAATAAAAATGAGTAATAATGATTATTGAAATAATGATCTCTGGAGATTAAGAATCATAAAGTCTAACATGAAGTCTTCAATAAAGGAAAGAGCTGTCTGTCACATTGAGAAGGGTATGGTGCACTTTCAAAAACCATTTAAAAATAAAATTTGCAGCCTGGAGCCACAGATACAGGATGTCACTCAGAGTACATTTCTTCAGATACATGTCAGGGTGCAGAAGGGGCCAGCTGCTCCCTAAGGGACTGGGAGCTGTGAGCCAAGGGTGTCCCCCAGGCCTGGCGCTGGTCTCACCAATGGGCACCATCCCTCAGGTTGGGATGAGATGCCCACCTACCATGGTGGGCAGAGATAGGTGCTGTAACGGGGTCTGTTGGTAGTCCCGGGCAGGCAAGTGAGAGGCTGATGTCGGAATCCATCTAGCAGCAGGAGAAGGGGACAGGAATGGGGCTGGAGACAGGGCTACAAGCATAAGCCTGTGGTCCATTCTGGGAACAGGGCTGGAGACCAGCACTCCTATGGGGCAGGGGACAGAGGGCCCCAGCCTGAGCAGAAATGGGGCTCCTGCGTCCATGTGCAGGGGTGGGAGGAGTTCCCAGAGGAAGCTGAGCAGGGCCAGCAAGGACTGGTAGTACCCTAAGAACCCTGAAAATACGTAACTTTATTTTCTTATGGACAAGAGCTAATGACAATAACATTTTAAGAATCATTACTTATCACCTAAATTAATTGGGAAATTAATTAATTAATCAAGCAAGATGACTGGTAGTGGTTAATCTCCTCAGAATTATCTTACTCATTCTAGATTTTTTTTCAACTTGTTTTCATTTTTAAGGCTGTCTGTTGAAATATGAAAGGGTCTAAGAAATAAATCAATCAAGCAACAATACCCACAACAACTTAGAAGAAGACAAAAAATTCATGCCCGTGATCATGAAATACCAAAAAGTAGCTTCACAGATGTCATGCAGATACGTAAGTCAGTATGGCATATACGTAGCTTAACTGTTTAAAAATGTAAGAGAAGTAGGTAGCAGGCTTTCTTTCCACGAGCCAGAAAGAAGCTGTTCCTCTAACCTAGACAGCACAAAGTTGCCAGGGGCAGAAATGGTCATATCCCTGCTGATTTTACAGTTTACTACCTTTTACTGTTACATTTAGGGAAATTTCAAATTGATGTTCTCCAAAACTCTTCTGTGTGTACAAACGGATTCAGACTTTTCAATCCATTAAGGTCTATTTTTCAATATTGTAGGTCTAAAAATCATGTCTCTCCCATGAGTGTAAATATCTTTATAGGATAGTTAGCAATGTAGAACCATTTCAACCCTGCTCCAGGTGTAATGGTAGTATGTCTGACAAAGAGACAGAATGGTCTATTTAGCCCTCAGCTATGAAGAAAGAGCTTATGAAAGCTTGTAGCCACTCTGACTTGCCCAATGTCCTGGTTTGAGGTAAAACAGGACCAATTTTGGTCAGT
>RSEF01000002.1:81991675-82013802 GCA_003993805.1 Himantopus leucocephalus
GCTGTGTCCGGCACGGGGCAGCGCCCCTCACTACCCAAATCTTGACACCTACACCCAAGAAACTTATTTAGCGTCTAAAAGATTTTCTTGATTATATGTAGTTTTACACCTCTAATTTTGCTTGCTGAGAGCATAGCTGTTAGTTATGCACAGTGCAGGATCAAGTTTGCATTTTTTTTCTGATGTTCCTGAACTGGTTTAGCTATATGTTGAATCCTCAGCGTACTGAGCCTGATCCTACTTGTTGCCATTAACTATTTGACATAGTGGCAATATATTTCACTGATTTATTATTTTTTCATGGCAGTTGTGGCAGCAATTTAGTTGGAATATACCATTGCATTCTTTCAGATGCCAGTTCAAGGCATAGAAACTGGACCAGCTTGTAGCATGTATGGGATAGCCAACTCTACCCAGTCTTTGCTGTCAGTCATCGCCTGCCCACTGGGAACTTCCTTCACGTTAACCTCAGAATTTGCAATGGCAGAAAGATGGATGAAGTCGCCCTGTTTCAGCGAGTCGTGGCTCTAGCGACCGCAGAGGTGGACGGAGGGGCAGGACGTGTAACCGCCCACCTGCCTGTTTCCCTTGGCCTGTTAAGCAGGATCACAGGAAAACAAGAACAGTGGACAGCACTGTGCCTGGGTTTAACTAACTTGAAGCAGCTGAGAATGATTCTTTCTCATCATCGCTGGCTGCTAGTCTGCACTGAGACACTTGTCCTTTCTGATTCAGCCTCTCTTTCTTAGCCTGTCACATGCTGTAGTTATATCTTCACATCTTGGACTGTTTTGCATGTTTTGCTCCCTAGACTAAGGGAAGAGGGCCATGGCTTTCATTATGTCCACTGCTGTCACATTCAATGTACTAAACATTGTTTATAGATAGACACCACGTGGCTCAATGAGCTTAATCCTCAAATAAAAATATTTCCATTCTTTGTGTTTGTTTATTGTGCAGAGGATAGGGCCCTTAAAGTCTTTAGTTCTCCTGTTAACCTAGATGTATATAGGAAAATTACACAAAGAATTAAATATATGCACCAAAGAAAAATAAGCCTGTAACACAGAAGTCCCATCTTTCTACTCTACTTTTGAAAGTTACTAAAAATATAACTATGGAATTAAGTCAGCAAGGAAAAACTCAGAAACTTCGAGACTAAACTGTTCTTTTTTCATTATCAGTTTACAACTTCCAGATAATTCAAATACTGTGAGGTTCCTTTTTTATGCCAATGGAAATACTGTGCCACACATTGCCTTCTGAGGTATTTTATCAGGAATATGTCTGCAAACCAAACTTCAATGGACTTTACAGGAGCTGATTGGAATTTACAGGGAATTTCTATTGATGAAGGAGGAAATACAGAACTGGAGTTGTTCTTTTTTACTGCATTGACTCCCTGGGAATAACAGGATTAAAAATTGTCTTGATGTATCTTTGCTCCTGAAATCAGCAAACAGTTCTGAGTAGATAAATGAAGTATATCTTCTGATTAAGACACGGTCAATCTAACAGCCATTCTTTCTGAATGTGATAGTGTTTTAAATCACAGAAGATTAAAAAAAAATAAAATAAGGATAAGGTAAGAACGTTTAAGATGACTATCTTGTCTCTTTACTGTTTTATTGAATCTTGAATGTTCTCTAAACTGCAATTTTACAGCTTATTTACTTACTTGTTATTTTAAGTCTTTCATATTGTTCAATCAAATGTGCATGGCATTCAATTCTAAGGACAGAAAAGTTCCATACATATTCAGGAAGCTTCTTAAAGACATTGTATTTAAAAGAGACAAAAAAAAAATCCATTTAATTAAATTAATTATATATTTATCAGTTTCTGTACATTTTAAACTATAAAGAAACATGGATTTATTCTCAGAGAAATAAATGTAAATGTATTTATTTCTAAATAAACAGAAATGTAATTTATTTAAATCATGTCATTTGAAGGTTTAATTGCTTATTTGAATCTTAATGTTGCCCAAATTTTCAGCACATTCATTTATTTCAGTCTATTAATTTATTTTCTGCATTGATTAAAACTTTGACCATACACACAGAAAAGGATAACTTCATTTACAGTAGTAGTCTAATGTATTTTAGTCAGAGTACTTGCAATGATATTTACCCAGCAGTCAATGATTTTAAAAAATGCCAATTTTAACATTATTATACAAACTGACAAATAACTTTTAAGCATTCAGAAATATATTAGAGTGTTCAGAATTTGGCAAATGATGTATGGATAGTGATGAACATATCAAAGTCTACATTTTGTTATACTTGCAAATATTTGTTTCTACAAGGAAATTTTTTTTCCTGAAAATAAAGAAAAAGGGTTGAAATAACTTAAAAAGACAGGAAACAATATTACTTGTGTCACAAATATGTTTTTAATTATTTAGGTGGTATATGGAAAAGCAAACAAAAAAGAAAAAAAATCATAGGTATTAAAATATATTTGTTTCCTTTTCACAGAAGCTCAGGATAACAAAGCCGTAGGCAACAAAAGCCTTATTGGAGTAGAGGTTACCAAATTCTTCTCATCCTCACAGGCAGTCATTTCACCATAAAACAGGTTGGTCAAACATGTTTTTTCCCTGGTAAATCCACATTAAATCTTCCTAATTACCTTCTTTTACATTACCTTCTTTTACATTACCTTCTTTTTTTCTAATTACATGCCTGGAAATGAACCCTGGGAGAAGG
The DNA here is from genome assembly GCA_003993805.1 of Himantopus leucocephalus. Taxonomy (NCBI): domain Eukaryota; kingdom Metazoa; phylum Chordata; class Aves; order Charadriiformes; family Recurvirostridae; genus Himantopus; species Himantopus leucocephalus. Next base: position 81,994,390 of record RSEF01000002.1, read on the forward strand.
TGCTCTCTGATTTTTCTAAGGACTGAGGTGAAGTTGACTGGCTGACAGGTCCCTGTATGATACCTTTTGTATTACCTAAGAATAAATGAGTTCAGTATCATCCTCTTTCTAGATATGTGGGACCCTCCCCATTTGCTATGAACTGTTGTGGATGTTAAGCAGAGCCCTCACAATCACATCAGAAAGATTTTCAGCACTTTAGGTGAGTTCAATCTGGTCCCATGGATCTGAATGCATCGTTAACGTGTTATGTTCTCACTTCTATGATCAGACTTCACCTACGATAGTGGAAGCAAAAAAGGTACGGAGCAGTTTAGCCTTTTCCACATTGTTCACCACTAGCTCCTCCCCCCTGTTTAGCAATAGACGTGTCTCTTCCCTGAATTTTCTTTTCCTGTGACTATCTTGAATATTTCCTCCTTGTTATGCTTCATGATGTTATCTCATTTTAACTTCAGTGAGTCTTTGGCTATTCTGATGCCATGCATAAGTGTCCAAGCAATACTTTTATGCTCCTTCTTTGTTGCCTGTGCTTGTTTCCAATTCTTGGATGCATTTTAGTTCTTTATATAGCAGAGTGGGCCTTCTGGTGAAATCCTTGGTCTTCCTGACCACAAAAATACTTTGCTTATAAACTCTCTCCCTCATAGGCACCTTTCTACTTCACGGCAATTTCTCAGGGCACTCTGCCTAGCAATTCCTTAAGTAAACTGAAGGCTGCTTTCTGGAATAATTCCAGAGTCTAAATTATACTACTTAACTTCCCAGATCCTTCCTCTAGGTTCTGAACTCAATCAGTTCATCGTTATGAAGTCCCTATTTGTGAGCACCAGGACATGTAGAGCATTAGATTAATTGACTCCCCTAGCACTTACCCTGGGAAATAATCACCAACATAATCTAGGAACTTCTTGAATTGCTTGCACAGTGTTGTATTTTTTTTCCCAGCAGATGACTGTATAGTTGAAAACCTCAGTAAGAACCAGGTCTTGAGCTCATGAGACTTCTAATAGTTGTGTACAAAAAGCCTCATCCACCTTCTCCTCTTGTGGAGGTTTGTGATGGATCCTCACCACAACACTGCACTGCTACTTACTGTCTGATATTAACTCACAAACTCTCAGATCTCATGTTTCACAATGGGCCACTTCACAGTTGAGGAGCTGCTTTACTCTTCCTCTTATAGTTCCCTACTTGTCCTTCGTAAAAAACCTGTCAAGTTTATTTTGTTCTTGATAAAAGATTCCCCTCCTCTTGATAAAAGATTCCCCTTCTCTCTCTTTTCTCTCTCCATGTCCTTAAAATGAAACTGTGTTTTGAAGCACAGATTCTGACAGCAACTTAATGAAAGAGAACAAGTTTTTGATGAGTTACTGTCCTGTTATTCATGAAAATATTGTATCTATAGTTATTAAACCTTGTCAGTTTCCTCATCTCAGTGTTTAATATGTGGTTTAGAGATACTTTGTCTATATTTTTGAGACAATAATATCTAATCAATTACTAAGACTATCCTCTATGCAAGCGAAATGGTAGACCTTAGCAAAAACCATCTTTTACTTTGGATTCCTCAGATTTCTCAGAACTTCCCTTTTTTTTATCCTTTGTGTTTCCTCTCCTTGTAGACCACAATAATATAATAAATATAATGTAATGTAATGTAATGTAATGTAATGTAATATAATATAATATAATATAATATAATGTAATATATAATTTTAATACTTGCTCGTGCTAATATCCTATTAACACAGATGTAACTCATTTACTGAATCTTCATATCAATGGCAGAACTGAATATAACCATGGAAACATCCAAGACCTCCCTCAGATATGCTTAAAAGCAATATAGATTTCCTTGCTCATTTAGCTTTTCTCAGTATTCCCTTGTGTCATTTCAATTCTTTTCAGCTTTATTTATATTACAGTACAATTAGAGAGAATTGATAATGGGTAAAAAGATTTCAGATAGAATATTTGTCATTTGTGATTGAAGGTCAAGGAATTAGACAATGAAAAATGCTATTTATAAATTACTTTATTCATTATATAATTTAGAAATTAGCTATCTGATTTCATTATCATAAAATAATTTCAAAGATTTAAGTCTGAGTAACAAACTCAGAAAATACTTAAGTAAGCTTCAGTAAGAATAAAAACACTGGATTGTGCTGCTGTCTTTAAATCTGATGTTCTTCAGTTTATCACTGATAAAACAACCTATTTGAAACTCAGAATTACATATAACTTAACATTCACACTGATAAGAATACTACACTTGTTTCTTAATAAGTTACTGCTGTGGTGATTTTTTTTACTGAAGAAAGACCTGTTGTTTTTATACATCTTTGCACTTTTATTCTGCTAAGCATTATTTGATTTTATTGAAGGTAATTGTTACTAATTACCCTAAGGCCTAGAATTTCTAAAGCACTGTGCAAATACTTAGTACATGCCTACCACATAAATCAGTAGTATTATCCCTATTTTTCAAGAAAACAGATTGAGAAAGAAATGTTTCACTTCAGGTTTGGACTCAGGTCTTTCAAGTCTTAATAAAAATAAGCCATCTTTATCCTCGGTCAATTTTAAAAGTAGCTGAAAGTGGATCTTGAATGCCAGTGTTCAAGACAGTAAATCCCAGAAAATGGGCAACATTTATCCCTGCTTGGGCTATGACCATAATCAGTTTGTTTTAACAGGAAGATTCTATATCTCTCTTTAACTTAAATTTGTTGATCATATTACTGTTGGTTTTGCAGACTTAGCTTAATCTATTTTAATGTTCTCCTTCGTCACCTTTGTGATTTTAATCAGAGAATTCAGTCATTTTGAAACTCCTCCTTATCTTACTATAGATTTGTTTTGTACTACGCAGGTACAATTATTTCTGTTTTCTCTACTGACACCATGCTACATACGACTTTTTGCATGCTTTGCATTTTTACAAGTTTGATCTGCCTTGCCATCTGCGTTATTCCCCTAGAAAAAGTTCAGATATTCGGTGCAAATCTTTAGAAAATTTTGTGCATAAGAGCTTTTTAAATGCAACATGTTTTGGCAATTTTTTACAATATTATCAGCCCTGAACATTCAGGGTCACCTATGAAGCCTTCTATGGTATTTTCAGGCTTTCACCCCTTCAGGAAATAGATGCAGTTATGCCTCACATTTCTACTTGTATGAATTGTGTACTGCATTTTTTTCCTAGTGAATGTATCAACATAAATTGGAGACATATTTGACCCATCATTTTCTTTTATTTCAGAAAATTATATTACTTTGTTTATACGTGAAAGATCTTGTATCCTCTGGGAGACTCATAGTGACATCTTAGACGCAAATGAGAAAAGCTTTGCAACCAATGTAAGTACATATATACAAATATTTTCCCAGTGTCTGCAAAACAGGAAATGGGAAACATATTTTCAGTTGAAGATCAGGGTTCATTACCAGAAGAGTGGGTAAGGAAGAAGAAAAAAAATGACTTATATAGCATTAGCTGTAACTACACTATTTCTGAGAACAGTGAAAGAAGTGGGAAATTAAAAAAAAGTAAGCTTAACTTAATGCCCCTTCAGAAGAAGAAGGAAGACGTTTTTTGGGAGACAGGTTGAAGGTACTACTAAAATATATATTAAAAGAAAATCATATTTGACCTTAAATTCTGTTTGAATCATGTAGAAAAGATGTAGTTTAGGGTGATACCAGTTACACGGTACTTACAAGAGGTGGCGGCAATACAAAATTCCATAAATATATTTTTTTATATTCTTATTTTTTATCAAATAACAGAATAATGTTATTCACTTACTCAGCCATTAGAATGACTAATTTACTTTCTAGCAAGTTGGAGGAAAACTGGTCTTGCCAGAGAGCAGGGAAGTGAGCTCTTGCTAGGGCTTCCTGAAGGATCACCCTGCTTTTTTCACTTCGGGGTTAAATTTAAGAAATGAGGTATTCTCCGTTGTCAATGGCTGGCATGTCTGGGTCTTCACCAACAAAATATTGGGACTGGAAGAAATATAAGACAAAAGTGATATAAGTCCATGGTTTCTTTTAAGATAGAAAACAAACAAGAAACTGTTTCAAAATTGCCTTTTTAATAGAAAACCAGGCAGTTTGCAAATATTACACAGGAGAATAATATTTCTATATAACAATGATGTAAGATAATGATGTATATTATAACTTCTGTATGTGTCTGTGTATAACAGTGAACAAATGTAGAATGAAATTCTTTTCTGGAAATAACTTCAGGGTGAATGAGCTTCCAAGTTACTGTAAGCTGGCATAAAGCTCTTCACCGGCTCTTTTTCTCAAATCCTGGGAAACAGCTGAAGAAGAAAAAAAGAAACAAAAAAACCCCTGTACAAGTAGCCACCCAAATTTCAGAGCTGGAAGGTTCCTTTTTGTTGGTTCGGGGCAATATAACAGAGTCCTTATCCACACTGAAAAGGAGTTACTGATCCAGAGAATTCCAGTATATTTTCATACAACTTTCCTGAAGATCAGCAGCTTCAAGGAACATTTTCCTAATACTTCTTTATGCTTTGCATTCAGAGGTTCATGGTTGTACCGGTTTTGGCTGGGATAGAGTTAATTTTCTTCATAGTAGCTGGTATAGTACTGTTTTTTGGATTTAAGCTGGAAACAGTGTTGATAACACACTGATATTTTAGCCATTGAAGAGCAGTGCTGACACAGTGCTTTTCTGCTTTTTTTCTGCTTTTCAGACAGCCCCACCAGCGAGTAGGCTGGGAGTGCACAAGAAGTTGGGAGGGGACACAACAGGGACAGCTGACCCCAACTCACCAGAGGGATATCCCACACCATATGATGTCATGCTCAGCAATAAAACTGGAGGAAGTAGGAGGAAGAGGGGACATTTGCAGTTTTGGCATTTTTCTTCCCAAGTAATTGTTACATGTGATGAAGCCATGCATTCCTGGAGATGGCTGAACACCTGCCTGTGGGTGGGGAGTAGTGAATGAATTCCTTATTTTGCTTTGCTTGTGTGCAAGGCTTTTGCTTTACCTCTTAAACTGTCTTTACCTCATGCCATGAGTTTTCTCACTTTTACCCTTCCAGTTCTCTTCCCCACCCCATGGCGGGGGGAGTGAGCAGACAGCTGTGTGTGGCTCAGCTGTTTATTGGGGTTAAACGACCACAAAGGTTCATGTAATTCACATACATAATCAATATTGATCCTCATCAGTCCTATGCAAAGTTAGTTTTCTGCTGGTCCTTTTGGTCTGAAGCCACCTTCATTCCTATCCTGCTCAGTGCCAAATTAATCGAGTGATGTATTTTGTGCACTGGCCTGGAAAGAGGAGGGAAAAAAAAAATTCAGTACGAGTATCACTAGAGACATTGTCAGGTGCTCTATTGGCTTTAACAGATGGAAAGGTAGGAGATAGAAAAAATCTTCCTCTCACTAATGTTTTTTCTGAGAAACAGAACAGTGTTTTGCTTGAATATTTATCATGAAAAAATGGAAACTCACAAAAAGAAACAGAAACCTTCCACAACAAAACATTAAAATGAGGTTTTATAAAAGTAAATTATTTTATTATCAACACTTTCATATTTAAATAACAATAACCCCAAATCCCTCTAAATGAAAAAGTAAAAAAGAAAAGCAAAAGAACTCTAATGACCCAAAGTACACTTTTACTGTGAAGTACTTGTTTTTGGAAGAGACAGCAGCTATCTTGAACACTTTTAAGTAATATACTTCAGGAAATTGCTTTTGAATTGCTATGATAGGTGATATAAATAAAACAATTTCTTCAGCAATGGCACTTTCAGTATGTGAAATGACATATGTAAGAGGTACTTGCCTGACAGCACTGTGGTAAATTAACTGGTCCAATTAACAGCATGAGGCACCTCTAGGATTAATTGAAAATCATTAATTTATTTATTGGGTTGGTTTTAAGTATTTGAAAGTGTATGCTGTGTTAATATTAGATTTCTCTAAGTGATACTGTAACTAAATGGTAAATAAGTTTTTTGTTTTGTTTTGTTTTTCTGGAAGGTAAGATGTTGACATGGGGACTGTGCTTTTAATTGCTGCAGTCCCTAAAGAGTCTGTACAGCTCTTATGTTTGCACAGCTGTTGTAACAGGGAACACAGTAAAACAAGAGTCTCTTAAAGGTTTTTCATGGAATGATCAGGGAATACCACAAAAATATAGTCAGTATAGCTACAAAAAGTTATATTTACATATGCATAAGAACAGACACGTACACAAATACAGGCGTGACAGCAGAGACAAGTAGGTAGCAAATATCTCAGAAAAGGCATATACATAAATATGACATTCCTTCATTCAGCTTGATAAACCGTATACACATGGTGCACAGACAGAAAAAGTCTAAAATGCCAACAGACACTGACACTTGAAATTTTGAGATTTTTATAAGACGTGCTAATATAAATATGCAGTAACATGGGGAGGTCTGGTCAGTTTTGGAATGTGTCCCACTACCTAATCATAGTAACATAAACTGGGATTGTACTAAAAGCACCTACTTAATTGTAACATAAATTTAAGCTTTTGTAAAGAAGGACAGTCCCACCTTCCTCCTGCCTCTAGCCTGGCATTTCTTGCATTCCTGTGTCTAAACACCAGTAATTTATGTAGCTTCTCGGATCAAAGAACTGATTCCTCTCAGAATTAGTAATTTAGCTTCCTAATCTGGCTTGTCACATGTGCAACTGCTTATATAGACACAACAGCTATCTAGATTCAAGACTACTCTTTGCAACAGCAGCCCATACTTATGCCAGCGTGAACTGGGTAAGGATTTTCAACATGAAATGCAGCACAGCCTAACCAGAATGCTAAATCTGCTTAGATGATATTTAAGAATCCTTGTAATTTCAAGTATAGATTAAAAGCAATGAAAATATGCAATTATTATGTCTGAGCTATGAACTAATAGTGATGTTGCAACATATTTGTTGTGCTGTTATGGATTAAGTAAGTATGAAAAGCAGATATATATGCAAATTTAATAACTAGGAATTCTAGAAGCTATAGCCAGGAATAACTCAAAGTTACGGCACCATGTGGCTTCAAAGCATGGTTATATGAATTAGCTGTGTCCATAATAGTCCTGTGAAAATAATGTGCTTGGAAACTTGCTTTAAATGCTAAGGTACAACACACTTACTCAGGAGCATTCAGTCTGTAAGAGTCAAAATTAGGATTCAGGAGGTCTTGGATATCAGATCTGTAGATCAGGCCTTTAGAACAGCCAAGTCATTAAAGGAAACATACAGAGATGAACATTACTACAGGGCTATAGAATTCAGAAAAACAAAAGCATTAAACAGATCACACAAGGGAGTTTTTTGCACCAACATGTCTTCTGGGTCAGTTATTTGTTCTGACAATGTAAATATGTGCAGGTAGTGTGGAATTAAAAAAGACTGTGGTTTTGCATAAACTAACATTTGGACCTTCGGCATTACTGTTCTTGAAAGTATGAGGGCAGTGTGGTCTACATGAACTGAAACAACGTGAAGCCACATGACAAAACACTGAGTAGACATCCATCAGAAAGACTTTTATTAGGTGAGAAGCACATGTCCTTTTGAAAAACACTGGCCTTAAGACATTTTTTTATCGAGCACAATTTTGTACTACTCCAATAGGACGAGGGGTAATGGCTTCAAACTGGGAGAGGGTAGATTTAGAGTAGATATTAGGAAGAAATGTTTCACTATGAGGGTGGTGAGGCACTGGAACAGGTTGCCCAGGGAAGTTATGGAGGCCCCATCCCTGGAAGTGTTCAAGGCCAGGTTGGATGGGGCTTTGAGCAGCCTGGTCTAATGGAAGGTGTCCCTGCTCATGGCAGGGGAGTTGGATCTTTAGGTGATCTTTAAGGTCCCTTCCAACCTAAACCATTCTATGATTCTGTGATTTTATACATGAATGCCTGTATCCCAAACACCCAAATGTGCACCAACCTATTCACAAATTAAGTACCTATATTGTTTAAAAAAAACAGAAATATCTGAAACCATGTGTAAAAATATACATGTGAATTATTTGTCCATATTTTAGTCTTCTCTTCCACTTTTAAATCTCTTCCTTTCATATACCTGTGTATTGCAAAATATACCCTCTTCTGTGGAAACAGTAATACAATGAAAATTGTAGTAATACCATGAAAAAAAGAGGTAATGGTTAAAAAGCCTTACTATTTGTATATAGAAACACCTAAAAGAGGACTGTTCTTTTTTCTTTAGGTAGTAAAACAGCCTATGAAAAATACTGAAGAAGCTAAAACAGATGAAGAAATATTTAAAACACACCTGGTATTTGAAAGTCTATAAATACAGCAAAGGAAAAGGACTACTGCAGTAGCTGATGATGATGGTCACAGAAAAACAAAAAGAACTCACAGAACAAGGGTTGGTATGTCAAAACTGTGGTAAACTGTTGGGGAGGGGTTTAAGTTAGTCTACAAATTGGTAGAACTATCTACAAATTGGTTGAACTATCAAAGGGTGAAATAACTTTTAATATGGCACTTGATGTGCCAAATTGGCACTGCCATAGTTTCGTGAACTCAATGTTAGAGAATATGAACTGTAAAACAAAAATTGTTGACAGCTGTTAAATTCATGTTGAGAACATTTCACATGTTATTATCTTGAAAAATGCACTGCAGTATCACTGAATCAGAAAATCTTTGGAATGTGGGTCTGACAAGGACCACCACTGAATCCAACCCTGTAGGATGCCAGCACGAGAAATCTTTCCTCCAAACAGGTCCACAAACTACCTGCTTTACCTGGCCTTTCACTTAGTAAGTTGAACATCCAAGCATCACCACTGTCACCTAAATTTAAGCACCAAAAGTTCCAAGATTACACTGTGACACAGGAAAAAGCAGGATATCTTAAGGCATTCCCCAGATCATAGTTTCCTGAAATATCAAGAAGTAAAGTTAGACGAAAATTTGCGTATACTCTATACTAGCAGTGATTTCCTTTAAAAAAATTATAAACCCCCAAATAAAGAGAAATCAAAGATTTAAGAGTCATTAACGAGGAGACAAAACATTTGCATTAAAATAAATTAATAAAAAATAGAATAAAATAAAATAAAATAAAATAAAATAAAATAAAATAAAATAAAATGAAAGCTGACATTAAATAAAGTGAAAACTGGAAATGAGCTTGGAAAGCATGAGCTTCCTAGATTGGGTCACATACATCTACAAAAAGGTATTTGATACCTCTCTTATAAAACCAATAAACTGACATTATCTAAATATCTGAACTGGGCATCTTTCAATAAATGCTTTTAGATTGCCATGACCAATTCCTTTAGCAGCACAAACAATCCTAGAAGTCTAACAGTAGAGACATGCTGTTTCACCAGCCACACTATGTCACTCTGGTTTCATGCAAGTTCTGTGATCATTTCTGCTAATTTTTGTCTTACATTTAAAATAAAATACAGACCAATAATTTATAATATTTGATGAAGTACCTATGGTACTGTAGAACATCGGTATAAAAATGTCATAGTCTTTAAGCTGGTATTTTAAATTCACAGATCTAGATACACTTTTAGGAACTCTGGAGGTGTGACCAAGTACAGTTTTTTGTTCAATGACAGAAGATATTTATTTTATTGCGTGTAAACCATGAGAAATTCCATTGGCATATTTTTGCCTGGTAAGGAGACAAAAAAATCAATAATTTTACCGTAACTTTTTCCCCCCTCCCTTTAGGAATCTTCAAGCTAAAATAAAAATGCCTTTTAAAAATTTCAGTCAATGAAAATAGCTCTTTTCATTGTTTTATAGCATTTAGTTCAGAGAACACTGGTGAAGGATTCATGTTAGCTCACTTGAGCTGAAATAACATTGTGAAAGGAATAAGCACTGATGTTTACCAATATTTACACACACTGAAATGCGTAACAAAACTGTTGCTAATTAGAACCATGAAAATGCAGCTAAAACACTCTTTGTTTTCTTNCTTTTTTTTTTTTTTTTTTTTTTTTTTTTTTTTTTTTTTTTTTGCATAATTGCCACAGAATTGCTAAGAATTCTTTGAGCAAATTAGAAGACAACAAATGAGCAGCTAAGTTACCAGATTTGCGCAGGCAATAGTAGCTACTGTTTTAGAGAACTGAAGTAATTACAGGATAGCCCTATGGCAGCTAGGTTTCACTTCACAAAAGTGATGATGCTGTACATCAGCTGTGGCATGAAGTGAGAGAAAGTTCACTTGCCTCAGGTGTCCTAGAGGTTTTTCATCATTTAGATGACTCCGGAGGTTGGTTAATTCACTACTTATTTTCCAAAGGCCTTCAAGGAGCTATTAGTTCAGGGAAAATTCAACCTCTCTTAAGTTCTTTATGAAAACAAAATCAGTGAGGATGGACAGCTTGGAAGATTTAAAAATTACCGTTTATCAAGTACATTTTATAAATAAATTAGATTTCAGAAAAGCCTCTCTCTGTATCCCACCAAGTAAGTGCAATAAACTTTCTTTTATGATGGTCCTGGGAGAAAATACTTCACTAATGAAAAGTCACCATTTGTGTATTTTATGTTGCCTTAAGGACATGTCCAGTGCTGTTAAGATTGCTAGCCCCTATTTGAAGAGTTTGGATGTTGTTATTCCTGATTTATACATACCATATATTAATGCTGACTTGGTCTTCAGAGACATTCTTTCGTATAATCAGAACAGCATTACGTACCTCTTCACTTCTCCAGGCTTTTCCATCAATTAAAAACTTCAGTCAACTCGTGCTTGAAACAGAGAGAAGGGGTAATGGAAATGAAGATGGGGTAGCAAAGAGCTTCCTGTGTTCTGATGTTAACACATTTGACATGTGTTTGCTTTATCATATTTTGTGTTCCACATAACCTTTCTTTTTAACACTCACTGAGGATTTACAATTTGCGGTTTTATTCTTTCCTATAATATTCTGCTTTATGGCCCTAGTGGGAAAAATCTTTAGCTGACCTGTTTATATTTCCAACAGAGAGCACCATGAATGAAGCTGTTGACTTCCTCTAGAAGTGCAACCCGTGTTCTTTGAATCACTAAGCTAATAAAAGGTTTCTGTCTGGACCTCAAGAATATTGCCTTCATCCAACATGTCCTGATTTCATCTTTCCACATGTAACCTCTTATCTAAGCAGAATTTTACGTGAAGAGCTAGGTCAAGCAAAATCCACCTTCTGTTTCCAACTTCTAGATAACCCATCTTCTAGAAATTAAACCTGTCATATTCCGTTCTTGTTTTTAAAAGCAAATAGATAAATTCTGACAAGTCAGGTGTCAGGAGACAGCAGCATCTCTCCATCATGTGCCAAGAATACAATGGTTAATCTTCTACTGTTCTATGGATTCTGGCCAGTACATAAACACTTATAAACGCTGGCTGATTTCAGGACTGTTGTCATCCCCAGCTGTGAAGTAGGTTTCTAGCTTATGATATTAGCTGTCCTATCTGCTTATATTCCTTTGAACAAAACTCATATTGCTTTGTAGCAGCTCATCCCTCATGTAGTAAAAAAGGAAATCTCCTGTAAGTATTGCTGGTTTTAGTAAGGCCACCACTACACTATGAACTAATTAATTTTCTGCAATACCAAACACCTCCGGTCCTTGGTTGGAACCCCTGAGTCATGAAAATACTGTAATTTCTTGACAGAGTTTCATATAATTCTTTCAGAATCTGAATTGCAGTTAGATAGAAAATATTCTTCTACCTAATAATCTTTCCATCTTTATCGCATGTTCAAACTTTGCTTTCCCCATGGCACGTCCATATTGTTAAACTCAACAAATATTTGTTCAATTAAAATATATTTTTCAGTCATTTGCTTATGCTTCATTGCTTCTGGGTTCTGCTGCAGTGTGCAGCAAGAGAGAATATTCCAATCTGAGACAAGAAAATGACTTTGCAAAGATTTCTTTCAAACTTTGTTGCAAATACCTTGTTTTTATTCAAGGGTATCCTGCGTAAGAGTAGGAGAAATGATTCTCTGTACAACCAAGGGAAAAAAATTTTCTAAGTTCCTTATATATATGTCATTCCTTTAAGATCAGTGGGAACTCTGTGTGCATAATCACTACATGAGTGGACCCTTAAAGCACACTGAGAAGGAGGCTGTGTAGTCATTTAAAATTCAAACACAGCTTCATCTTGGCCATTAGTCAAGATCAGGCATCTTGGGAGGCTTCCAGTTTCACACAGTAACCCCTTCGAAAGTCCTTTAAAGCAACTCTGTCTTAGAAAATATCCAAACAAGAGATGCTTTGATCCATAAATCATCAGAGAAAGTGAAGAATGGCAAGCTTAACTTTATATTTAACAATAGTCTCTGATCTGAAAAATCATGTTGGGGTGAATTCAGAAAAATGTCTGTTCTGTCTCAGGATGTGGCCCTTTGAGATATCTATTTTAGCAGCTGAACAAAAAAGATCATTTTTAAAAAAGCACAACGTAAATGTTAAACTATCATCAATAATGAAAAATCATTTCTGTTTTTCTCAAAATTCTCTTTAAATTATTCTAAAATTCTAGTACATTTTAAATTGTGAACAATTTCCTTTGCAAATAAAAAAAAAGTGTTAGGACTGTAGTGCATAACACATTAGCTAATTTTGTGAAAGACTAGTTAATTATACACACTAGTGCTGTGGTGTAAATGGGATGAAAGGAATTCCTCTTATGCCTTGTACCTGTATGCTTTTCCTACAGGTCTTCTCTTCCAACAGAAAGATGACCTCTAAGAACTGGTCTTTTTTTTTCTCCACATTTGAGAATGCTACTGAGAAATGCACACAGCTTTGACATTGCTCCTCACTGTGGTCATGCCAGTCTGCGAGGATTTTTCACAGTGTTACAAAAAAAGACTTGCTGCAATGTACTTTTTCCCAGAGTACTGCAAAATTACATTTCTCTTGCCTGTGGCCTTAACTGCAAACTAAGCATCTAACTGTGAATCCTAATTTCCCTCTCTTCATTAAAAATAATGATCCAGAACTTCTACTGCGCTGTTATTCAAGACGGTAGCACAGAGGAAATGCTGTTGGATATATAAGCAAAGTCTGAGAGTCCAGAGGTCTATCTGAAGTCACAAGAGCTCTGCACCTACTACTCTCTCTCACCTTCTTCTCAGTGCCATCTGTGGAAGCAAGGGTGAGACGAAGTGATATACAAATTGAAACGATATCTTCTGCTGGAATCATATACTGGGAGATAACAGATGATAAGTTGTGCAAAGGGCACCAAGAGGTAAGGAACCCACTCATCTAGCAGTTCAACAACTGAACTGGTCAAGATCCACCTCTAAGGAACTTTAGCAGCAGAATGAAAGTCCAAAGCAGAGATCGTAATTTCCATTCAAACCCTATGTCCTGACTTATTTCTTCTTTAAAGGGAGCTTTTGTGTGGTCCTATGGCCTTCCTAAATTCCATGAAGTAATTTTAGCCCTACTTCAAGAAAAGCATCCAGAAGGGGATTTCAGCCTCTAACACACTTCTGTACAGCAGAGAAAGAGCTCAGGAACCCCAGAGAGAGACTGGGGAAGTGTCATTTAAGTGTACCACCTAACTTGCTGTGAGCTACTTCATTCCCCTTGCTGTAATCCTCTTTGTGTGACAGGTATGGGTAAGGGGACCTCTCTACACTGTAAGACTGGGCCTATGTTTACATAAAATGTTATTATCCAGTTTACAAAAATTATTATGCAGGTTCATAATGTCTTCTCAGAAAACTTCCTTTCAGCCCTGCATAGGTGGCAATTTCCTCCCTCTCCCTGTGTTAGACCTGCAAATGTGAACATGAATTCACATTCACATGAATTCACATTCACATGAATTCAAATACGACTGCTGAGCTTACTGCTGTTTGGTGCACCAAACTGATGATCTCTTCACAACTTCTTTCCGAACAGATAAGACTGGAAAACACACAGACATGGTGTAAGTGACCTGCTCCTTGCTGTTCATTGACAGAGATGGAATTCCAGGCTTTTTTGCTGATGCTTTGAAGGAGCAAGTTATGAACGAGCTATAAATATGATAGGATCCAGTTTCATCCCATTTACCTCTAGTCCTCAGTCAAGGCAGGTGGAAAGTACTGAAGTCTCCTTGCAGCGAGACCATGTAGGTGTGCCCAGCAGCATACTGAATTAGCGTGCACGTGTGGATGGACCAACCTGTTGCAGCCATTCCTAAAACAATACTTTCAAATTTGCTGTCTGAACAGCGCACAAGTCTGGTTTATATGTGATCATAAGATGGCTTTAACTGTATGATGTACAAGCACCCTGTTGCTTTTTAATCTGAGATTATTTTTTTCTTTTTCTTTCCTAATAAGTGTCACAAAGGTCATTCTGAGTATAACTGGAAGTGGCCAACAGAAGCCTCATTTACAATATTCTCTGCACATATATTGAACCCATATACCTGTGGTAGAAAAAAAAGTCCAGTGAGCTGTGTGGGACACGACAGTGATTTTTTCCTTTGCAAAAAATAAAGATTGTGTGCCATATAGAAGGTTGCTGTAAAACTGACATACAGATGCCAAAATATTATTTTAGAGTTTTATTTTTAAGCATTGAACTTGCTATAAAAGATAAAGAGCAGGTAAATTCAGCAACAACTTAGAAGAATCATTTAGAAAAGAACTATTGACAATTAACTAATATTGAAATACCCAGACATGGATTTCAGTTGCTGCTCAACACCTTGTATCCTTTACTGGTCTCAGGTAAAAAAGACAACCATGGGAAAAAAATGGTAACAAAAAACCAAACCAAAACAAAACAAAAAACCCAAGGGCCGTATCTCTAGATAAATTAATAATAATTAAAAAAAACACACACACAAAAAAAACATGCTAAAAACCACAGTTGCTCATTGTGGTATGAAATTTAAGCTGCACAAGTACAGGAAAATCTTAAATAAAATATTTTCTTAATTCTTTCAGAAGCCGCTAGGCTAATATCTGATTTTTGAATTGTACATACATTTTCAAGTTTACGTGGAGAAATACCTCTCACAAAGAATAAGTAACTTCAGATATTGCATCACCCCCTTCCTCTTCCCATTCAGCACTGAATTTAAATGTTGCCTAATATCCTGCACAGACTGGTGGTTCCACATCACATTGGTTTTATAAATTTTAGGGCATATCCAGTCAAACAGACTCCAAACTTCAAAGTACAACTTCTTTGAAAGCATTAAGTTTCAAATAGTTCTTAGCCAAGCAATATATATTTTTAAAGTAGTGTCTTTCTTGCTTATACATTTTCATGTCACTCCCAAGTTTGTGTGATTTGCAGGTTCACCCAGTCCCCAGTAATCATGAATATGCAAAATTACACTTCTGTTGTAACATCTGCTGAAATTAACAACCTAATAAAGTCAAACTAACAAAATACATCTGAATAAAATTTGGGAAAAAAAAGTTACAGGGGATCTTCTTGCTTATGCTTATATTCTGTGAGTGAACTATATTGATATTATTGCTGACAGACGAATAGCTAACTCTTCTGTAAAGCATCTCTGATGAGAGAGACTCCAGTCTTTCAAGTAATCTGTTCTAGTGCCAGGATTCTAACCTGAATCCTTCTTGTTGAAGTTTAAGACTATTATTTCTTTTCTTCTCCATATCTGCAATGGAGAACAGATTATTTTTGATAAGCACTTACAGGAATGGGACAGATGGTATCTTTGCTTCTTCTTGTTTTGTATGTTATGCTCCTTTCAGGAGGGGGATTAACTCATATACTTATCTGGAGACAGAGGAGACATGTTTCTTTCCAGGAAGCAGCAGAATGTGGCAGCAAGCAGGGCTCCTGGAAAATGCATGCTGTGGCAAGCAGAAGAAGGGAGTGAGAAAGTCACTTGAAAGATGTAGAAGTCTGCAGGTGGGGGAGAACCTGAGCTGCTGAGAAGAAACAGGGAGCAGACAGGAAATTTTCAGAGGTGTTGGAGAGGGAGCACAGGGAACTGGGCGCGATTTGCTGTGACTTAGTCACTGAGCAAACTAGAAGTAAAGAAGCAGTGGGTTGGGAGACACAGCACTGCACATAAATCCTTTATATTTCTAATCTGTCTGCATTTAAAAAGCTAGGAATTCTAGTTAATAGTTTAATAATCCCTGGCTTTTGTGAGTTTAAGAACAACTTGCTCGTCTTTGGGGATTTCACTATAAAGAAAAACGTAGGCACAGACTCATTCCAAAAGCCTGACTGACTTAGGGTCCTGCCTGAAGCTCTTCTTTTATTTCTGTCATATTTGCTGCTGTCTTATGTTTTTCACAAAAATGCACTTCTTTCCTGAAGTGCAACATGTAGAACTGCATACACTATGCCAGCTGAGGCCTTACCAATGTGCATAAAGTAGGAGGATGTGTAAACATCCAAATTATTACACAGGTATCAATAAAGTGATTGGTAGTTCATAAGTCTGTTCATAAATTTTTGTGAGATGTTTGTCTTTACTGTAAAAGCATAATGTCAGTACATTGTCAGCTAGCCATCTGCCAAAAAACCCAGGTCCTTTCTTGGAGACTTACAGGTTCTAGATGTTTTATATCCTATCTCAGTAGAGCTGGTTATCTCTGTTCAGTGTAGTATTTTATACTTCCACCATTTAATCTATTCCTGCTTCTATATTTCTTTTTATTCCATCATCCAAGTAAATAACGATAACCCAGAAATGAACCAGAGTCAAGGCAGGCTCCTTTTAGCCAACAGGACATTTCTACTCCAGGAAAATTAACCAGTCAGGTTTGCATATTTACAGTGGTTCCATCTTTACTCTTTTTTTGTGGTTTGCTCATAGGGGTGTCATATGAAATAGCACCTAAAGCCAACCATAGGTTGCCTGTTCTTTTCTAAATTTGAGGCTACTAGATGTCTCTGACCAATTGGTGCCAAGGACATCTGGGCCACTCAGGCACTTTGGAAACTCCTCCACTCCAATTACAGGCTCTTATCATTTTCAGCCCCCCAGGAGGTTATTGCTCAGATGCTAGCCTCAGCTGTCTGCTTCAAAATTTATTCCCAATACACTCCTTTCAGGGAATAGTTTACCTAGCCACATTTAATTTCCTTTTTCAAGTATTTGGTTATTCCTATCACATTGTGTCATGTGTTCTTCTCCTGGCTATTGTCATTTCACATACATCTGGCATGAATGTCTTAGTTTGCTTAAACTGATATTCACCCACCAACATGCAGCCAATCATTATTAATATCAGGTAACATGGTCTTCAACTTCTGACTATCCTATATGATACTGAAAAATTTTTATGTCTTCAATATCCATATTTGTTTCTTGCCCATACTCAGCTGCTTGATTCTGTTATTCAGTTCATCACATAGAGGTAAGGATTTAACCAGATAAATAAAATATCTCATCTTAAGTAATACATGTACCTCACATTTCGCTTTCATCTGCATAACAACTAAATCATATACACGTTAATTCCTATTTTTCAAGCTTTTATATGCAAAGTAGCACTGTAAGCTCCAGATTTGGCCTGTATAGCACTGCTTCACCCTTGCTTCCTAGCTTACACATGTTATCTATTAATGCTTTCCCATTCAAAGGCCTTTTACTCTGTCAGGAAAGGAAAACAGATTGGCTTGATAGGATGTGTTCTTGACAAATCTACATAGACTCTCATTCACCTCTTTGTTGTCTTCAGATTGTTTACAAGTAGTTTGGGATTTTTTGCTTTTAAAAAATCTTTTTTTATTCTGAGGAATGAAGTCAGACTAACCACTGTATAACTCTCCAGCTTCTTCTTTTCTCTTCTTTTATGTACAGGGTTTTTTTCCAAATCATTTGGTACCATAGCTATCTTACAAGAGTTCTCGAAGATAACGACTAAGAGTTTTTTGATTGCATCAGCCAGTATCCTAGGATGAAGTTCATCAGATCTCATTGATTTAACTTATCTAAGCACTCTGCAACTCATGTCTTTCCTATTCCGTGTTGAGATCTTCCCCTTTTGTTGCTGATATTAATTATGCTAGGCACTTCTCCTTAATGGATGTTTTTACTGCAGATTGATGCAAAAAAAAAGTCATTAAAAGCGTCAGCCTTCTCTGTGTTATCTGTGCATAGCTTTCCTTCTTGATTAGTAGCAGAACAATGCTTTCTTTGGTCTTCCTCTAATACTTAGAAACTGATTTCTTGTCATTCTTATGCCTTTTGCTAATTGCATCTCATTTGTGTCTTGACCTTTCAATTTTTTTCTTCTGTGCCTTGGCTTTATTTTTGTCCTCAGTAATCTGTCCTAATTTTTAGTTTCTAAATGCTTCAATCTTATATTTGAGGCCAATGAAAAACTCATAGTTTAAACGAGTTGATGTCCTACTAAACCTTCTATATTTTTCTGATTTTATACTTATGTTCTCATTATTATTTCTTTAAAGAATTTACAGCTTTTCCCAAATTTCCTTTTTCCTTAATCTTGCCTACTAAAAGAACTACTCATGATCAAATTTCCAAGCTTAGTGAAGTTTACCTTTATTAGTAGATCAGTCATCACAGTCCAAGGAGACTCAGGAAGAGTACTAGGTAACCATTTGTGACCTAGTAACTTTCACATTATGTTTTATTACTTGACAATGAAAATACTAGAAATAATGTTCCTTAAAAGTCCTGCATCCATTCAAACTTTATATTTTTCTGATGTTTTTCTTTCTTATTCCAGTTATGTGGAATCACGGACACTGCTACAATTTCAGCCATGATTTTATTCTCTTTCTATGAAGTACCAAAACCGTTAAATAAACTTTGTTTTTTAAAGAGGATGTCACCAACTAGGACAATCCATACTGTTTTCCAAGTTCTTTTTCATAAGGCATGTGAACATATATTCTGCCATGGGGAGACCTGTTCTCACATCAGTTGTGAGGACACAGATGTGTTATTACAAAAAAAAAAAAAAAGCCTTTGGTTCATTTTAGAATTTATATTTTTTAATTATATTTGCTCTATAAAATTCTACATTCATTTCCAGACATGGATATATGAACCGGTAATTGCCCAATTGATTGTTCTTGATCAACTTTGTTAGAAGGCTGACATATATGTGTAATGGAAATAAATTACACATAAATATATCCAAATTTGTGGTACTAATTTCTTGAGTCTGTGCTATGCGTTCTGCATATCCAGCCCTGCTTTGTAAAGGACCTATACTAGGTTCAGAGAGGAATTAAAAATCAGGAAATGCAGGACTTTTTCAACACACTATGGTGAGAAGAAAGAATCAAGAGCGTAGATATGTTTTTAAGGTCATTCTTGCTAAGGTGGTAAAATAAGTTCCTTCTATTTTGATACCTGGCTATTTTGTATGTCCTAAAATGGAAAATTCTGCTGGAAATTT
>RSEF01000002.1:82013902-82065532 GCA_003993805.1 Himantopus leucocephalus
GAGAGCCATAAGGTCTCCCGTGAGCCTCCTTTCCTCCAGACTACACAACTCCAGTTCCCTCAGCCACTCCTCATAAGACGTGTTCTCTAGGCCCCTCACCCCCTTTGTTGCCCTTCTCTGGACACTCTCCAAAATCTCAATGTCTTTCTTGCAGTGAGGGGCCCAAAACTGAACACAGTACTCGAGGTGATGTGTCACCAATGCCGAGCACAGGGGGATGACCACCTCCCTCGTCCTGCTGGCCACATTATTCCTGATAAAAGCCACGATGCTTTTGGCCTTCTTAGCCACCTGGGCACGCTGTTGGCTCCTATTCAGCCAGCTGTTGACCAGCACCCCCAGGTCGTTTTCTTCTGGGCAGCTTTCCAGCCACTCTTGCCCAAGCCCGTAGCATATTTGTCAGTTGGCTCCCAGTTTTGTATTAGCTTTCTGTTGTACAGGTCTTAATTTCCTGTCATTCATAGCTATGGTGAGAAAGGTTGGAGTTTTCTCTTTCATTTTGACTCTTTTGGAGAATTATTTATCATTCATTTTGACTAATTTGAGAGACTTTAAGATAATCTCAATTTCAGAGATGAAAGCAAGTATTTGTATACTTACAAAATGCTCTTTTTTTCTCCAGAATTTTCATAATTCTGAATCCTGAATTGTGAGGTAAAGGGATGTTAATAGATCAAAAGTCTAAATAGAAACATACCATATGCTTTGGCTTTTTCTCAGCTTTCTGAAATGTGTAACTGACATTGAACTTAAAAAAATAATGTTTTGATCTTGCAGTTATATATGATCAGTATCAAAAGAGGAAGAATAGCTTGAGATACTGGAAAAATTACAACAATAGACAGATGCAACCCAAGAAAACCATTTAATTAGTTTGGAACCTAAAAAACAAGCTTTCTAATGAAATTTATTGCTATAAATTCTTTAAATCATTATAGTAACTGCATGAGTAAGTGACAATACAATCATGAGGAGTAAAATAACAGTTCTGGCTGCATAATAAATTGATCTAAAGATATGCTGATGCATCTGTTGTGGTTTATGTCAATTTTTGGAGGCTTTGAGAGTTATTTTCAGATGAAATGTTGGCAATGGGTATCACACATAACAAAAATAACTAAGACCTATGTATAGTGTCTGATAGGACCTGAAATCTGTTTCTCTGTGCTGCTTTATAAATTATACTTTTGCATATTTAAATGACTTCATACATCTCCTCCCAGGGTAGTCACAAGTCACTTGGAGTGTCAAAATTCTGCCTTGAAATATTTTCAGAAATAAGGTCATAAGATCATAGAATCATAGAATAGTTTGTGTTGGAAGGGACCTTTAATGGTCATCTAGTCCAACCCCCCTGCAATGAGCAGGGATGTCTTCAGCTAGATCGTGTTGCTCGCGTATTCAGGCCTGAGGAAGATTTCAAACATACAGTTCATACTCTCTTTGATATGAACATTTCTATCGCCAAACACAGTTTAATTTTAAAACTTTTTCTTTACTTTTCCCCCTGAAGTCACAAGAATACTTTTATTTCTACTTCCTTCTTTCTTTCCAAAACATTTTTATAGGGTTTAGATATGAATAAAGCCACAGTGCAGCTAACTGTGAAGTGTACTTAACCTGCAACTCTGTACTGTAATATTTTGATCCCTGCTGAGGGCAAGATATTTTGGTTTCTGTCATTATACGTATATACATTATGAAAAACTGCTGGCATGAGGACAATAGAGAGAATTTGAAACCCATTTTTAAAACAGATTCTTAAAAAGCAGTAAAACAAAGCCAGGAAGCTAAAGCATGCCCCTGTATTATAATATTCAGGCTAACAACTGTAATAAAACAAAACCAATAGTCTTTTTAATACTGTATGGGGAACTAATACCTTTGATTCTTATGTAAACATCTGATTCTCATATGAATATCCATAATCTTAGAAAGGCCTGGCAAATAAAATATACCCAAGGGTATGTATGTGAAGCTTTTTAAGAATCTCAATATGCTAATTGAATGCTTTTGCAGTTGTGTTAAGCAAAAAAATTCTGTTAGTTACAGATGATTCTATGTAGACTAAATTTTTACATTAAATAAAATTGATCTGTTTACATTAAAATAGGAACTTTCTATGCTCTAGGTAGCATTCCAGAACGGTGTTATGAGATATGTAAGTACAAATAATTTTATATATTTAGAATAAACCTATTAAAAAAGCTCCAAATAAAAAGAAGTTCTACCGTTGACATTGGTGGAAGGAAACATAGGGCCTAAGATGAGTGATCAGTTATGATAGACTGGTAGGTGGTCAAATCATTTCTCTTTACTCAAATTAATCTAGTTCATATCTTGAATTTTTAGACGCTTCTTATCCAGATAGGAAATGTTGCTATGCCAAAGCAGGGATAATTGTCTGTTGAAATAAGCCACGTACATGTACTTAATTCTTCTACAATCCTTATTTCTATCTCCAACTTCTGTTAATTCTTGTTTCCTAAGATAATTTCTCCAATGGTTTTAACCACACATCAGCATTCATTCAAACAGAAGTTTTGGTTTTGAGCTTGTAAATTTTTGTCACCAGTATGCTTTTCATTATACGGTTGGGGAAGTGTTCAAAGTAACTAGTGTCATGACTGGATGAAGGCAGGTGGATTTTGGGGGGGGAAAAAAAAGAAAAAGAAATAAAAAAGAGAGTTCTTATGTCAAGGGAATTCCAACTAGCCATCAAAATTGTCCAACAAGATGGTTTATCTAGAATGTTGACTGGATTACTTTTTGCTGGATGGGACGGGGAAAATAGATCTTAAGTGGGTTTAGTTTAGATCTGCAAAAAGACTAGATAAGAAAGGTAGTAGAAAACAGCAGATAAAAGATTTGCTCAAGATTTCATTCAATGAGACATTGGACAAAGACCATCAGCTAGTGAGACCATCTCATGCCTCCTGGATGGTTCTTTCATTGGCCAGAGGGTTTGCTTTAGACAGACCTTTTTTTTTATTATTTTCTTTTGGAGCTGATGGTGATTACAGCCTTTCATCTCCATTTTTTCCCACCTCTGATTATTAGGATTTACTCACTGACTTTTTTTTCTTATCTCTAAATGTCTCAGGGTAGTGAACCTGTGTTCTGTATCTTTTTCCCATGATTTCTTCATTCCTTAAGTCTTTGTTTTAGTGTGGGCGTAGGCTGTCATATTGGTTTTCCTAGTCCAGGTGTTCTGAGAAGCTCAATGGAGATGTGCTTTGACCCTGATGACACATTGTTCTCATAACCATTCTTCTCATTCTCCAGGGTTTCCATACCTGGACATTCTTCTGCATTCTCTCTTCATCTCAATTTCACCATTTCTATTATGCCTTTACATACATGTAATGAATTTGCTACCATTATGTGGCAGAGATGCTGCAGCCCCAGTGTTTCACTCTGGAAGCACTTGATGACATAGTTAACATTTTGCTCTAAGTGTAGATTTGTCTTTCACCTTAAGTTGAATTATGATCCAGTTGAATTCATAATAGGTCTCAAGCAAAAGCTTATTTTTTTAAGTTTTGAGGAAGTTAAGTTATATCAAGACTATATTTTTTTCAAAGCATCTTCTCTGGGAATTTGGTTATAAAGTATCTTCTCTGTATTCTCTCAGTTAGAAAGCAGTATTTTTCCATGAATGCAAAATGTACGTCGACTACAAAAATTAGTATATTCTCCAAAGACATTAAGGGTAAGTTTTATTTAAAGTCCCCAAACCCTATGCTCCCTTACCTAATCGTAACTGGTACATGTCCCCCAAATACTGCTAATGACCTACTTGGATCCATTACATATTTCCTGGTTGATACCGCCCCATCAGTTTTTTTCTGCTGTCTCTCTGTAGTTCCTGACTGAAATCTGGGCCTAAGCACTTTTTTTTCTTTTTTTTAATGTGACAATCTACTCACTTAACAGTCCAGATATGAAAGTCTTTTTTTAATGTGCTTTAGCTTCAGCAGCTGAGTTATCTGAATGATCTTTGCAGATCTGCTACACGCCCAATTTCACAGTCTCACTTTAGCAATGCATTAGCTAAAAGACATGAAGTTTCTTTACTGTTTCTGCATCACAAGCTTTTTGTAAAGGGACTGCGACACCCTTTTTTTTTATTTATTTTTTCACAAAAGTTGTTAGAAGTGTCAAGTTTACAATTTTCCAATTTTCTGTTAAGATTTTCTTTCCACTTAGGTAAAGTTCCATGCTTGTTATTCTTGTCTTGTGCATGCAATGTGAGGTAGCAAAGGTACAAAACCAAAACCATACTAATCTGTTAATGCAAGAAAAGCTAGAATGATAAAGTATGTATGTATACAAATTCAGCATACTGCTATTTAATTCTGTAAGACTTAACTTCAACCAAAATAGATCTGGAACATCATATCCGCTGCAAAATTGCTTTTGCTTAAAATACTAAATTGGACAGTTACTGAATTGTAATGAAAATTGAGCATGCAGCAGACTTTGCAATGATTTGAGTTTTAATAAAATGAAAGAAATTGTGGACGTAGCGTGAAGAAGCTTTCAGAAAATGTTATGCTTATTCCAAAAATAAAACATATAAGAGTTTAAATGGGAGCTATTGAAAAGAAATGTATTCAGGAAAATTCTTTGGGTTGTATGTAGATTTTAACAGAGATTAGTGAGCACCTACAGCCTTATTACTGTAAATGGTGTAAGAAGGGAGGCTTATTGTAGATGTCTGATGGTCAGAGGAAATAGTGATGATATATGTTGTCAAAATTATAAAAACCATTCAAGCTACAGAAGTAGTAGTACATAACTATCCATCTCATGAGCATTATCTGAGGTTAATGAGTCTATAGAAAGTGTATGTGTCATTTTCTGTATAGATGGATGGATCTGCTCTTTCCACTGTCGCCCACTATAACTTGAGTATTATTTTTCAATTTACATTTTCTGAGAGTTGTAAGGGAGACAAAGTAGTAGATAACTCATCAGACAAAAAGGAAATCCATGGTGAGTTCCTGGTTCGGCATAATGTTTGTGTGATCTTGGGTATGTTGATCTACGTGATGCCTTATTCCCCCACCTCCATAAGGGGAATCATTAATTTGAGCCTCCAAATACTATGGTGATGAGCTGTAGGGCTATACAGATATATTCCTGATAACAATTTATTTTTTAAGTCCTTTATATCGCACCTTCCCAAAAGAATAAATGCTTTTTTAAAATTTCCACTCTTGGAAAAATCTTCAGTACCATTTTGCTTTTATTTAGTTAAGTCATGCTCTCAGTTAGAACAATTCTTGTCCAGAGCAATTGTAAGAAAGTGAACTATTCATTGCATGTTTCTCTGGCTAGGTTAATTTTGTGTTAAAGAGAAAGAGATTACTTTTACAGAAGCGCAGATTTAATCAAAGAGCAATAAAAAAAAATCTTCATCCTAGTCAGAATTTGCCAAGTCCAAGAGGGATATAGAGACACACTGATGCCAAGCTAGACAAAAAATGTGTTAGTATTTATAATGTATCCTCATTAAATCAGGAGGCATCAGGGTTTAATAGACTTGGAGTGCAATTGAGTCCAACCAGCTGTCTGGAAAACCTTTGTGTTGTGCACCTGTTCAAATATGATTATTATGCCTTTTTACCCCATATACGATTTTCTTTATTTCTGTATCTCCACTTGAAAATATCTGAAAACATTTTATTTGACAAATTAGAGTGAGAAAAATGTATAGAATATACACAGTAAGAGAAAGGAAAGGGGTAATATGTCCAAGTGGTAAAACCTAGAAGCCTGTAACTGGAATGGGCAAACTACCAGGGAGTGTATTGTGGCAAATATGTACAGACGTAGGAAAGGCCTGTGTGAGTCCCTTATGTTTTCTTTATCATTAATTACTATGAATTCACTTGCTACATTAGTTAATAAATTGGCTGAATTAAATAGGTCAAAATGTGGGAAAACTGCTTCTTAGCAGGTGAAACTAATGCGTACTTTTAAACTACTTGTGTTCCTTTTATGCATTCCTTACCAAAAGAGATATGTAAAAAAAATGTTTAAATAACATTTCAAAAAGCTTTCTTTTTAGATTTGTCTCAGCTAATGTGTCATATTTCTTGTATTATTGCTCAGTTGCAATTATTATGTTATAATTGATATATCTGCTACGTTGAACAACAATTTCAGAAATTCATTTACCTACTATTTGCCATTTGTCTTTTGATGATTTATCTGCTGCTTCTCATTCTATCTATAGCCGCTGAAAGACACACACATCATATTTTAAACCAAGAAACCTGTGAACTACAGAGAATTATATTTTTTTTCTGAAGTGTATACACTAAAAAATAATTAAAACCATTTACCCCTGATTTATTTTTGTGCAATTGCAATTTTTCCTCTTTACTATACATTATTCCCAGTTTTATTTTTCTACCCTATCATTGAAAACAAACAGCCCTTCCAAAACAAAAAATTACCCCCCCACCCCGCCCCAAACCCCACTTCTTTTTAATTCCAAAAGGACAGTAACAGTATGATGCCAAGTTCTGGTGTTTTCTAAGAAATAATATTTACTAGGGCTGTTTGGGTTTTTTTATATTTTTATTCTCTGGGCAGTTTAGAATATGTCCATCTAAAATCCTTCTAGGCAAGTTCTTTAACTAGGTTCTAAATCCTGCTTTGTTTGACCATTTAAAAACAAACACATAATTTCAATAGGACTGAAAAAAAACAATTTCCAGACTGCAGAACCCTGGAAAAAAATCAAGGCATTACAGCAGGCAAGAAGGGAGAAGATGCCTAAAAGCACTCAAAAATTCTAGTGAAACCAATGGGATCTTGATGATCTGTAGCGTGTTAGAGACATTTTGCACACGTGCCTGGTTCCCGGGACTGGAATACTATGCTGCTGGAGTCCTGGATGCATGAAAAATACAGGATCAGGCCATGAGGTTTGAAGCTGGTAGATATACATAATGCCTACCATCAGGGGTTTGGAAGCCTATCAGAACACCTGAAAGCCTATAAAAGCCCTCTTCCAGGATATCTTCCCAACAGATCTACAAGTATCACTCAGCAGTAGCAGAAGCACTGAATAATTTAGAATAATCAATCCCAGTCTGGCTGTTTGAACTGGAGGAGCACAATCTTTAAGCAAAGATTACCTGACACAGCTGGGAAGTGCCAAGAAAGCCCACTTGAGACAGCTTAATGGAAAAATAAACAGGGAGGAAAAGTCATTGTGTAGTACAGAGCTTGTATTTAAAATATAATCAAAGTCCTATAAAACACTGTTTAATCAGACATGAAAAGAGAATTATGGGAGTCCTGAGTTCTCAGAAAAGCTGTGTGTGAAAACTCATGTACATTTCAGAACATAGTACTCTTAAAAGCTTTGTATCTTTATCTATTTTTTTTTCCTTTTTTTTAATTGGAGTCCTAAACAGGACCTTATGATCTCAAATCATACAGGAAAAATACCCGTAAAAATTTATTTTCTGAACACCACCTATTTTTCCCTCCTGGATATATACTTACATTTAGGAAACTTTTCATAACTCTATAAAGAAAGGCTTGAAATAAGAACTCCTTTAAAATTCACTAAGAACTAGAAACTAAGGACTGAAGTCTCTGCTAGTTGCCTCACCTGCTGTGACACTGAGAACTCTTTATTCTGTAATATCGTTCAAGCTGGCAGGGGAGTTCCTGCTCGAAAGGACTTCACACAGCAAGAGGCACATTGAGGTTGGTGGCAAAATACCCAGGTGTGATGTGCAGCAATACAAGTTCAGTCAGTGAGTTCATCCGAGACACTGCTGTTGTTCCTGAAAGCTAGTAGAGTTGGTACTTCATGAAATAATGTCCAACAATAACAGTGGTGACTTGAGTAGGGTTTGTCTCTTCAAAATTTAAATGCTTATAACACAGGTATCAGAACTAGTTTCTCAGATGCAGTCAATGGAAAGAACTGACTCTTTCAGGAAAAAAAAATAATGCGCCATTCTAAAATACATCAAATGAAATGTACAGTGGTTTCCTATTAAGAGTGATTCTTTTGTCTCCTAATTTCTTGTATGACAAAGAATAATTCTGTATCTGTAATTCACTAGGAAGTAAAATGGTACAATCCCTAGCAGGTCTTTGTTTTAATACAGATTATAGCTGGAAATCATATTAAAAATTCCAGATTTTTTTTCATTTAAAAAGCATTATTCTACCAAATTTGAACTTTCCGTGATAATTCCCCTACTTCAGATATTTTATTTAGAAGAAAAATTGTCCAAATATTTCAAAATTTCTTAAGACTAAACATTTATTTCCTTCTTCCGAATCATATCTATTGTTCAATGTGGAAATGCAAATTATTTTATTATTGAAACAATAATGAACTGGAATAGATTGCTCAAAGACATTGCAGTGTCCTGTTAATGGAGATTTTTAAGAACAGGTAAAACACATACGCCAGAAATGATGTTAATATAAATGATGTTTGTCTACTGGCATGGTGATAGAAGAATCTCCTGATGCCTCTTTCTGCCTCATTTTCTAAGGTTGTGGTTTATCTAAACTACAAAAATATATCAAGCATGTGTGATATTTCATTTTGATTCAGAACAAAACAAAGGTTTAAATCATGGAATCCTTACAGAGTTGAAATGCTGCTGTCAACACACTGTTGGGTTGACCAGAAGTAATGGAGACTTTCGTCTCAGTAATTTCCTCAGACTTGTGGAACCTCCTGGCTGACTACTTCAGCACAGGAGGTGACTTCTCCAATTCTGCTCTTCTTTAAAGCCAGATTAAGGATCACAGGATCCTGGGAGCTTGGTGGGTTCAGGGGCAGGATTTTGCCATCTATTTTGCCCCCCATCATTAAGTCTAATTGCTGCTGGGAATAGCTTGTGTATAGGAAAGAAAAAAAAATTTGCTTTTTTAGCAGGAGGAGTGGATGCAGCTACAGAGTAGGGGTATATTGGTAGTGTAATATCTTTTTGGATAATCTATAGGTATATTTTTATATATATATGTATATATATACATATTGGTACTTGTGATTTTGGTACTACACTGCAAAGAGAATTCATCCATATCCCCAGATTGTGGTCATTTCACATTTTTATTTCTTTGGGTTTTTTATTGCATAAGCAGTCTTTCTGCAGTTCTGTATATTCTGTACAATAGCAAGACATATAATTTAGACTTTTTTGTGTATATACCTATAATGAAGTGAAAGTTCAAATCAAATATTAATGGTCTAATGGTAAGTTAGGATCTTAAAATCCTAAACCTTTGATGACAATCTAGATAATATTACATACCATGCCTTCCCCCACAAAATAGAAAATATACCTGCAGCACACAAAAATTACCACCCTTGTGCTTGCAACACGAGCTTCACACTGAGTTAATAGTATATTTCAACACAATTCTCACTGACATCAGAACTGTATGAATAATTAATTCATGCTTTATGTACTGCTATATCAGATACCACCAGTTTAAAAAGTGTGTCAAAACACTTGTGAGATTCCAAATATGTTGTCCTTGCCAAAAAGGACAAACTAGGCATGGTAATACAGTGAATCTCTTAAAAGTGATTGATTCATCTCTCTATGGAAATGTAGTTTGCTCCCAATGCGTAAGTATTAGGAGGCATCCTTTGACTGCTGCATGGGTGTTGCTATGGGTATGATTTTTTACACTGGGGGAAGACAGAAAATTCACTAGCACATGGAGCATTACTTCAAACAACATGAGCTACAATGCAAAACAGGTAGAACGTGCTCTCTGGCTTGACTTACCATCTATGTGTTCCCTCTTGCCCAGTTTTGCTGCTTTGTGTCTAGCTATGCCTTTATTTTTGTTGCAAAATTTTGTTTGTGTTTTTTTGCTTTGTTTTCTGGGTTGGGATTTTTTTATTTTTTTTTTATAAGTAATGTGTGTTTTTATAGCTACAGATTAACTAAAATAATCTTTAAAAAATATAAAACTGATGTCGGAGAACTATGTAACAGCTGTCAGAACAACTTACTAGCTAACAACTGTGAGATAGATATGACTTTGTACAAAGCTTAGAATACTTTTAACCTGTTACAATTATTTAGCAAACAAAATATAAGGGCTTGATGGTGTTGAATGCTGATGCTTTCAGGTCCACTGATATTCATTAGAATGACTTTGTATGTTCCAGGTCCAGCCCCCTCAACATCTTTGTAACTCACTCAGATGGCTGGTATTTAATCCCTTTAGAATAAACATAACATGTGACATGTGGTACACGTGAATAAACAAGATGCTTCTTAAATGCTGGTTTTCTTATCCTTCATTGACTGTTGTGCTCTGAGGGACTGTTGGGCTTACTTATGTGCTGATCAATTTGTAATGGCCCCTGGTATCTGGATACCTGAAAAAGATCATTAGCATGTGATAAAGAATATGGTTCTACTAAAAAAGCTGCCATATTCCATGTCTGCAAGACAACTGAGATAGAGACCCAATGATAATATCATAACCAAAAAGGTGATCCTAAGAAACAAGTATTAAGTGACTACTATGTATTTACCTCAAGAAATCTAATCAACAGAAATCCTATCAAAGAACTATCTCTACTACTGCCTAAACATTTTTTTATAGACCTTAATGAAGGTATTTTTGTTTTCTGAATAATGTAAATTATGTTTATTAGAAGTTTGGGTTTTGTTGGGTTTTTGGTTTTGTTTTTGTTTTTTTTGTTGTTGTTGTTTTGGTTGTTGTTTTTTTTTTTAAATCTAGCCCTTCCAGAAAGTGTAGCTCTGCTTGTGTGAAAGTTCCTTTTGACTGGCTGTGTGTGTCACTTCTCTACCTTTTATGTTGAATCAGCCAGGGACATGGCAATAAGCAGGCAGAGGTCTATTCTTTCATCAGTCTGCCCCTGGGGAGGAAGGAGGGAAAGATAAAAAGGACCAAGTGGTTCTCTGCTCATTGTACAAAGACTCTGTTTCTTTCTCAGAAAAGGTTTTTCTCTGCTTACCCACTGCACTATATCCATTTTACCTTGTAGATATTTAGTTAAGTCTGAACTGTCATCACTGAAGAGTTGTAGGTACACAGATGCCGGTAGTAAAATGTAGTTTGAAATTCTGTTTCATTGAAATTGCACAATGTCAGTACTGGGGTGAGTTTGGGTCATGAGCTTGATTTTTTTATTGTAAAATTATTCATCAGAAATGAATCCAGATTTTACACATTTGGCTTGTTTATATATGTTAAAAATAGTTTAAGCTCATTTGTGAGCTTTCGCTTTCCTAAGGTTGTAATCTTTATAACTTGTCATTGTCATTTATTCACTGGAGTTAAAAAATACACATATAGAAGGGCAGATTCTTTAAGCAGAAGAGTTATGCCATTCTCTTTCTCATTTTTTTTTATAGCAAGAAGCATTGTTTCACAACATGTATCAAAGTAAACCAAGCGACGGAGATTTTATTTTAGGTAAATGACTGAATTGTGAACATCATATAAAGCTCACAGTATTAATCTTTTATGGAGATACTTGCTGCAGTGCAAGGTACCTTGCTCCATGACTCTTGTCATGGTACAAGGCTCAGCAAAAAAAACGGGCCCTGTGCCCTCATATGGAAGGGAGAGTTAAACTCAAAAGCTATTATTAGCTCAAAAAGCTATTATTAGCTCAAAAGCTATTATTCCCATTTCCCCTACTTACAGAAATTCCCCAGTTCTGAAGACCTTCTTACCTCCTCCCCATATCTTTTGAATAGTGCTGAACGCTTTTGCAACTCTCTTTGGTCGCAGTTGTTGAGTAAGGGAAGAGCTGTAATTAACTCTTCAGTTGAGACCACAAAACATAGACACTGTGGCATAAAATAGAAAATTAAAATACATACAGCATATGTGCTTTTGTGCTTTTATTTTTGAAGATCTAATTGTATGTTGCCAAGTCATAGACATCTTTACAATATGTCTAAGCTCAATATGTCATTAGATTCTATTCCTTTCCATAATTTATGTTCTTGGTCATAGAACTGAAAATAAAAGACTCAAGTAAGAAGTTGCACACAGGGATTTCAAAATATGGTAACCTGCATTTTCAGACTTTCAGTGAAATATTGAATCCAATAATAATTTCCATTTGCATACATTCAGGCTGAAATTTTTCTCATGTTTATTATGGCTGAACCTCCCTACCATTCACATTATCTATGCGAGAACTTTGCATGCAAGTTACAAGTTAATAGAGAAATTATGTAAGTGGATCATAGCACTTACAATACCATTTTGAAAATCCACAGGCTTTCTGTTGCTGGACTGTATTCTGTGATGCCTTCCTGTCTATAGTTCTAGCTATCTTGCTGGAAGCCACAGAACCCAGCTCCACAGTTGCTTCACACAACACAGACCTTGGAAGACTTTTTCTCTCTGGCAGATAAAAATGGAATTTGGAAACTATTTACTGTAATCTTACACACAAACTGTTACTCTTATTTTTCTTCAGTGTTAGTAGCCAGTGAAAGTTATGGATTATTACCGCTATGCAGTGATTCCTTTTATTGGTTGTTTTTATTGGCTAGTTTTTGTACTACACTATGTAAGACTAGCACTGAGTAAGAAGGAAGAAAGTGAGTTACTGTATTCTGTTAGGTTACTGTCATGTAGTGTGGAGTGAAAAAAAGTGTGGAATACAATGCATGTATTGATAATTAAATGAAGACTTTGACACTTAGAAATTGTTTGTCACATTGGTTCTGTTTAAAAATAAAGATATTGCATAATGTAGATTTACATATAAATGTGTCTTCAAAATCTGACTCAAAGTGCAGTCATTCTATCAAAAATGTTTTTAATAAGGTTACTGGATTCCATAATAGTCTTCCTGTAGGGACTTTCAGTATTAAAGTGAAAATATGTTTTTTATTCTTTTCCTCCTCCTCGTCTTCCTCCCCCGTCCTCCAACTGCTAGCTTTTCAAACTCAGCCTACTATCTAAATGCTGAGACACATTCATTTTGTCCATTACATCTCAACCTGTAGGAAGGATGAATTTGATCAGAAGTTAGTGAGCAATCTTTCTGGTGGTGAAACAACATCTTGCTCCCTTTTTTATAGTTCTTTGGACTGGTGGTCACCGAAATAAATTTGCAGAGTGAGGTGGGGTTTTTTTTCTGTAAACTAAGCAGCTGCAACATAGTCTCAGCTTCACCCTGTTTCAGCTGAACTCCAGCTGTCTTCTGCACAAATCAGATTACATCTATGCATAACTTTGGGGTGGGGGAGTATAACACGAATTGTGGCAATAGTGGTGGGAGGTGTTATGCACACTGGATGAGGGAAAAGCACGGTGGAACTTCCTTTCTTCAGTCTGTTTTCAGACATGTGCTTTTCCCAAGAAATTGCTTGACCTGCCCTGTAATATCCTCTGGATATGCCCCTTCTCACTGCCAGAATGCTTCAGAGCCCTGTCCAAGGAAGCTACTGTCAGCTGTGGTCTCAGAGCTCACGGGTGTCTTTGAGATACATGAAGTGTTCCTTCAACCCTCAAGCACACCCACTAGCTCTGACTGTAATCGAGATGGAAACTGCCACGTTTAGAATTACTTTCAAAATTGCAGTGTAAGATGTTATTTTTGTCCCTCAAGAAAATATGTATCAAGTAGCTTTTTCCCAAATTAAAACTGTGTAATGTGCTCAGTTAAAATGGTGGGGTTTTTTCAAAATATGGAAATATTTTGAAATCGATCATTGCTTTTAGCACATAAAATACATTTTGCCTATATTTTTGCAAATATCCTATCAATGTGTAATCCACACTCTAGGGGAGAGAATTTGCTCAGTGCTCTATAGACTAATTAAATTCTATACTGACAGATTAGATTGTGTATAAATGGTTCATAGACTTCCTGTACTGAGGCAGGGATCTGTCTCCTAAACCATTAAGCCTGTTTCGATCCTTCCCATGTTTACTGTATTAAGAGTGGGTTTAAACTGTGAGAGGTGCTGGGCTATATTTATTTATCCCACTATATCATCAGAGCATCCCCGTCAAGGTAATCATGATTTTTCTTCAGTAGGTAACCTCAGCAATTTTGAGAGACTGTCTTTATTTTTAAGGTGTTTGTAAGATTAATTTTATTGGTAGAAAACCTGGCAAACATAATAGTTTCAGGATTTCAGTGAGCTTATTGCTAAGATTGCTGACGTTGTCAGTACAGTAAAACTTAAGTGTTGGGTCAAAATAAATATAATTTCCCTTAGTGTGAGGGTATATTGCTTATGTTAAAACTGATGCACCCTGTCGTTCTGCCTAAAGCTATGGCCTCTCTTTAGCTGCTTGCCATGCTATTGATAAGCTCTGTGGCAAGAAGTGCTTTCAAAGAGGATGCTCGTAGCTTGCCACTCTTATTTTGGCCTTAGAAAGAACCTTTCTTTTTTTTTCCCCCCGCTCTTAATCTGGAAAAGTAATTGTGCCTCGTCCATTTTAGTCAAGTTTCAGTGTGTAATTTTCATTGTGTTCAGTGTTGACTTCACATTTTCTGAAAATCACCCTGAGCAGTTCTAAGTGAATAGAACTGTGCTCAATTTCCTGTTAATAGTTTATCACATATCCTGCTGCTGCTTTTTATTCTACTTTTTTTTAAAGTGAAATATATGATTGTAATACAGTACCAGAATGAAACCCTTAAGAAAAGATCTGATCGGAGCTTCCTTTTTGTGAAGGACTGAACGTGTACTCTATATTGATTCTGGTTCAGAATATCTGTATAAGTGCACAGATAAGAGTTTATCAAACAGGAAATAATTTTACAGTAAAATTTCTAAAGAAAGATAATCCAGGGAACTTAGTCAGTCCTTTAAGCCTTGATACAGCTGTGTTCCCCTATTGCATAATAGGAGGGGGTTAGTGGCTTACCACAGCTGCATCTTTTCTTACCAACACATTGCAGAGGATGATAACAAGCCTGACTATTTTTTCCTTGGTATGGATTTCTAGCCTTATTGGAGTGTGAATATTATGCTTACAAAGACTAAGATAATTGATTTGCTTGCATAAGAGATCATATGAGTAGCAGCACTGTAGGGTTTTGGAACATAAATGTGCTTCATCGTTGGTCTTCAGGACTTCTGGTGAGTAGGGTTACCACATTAAGAATAACTAAATAAACAGTCACCATTGTCAAATTATTGTTCTACACGCAGAGATAAAATCACAATCATTTCTATAACTTAGATGGTAAATGGCAGGTCCACAGTAAAATGAGGCTAAGCTGTGGAAACCGGTATTGATCTTCAGTCGCTAAGCATACTTGGATTTTTATTGTCTGCTGAGATAGAGGCTGTAGACAGATCTTACTGTCTTTTCGTTTCTATCTCCCATTGCTCATTGCTTCTCATCAGCTGAAGATGACTGTTTTGATGTCTTTTTCTGGGTAAGTTGCATGAGTTCTCTGCACTCTGTTCCAGACAACATCAACCCAATTGACTCAAACCACCTGCATAAACTAAAATTTAGCTATTTTGGGGTTTAGTTTCTCAGCGTACTTGCATTAACTGTCTTACTTGAACCGCTGAAGATGGGTAGGATGTGAGGACTTCCAATGGAAGGATGGTAACAAACAGGTGATGAAGGAGAAGGCAAAAACCATTAATCAAAAATCTGTTTTGCAAGTAGAATATGGATCCACGGCTTAAGCATAGGGGTGCTATTATGGTATCCCTGTATGTGTGGTACATCTGTGTTAAAGAAGAAATAGTTGTTGGAAAATAGACTAGAATCACCAGGCTCATTTAACCTACTGCTCATTAATAAGAATGTCTTATTTTTGCACCTAGAAAAGTAAAGCAGTTTTAAGTCATAAATTAACTGTTGGCAAATTAGGTTATACCACCAGGATTTTTGTGTGTGTTTAAAAAAAACTAACTTTGTGTCCATTTCAGTAAATGCACAATATATAACAAATACATAAACTAGATATATACTAAGTATGTATTAAATTATACGACTTTTGTCTGCCTCTGGACAATCCATTGTTCAGATTTTCTGATTTTTGTTGTAATGGAAGTAACAGAAATGCTATTCTGTAATGTGTACTTAAGTAGGTTTACCTAGGTTTTTATTTAAAGTATTTATATTTCTTTCTTTACTACTTTGTCAGAAACTTAATTTCGGTTTGTTTTTGCTTTGTTTTATTATGTATTATAATTTATTATTGAACTAAAAGAACTCTAGAGTCAGGAAACCAAAACACTAGAGGTTTAAAAAGCACAAGCACATGAAGAGAAGGCAACAGAAATGACTTTGCACAGTACAGAGAATTATACCTTCTCTCCGCTGAAAGCTGATCTGATGGAGATCTAGATTATTTTTTTGGCTGTTGGATGACTTCTTCAGTCTGGTGTTTCAACGGAAGAGGATAACAGGCATTTTCTTACCCTTAGCTCAAGAAATCCTTTCTGTTCCCTAACAACATAGGATATGCCTTCTTATTGGGCTGTTCCATTTTCACTGATGCTGTCACACTGTATGGCTTGTAGTCCACTGAGCTCTGATTGTATGATACTCTTACATACCTTAAGAGGCATTATAATCAAAAATGCTTATTGCTGACCTATTGCCACCCCCTCTGAATAAGAGGGTTTTTTAAAAGCTCACTCTAAATAATTTTGTAATGCTAATGAAATTTGTACTTTATAGCTGTAGCTGGCGCTTAAATAAATGATAAGGATATTCACCATTAACCAGCAGTCTGAGTTACACAAAACTCTGACTAGCCTCATATATTGCAGTGTAATTGCCTTTTGCAATCAACAGTTATGAAAGTACAATTACAGTTACTGTTGATGTACTTGACAATCTAAAAAATGCTGCTAAAGCTGAAGATGTAAACATTCTTTACAAAAATGATGCAGTCACTGCTGAGGAATGCTAACCATGTGTACCTGAATAAAGTGACTTATCTGGGGAAGGGAGATATAGTTACAGTGGTTCCCAGCCTCACTACAATCAGTATTTCAGTGATTATACAAAAATTATATTTGTGCGCCTATCTCATACTGGTCCATGTGGTTTTCAATAGCTTTAATTATAACATATGGTAATTATATTTGCCCTTAACTTCACTGGAAACCATCTGGAAACTGGAAGACTAGAAGCTGATTCTTTAGAAGAAAGAAGAAACTTGGTGTCTAGTTTCAGGTGAGACCATCATTCACACAGATGATGACCTGAGACCAAAACCAAAGAGACCTGTCCCTTCTCCTTTGGGGAAAGAATGCACTTAAACAATGTCTTGGTACAGTGCAACCAGACAGATTAAATGTTATAAAGAGTTTCTACAGCACAATATTAACTGGAATAACCAGGAGATCCATTACCTTTCTTCACTGATGTTCTGTTGGAGTAAAACATAATTTTTGTAAAAATATTGAGCAAAAAATGAATTTGTGTCAATAGCTCCTGTCATTTAGAATCCTTCATTGGGCTTTGTTGTTCTGTGCTGTCTTCAAAAGAAACAGTGCCACTAACGTTTAGCAGTGTGAAGTTGATTGCATGTATCTCAGGGTTATCATAATTTAATAGGACAACATGGTATAAATTATAGGTTGTT
This sequence comes from Himantopus leucocephalus, assembly GCA_003993805.1. Lineage (NCBI taxonomy): Eukaryota > Metazoa > Chordata > Aves > Charadriiformes > Recurvirostridae > Himantopus > Himantopus leucocephalus. The sequence goes on from RSEF01000002.1 coordinate 82,031,490, forward strand.
TATCAGGGTGAAATGAAACTGTAAGGAGAGGATGCTCTGCTCCAAAACTTTCCCCTTGTGTGAAATTGTAATATTGCATCTTCAAAGCAGAAACAGAACAAAATAACTTCCTACAGATTTTGTGTGCTGATAGGCATGCAGAGAGGTTTCTCATATGAATATTCTTGTCCTGAGTTGTTCACTACACAATAATGAATATCAGCGAGGATGCAAGGGGATAGTAATATCATCCCAAAAGTCTCAGCCTGTGAAAATTTGAAGTATTTTGTTGCATCTTGCCTTCAATCATAGACTGAGGTAATTGTATTCAAATGATGTTTGTATCTTCTGCCATGTAGGTGTGAAAAAAATTTCTAAAGCATTACCAGACTTGTTTGTTATAAGTTTAAAGGTTAACTGAATTTTGAAATGTAATTCTGTAATATAACTTGAGCTGTAAGTAGCTCAGGTCAAACTTCATTATAAACATGTTTATAAATTATAAACACTAGATTCAGCGGCTTTCAGTATAAACCTGTCCAAGAACAGTGAAGACATTTTCAGTTTTAGTTTTGTTAAGAATCTATTCTATTACAGTTTAACAACCTTGGCTAAAAAAAACCAAAACAAAGCAAAGAAATCTTCTCTTTGGGCAGTTTGTGGAATGATTATAGAAGTATTTGTTCCATGGCATATTTATTGTTCCTAGACTGAGTACTTAAACTTTTAAAATACAGATTTCCTAAAGAAACTGTTAAATCCCTAAATGGCCTAGTACAAGGGCTGTGACATCTTCATCCTGAAGTCAAGGGATTATCACTATTTCACTTCAGTGGAGCAGCATGCATAAAATTCTGTCATGAGTAAGAGTATCATCTTTGGTTGGAATAAGCTGGTAATTCCATAGTTGATTTGAAGGAGAGAATGAGATCGACATTGTCTTATGCATGCTCAAGTTTTCCTTGCCAGGAGGAACATTATTTCTTACCTGATGTTTAAAAAACCTGTGGACTTCTTGATGAACAAAGAGGAGAGCAATATTACTGATTTTTAGCAGCTGCCTAACTTAGCACGACATCCAGTTTTCTCCAATCACTTTCACTTTTGCGTGTTGTCTGATTTGTAAAGATTGCAACTGGATTGCCTTATCTTGTTTATGCATGAGAGCTGAGTTGTGTACTTCTTTCTTCCATAAACCACTGGACTGATACCACAAGTCTGTTGACTGACAAAGCCATATTACATGCCAACACATGCTTTGGTAAGTGATCCAAAAACACCAAGAAATTTCAAGAAAATGAATTTTTAGCTTTGACTACTAAAAAACAAGATCAAATGCTTTATAGATGGAAAAGAAGATTTGAATAACAGTGAAACATGAATGTTAGCTTGAGAAATAATTTTAATCTAACTTGTGACAGCGTTTGGAAGTTTGTGAGCTCCCCTGCCTCTCCTGCCTTGCCCCCTCCAATTTCTCATTTGCCCACTCTCAATTCTAATGGTTTCCGTTTTGGAGCTGGTAAGAGAAAATATGCATGCTCCAAATTTACAGCTGAATGAAGCACACAGTGTTACAGTTTCTCTTCAGCTCACTGCCTGTGGCAAATAGGCTTGGGGAGACCAACAGTACCTGCTGCATTGCCTTGGGGACGTGGGACTTGAGAGCACAGAGCAGGAGAATGGGATGGTGGTTCAAGTATAACTCTTACTACCTTTTCTCTGCCTTATAGCAACACCTGCACCCCAGTAATTCTGTTTGGCATGACGACAGACTAATAAGGCTAGTGAAAGCGATAGTTGCACGCTGCTGCTGAACTGAAGTGACCCTTTGGCAAAGTTGTGAGACAACTGGTTTGACACAGCAATTGCAGTGGCAGTCATTAGCGGTTCACATGACTTGTTTACAAAGAACAGAGTAAAGGAAATTTCCATAATGTTGCAGCTGTAAAGGATGTATCTAACTAGTTTTGAATTGTATCCATTATGTGAAGGAAAATTCCTCTGTTTCAGGTTAATTGAGACTTCATTAACGGCTTCCTAGCAAGAGTAATAGACTCTTCACTGACTGTTAGTGGAGTCTAATTCATATTTGAAGTTCAGCGAAGTCAAACTTTGCTGCAGCAGGAAACATATAGTCTTATTTGACAGCCCCCAGTACTGACATGCCATTTGCTTTCTGTTACCTTTGTGTCAAAAGCTTCCAAATCCTCCCATGACAAAAGATAAATTTCAAGTGTTGCTTTTAGAATGTCTGCATATTTTGTGCACAGGTGGTGCAAACAGTTTTATACATCAGTACCATACTGCATTTGTTACCTTTTGGTGTAAGCATAGCTGATAAGCATACCACAGAATTCTGAAACATGTTTTGGGGCATTTACATTAATAACAGATAGACAGGTCCTAGTCTGTAAATTTCCTGAAAGATCTTTAACAATTCTGTGACATGCTTGGGTATTCATTTTCCTTATCACTGTATAAGTAAAGATTTGAAAGAGAAAGGTGTAAAAATCAATTTGAAAAAAAAAAAANAAAAAAAAAAAAAAAGATGAAAAGTACTTCTTCCTAAATGACCACTCACAGAATGAAGCCCTAAGTGGTCCATTCATATAATTGCCTTCTATTTTATATGCGTACACAGGCAATTGAATANTTTTTTTTTTTTTTTTTTGAAGGAAGAGTGAGCTGAATTTACATAACTGCATCCAGATTAGAAAAATGGCAAACTGAAGTTACCGACAGCAAGGTTGGTCTTGATTATAATCACATCAAACACACAGTTGCACAGGAGCACAAAAGGTAACACCTTAGATGGCGATGTGGGTAAGAAGGAAAAGTAGAAAAACATCTGTACCACCAAATAGTAAAGAAATATAAAGTTATCAATTACAGGCTGACACGAGAGGTTTCAAAAATGCATGAATCCATTTTCAAGACACTCATTCTTGAGAAAGAAAAATCAATGCTGTTTTCCACACCCAAGCAGTAGGTATTAGAGTGTCAAAGTGATTTACATTAATTTTAGATTGTGTTTAATTCATGGTGACTAATTAGTTGCTTCTTGACAGCATATTAAGAAACCCGAATCCTCTTTCAAATACCTTTCAGTGGCAAGTATCTACCAATGTATTGTGCATGCAATAGACATTGGTCCCGATAGGGAGACACAGTTTCTGATCACAGGATAAAATCAGATTGTACATTTGCAGTCATAGCTGTAGTCTGACAGTGTGCAGCTTGTTATGGCTTTGTTCATTTTATGTTGCTTACAAATAGCTTCTTTATTGTCAGGACTGGTTTGTCCTGTTCACAGATGTATGCATACCTTACCTTATAAGCAGTTGATTTTTATTTTCCTATTCTTTTTCTTTAATCAAAAAATAAGTCCTACAACCAAAATTACATTTTGCTGTTGTATATTAAAGAGGTAGCAAAATTGTAAAGTTTAGCTGGAATGGTTTCTTCAGTCACAGCAGTCCATTAAGGCAGATGTGTGATCTAAGGTTTGAATAACTTTCCAGAATTTCTAAGTCACTTGATTTTGTACATATTATTAATGCTACAGAGACATAAAATAAGACACCTATTGAGTTGTCTTACTGTCATTTGTTAGTATTTTGAACATTAATAGGTTCAACATAATGCTTCAGTATATTTCCTGGGGAGAGGGAGGAGGGAGGTTGTATGTCAGCACATGCTTCAAAGCCTACATTATAGAATAGGTCCTAATTAGTTCTTTGATACTAAGCTCAAATGTTATTTTTGAAGTAGTTACCAGAACTCGTTAAGCCCAATTAAAGTAAGACTAGTCTGTCACATAATGTTAAGGTCAAAGTAGAATGTGTTTGTAAGCAATTTTTTTTTTCCCCAAGAGGTGAGTTGATGGTTTTTTGTTCTTTTTTTCTAAATATTTAGTCCTTGTATCAGTTCAATATATGTTGAAAGGAGAGGTTGCATTTTGACCTGCACTGTTCACATTGAATGTTGCAGTATCTCCTTCAGGAGAAAGCCAATCAAAATTCATTCATTTGTGGCTGCATCAGAAATTTCTGTTTCAGCTAACGGGTGAATATTTCACCTGCTTACTTCAAATGGCTTTCTAGAAAGCATAAGTTTAACCTACTCAGTTAGTTAGAACTTCTTCTTTTTCTGGCAGTTAATTCAGCACTGGAGTAACAAATGAAATCTTAGTTGGTTGTTTACAACACCTGAAAAGCAAGTGCTACGGTTTCTTTGCTGCCAGAGGAAAAAATGCCATGGGTTGCTATTACACTGAAACATTTTTCTTATCTTAGAATAAGAACCTAATTTTATTTAGTTTGTTAGCCTTCTTCTAAAGTAACTAATACTGAATAATGTGTTTCCACACATCCAATTTTTTTTAGATCTCTGCTTTAAGCAGTTAGTGGTTGACAATGAATAGACCTAATTATTATTTTTAGAAGTACCTTGGCAATAAATAAGGTAAAAATAACAATAAACAGAAGTCTGAAGTTTAAAAATAATGATAAATAAGTTCAGTTTCTTTGTTGCTTTAGAAGTTTTGCTGCTATTTTAGATTTCATCTCTTTTGGAAAAATGGAGCAGAAAGAAGGGAAAAACAGTGAAGAATGCCAAGCACCAATGCCTACATTGAAAGTTTTAAGAAGTGAAAACAGCAAGTGACAGCTATTGAGCTATATTCATCTGGTAAGCCAGGTTCTGTGTCAAGTTGCACATTATGGTAATTGAAACTTGAAATAACCAAATTCAGCACTGATCATTCGAAATTCAACACCCCTTGTAACAAAATGGGGCATTTCCTGAGCTGTGGGACTGAATTTGGTATGAATTGTCAATAGGCTGCAACTCTGTCAGCTGGTTCTGGAGACAACTTTTCTTGAGATTGTGAATAGTGCTCCTGTTTCCAGCTAGGATATAATGTGCTGGCAGGAAGCAACAGAATTCTGTGTGCTTCAGCTCCCTGTCTGCTGGGAATGAAGGGGGAAAAACACAAAAGCACACAATACACTTCTTTGTCTGTTGCACAGGTAAATTTTGTTCAGTGGAGTAAGCAGAAAACAAGAACTGTAGTGGCAACATTAAGTATTGCCTTCACTTGTATATTATGGCTTTCCTTAATGAGTTTTTGAAAGTGCAAGCTGGAGAGTGTCAAACACGTGACTCCTAAGAAACAGTAAAGTCTTTCATATTTTTCCTCAACTACCTACGATGGAAGCTGAAGAAAAGTTGTATTTTTTAAAGTCAGGCATAATTTCTATGGCGTATCTTCTCCTACATTCTTTTTGTGTATCTGAAAGCTCTTTGTTACTTTAGTCTATCCATCACTAAAAATGTTGTTTGCATCAATCCACCTAAAGAATTCATCACAGAATGAAAACCTCTCCTTTTCATTGCATAATGAACTGATAAGAAAATTAAATAGAAAACACTCAGTAACTGACATTCCAGTAGATTTTGACTTGATATTTTTAAGTAGAAATTTCTTCGATAAATTGAAAGTGACAGAGAAAATGCAATAATATCTTCTGATTGCAGTTATCCCAGATTACATCATTGATTTCTATGTCATCATGTTCAGTGAGAGGGGAATGTGAGCCTTTAGAAAACACAGAAATTTGATCAAGTTTTTTTCTAGTTGTGAAACATCTACATATGTGTTGCAAGTAAGGGGTTTACTGGAGGAACAAATTCTTTATTCCTCTCTGTATTCAATTTTTTATTAAGAAAATGCCAGAGAATCAAGTTTTGATAGGTTAAAGAATGGCTGCAGGTATAACTAAGAAACATGTATGGGTACAAAGAAAGACCTTCACAGCAATTTAGCAAAATCTGTCAGGAGGAAGATAGCAACTTGTGCAAAAGGAGACTCTTCTGAGTCTGGCCTTCAAATATTCTGGTAATTTACAGAATTGTTAGTCCAGTAAACTTAGCATATAGATCCATTTTATAGAAATTTTGTTGGATGCTCAAGATAGAGGAGAAAATAAATATTTTTCACTGTTTTTGATGATTTTAGGAAACAACAGTTGTATACCTGGCTAAAATAAACATTAGCTATTGCTAGCTTTCACTAAATTGTCTTGAAAAAGAAGGCACCTTGTTGATACTTTCATTATATTTTACCTTAACCTTTATATGCCATTAGTTTGTAAAAGGTGGAGCATTTGTTGCATGAAAATGGAAATTAGGATAGCATAGTATAAATTTGTATGAAAAAAGGCAATTAAGGTTCCCTGTTCAGACGCTGTCTGTAGATAAGAAAGGTCACTTGCATATTGCAGCACCAAATTTACCCAAGACTAAAGACAAAAAAGTGAAATAATTAACAGCTGTCAAAATATAGAGAGTATACCCAGCCCAAGAAGGGGCCAGCCCACCTTCTTGACTGTCATGTAACATTTTTCTGCTTTAGCATTTTATATTATGCAATCCAGGGAAACCAGAAAAACCTTGCCGCTCACCAATATAGTGGTGGTTTTGGCAGTATTAGATTGGTGGTTGGACTCGATGATCTTAACGGTCCCTTCCAACCTAGATGATTCTATGATTCTATAGCAAAGTTTATCTCTTTAACCATTGCCCTAAGAATTCTCTTGCTTAAGTGTTTGCAGAATTTTTCCAAAGTAGTGATTTCCTGGATTCTTTAATGCAGTTGAGCTCACCAAATGAATACTTTTATGAGATGAAAAAAACAAAAACCATTTTTAGGTAATTAAACATCTGAATCATTTCAACCTAAATCAGACACAAAATTAATTATGCCCTACACTACACTGACTATTAAGAGATATTTTTTAAAAGGTGATGACTATGATGACTGGCTCAGATGTGGAGATTTGTTATCTACAAGCTTATAATAAGGTTGATTTCTGCTTGCTTTTCTACTCCCACATACAGAAATGGCTTACGACTTCACTGTTTCTCCTTATGGAATCAGCTCTGTAGTTAGGCACTATGCGCTGTCTCTTAAGATGCTGCTTTGTTATCAGCTTTTATATATATAAAGAGATGTATGTGCTAATATTCATATGTACTTATATACATGGTGTCCAAAGGAAAGGAATTGTGGTAAAACCAAGAGATGTGTGTGTATGGTGTGAGAATATGAAGTTGGTGATAGTATGTCAGGCAAAAAATTCATTTAACTTACGACCTCTCTGAGAGTGGTAAGCTGGAGAATGAGTGTGAGAACTATGTAACAGTATAATGAAACGTTCCCAGGGTATTCTTCATTTTAAACCATTATGTGGTATGGGAATCTGTTAGCCCATGGACAGTGTCTTTGCACTTAATAGACTTACTTTTGATTGGTTTGAACATGCTACCTAGGGTGAACCTAGGGGGCATCTAATTTCTTGTCTTGGAAGAAACTGTGAATAAGCAATCCTTTGTTACACCCTTTGCCATTCATGACGTCCTAGGTCTCCTGTTACATCTTCTAATCACCTTCTCCTATGCTGAAGAGTTTTAGTTTTAACTGTTTGCTGTGTGAAAACAGCTCCATAACTTTAATCATCCTTCGTGCCCTGTTCTGAACTTTTTCCAGTTCCACTGTGTTTTCTGAGATGAGGCAGACCATTGTTTCTGGATTCACAATAAGTGAGGGAAGTATCTAAATAAGATTTTTCTCTCCGCCCCCATTTTATTTCTAAAGTTTTATTCCTTTAATAAGAAAGTAGCTATGGAGCTTTTGGGTGCCTAGCCAACACATTTAATTTGATAATTTCTTCTGGTAGTGTCAGAAGGTGACAACGTGAATCTAGTAGTGCTTATACCTGTCCTTTAATGCCATTTGAAGTCAAAATGTAAAACTGAGGTCAAAGGGATTGTGACTTAATGTATTTCCGAATATAGCTTTGAAAGAGATTAATTCATTTTAGCTCTCCTAAAACTATTTAGTATGTAATTCTCTTATTTTATTAATTGGTTTTGTTCTTTTAAATTTTATCACATGAAATTGAGTTCTCTTAGCTTGTTAATTGTAGGTTAAAAGTATTAGATTCTGTCACTTGGAAAAAATCCTCTTTCTAGTAATTTTGTGACCTATGTCATAAATATAAGAATTTATACAAAACCCACTTTTAGTGAAGGATCATTTAGGTTTCAAAAATTCAGGCAATAAAACCATAACCAAAGAAAATGGGTATTGATTTCTTTAAATAAGGGGATGATAGTTGATGTAATATAGTCACCCTGGGAAATGAAGGATTAGATTAATTAATAAGTTTGGAGTGTTGGTATGAACTGTGCACAAAAGGCTTAAGTTCGTGCTTCAATTAATAATTTGAAGTGCAACAATTTCTAGGGAAAATTTTGGAAGATACCCATTTCTAGGTAAACAAGGGATCCAGTGATTTGTATATGTTCCTTGCAGTAGGATGCCTAGGCTATTTCCTCGTTCACACATTCCTTAATCACTGTGTATGAAGTGCAGACAGGAGGAAGAGGGAGAAGTTTCTTATTTTCTCCCACTTACAACTTTGAAGTCCTGGTTTTTATCCTTATATGAATCAGGAAAATATTTTAAACATCTGTCATGTTGAAGAAGTTAAAAACAAACAAACACACAAACAAACAAACAAGAAAAACTACAGATTTTTTTTCCTACAGAAATTTTCCAAAGTGGAATGAAGACACTGACAGGAATGTTCACTAATTTCTATATTTGTTTAGAAATAAACACAAGCTTTAAAAAAACCAAAAAGATTACATGACATTCATGGTGCTTTATGAGGATTAACACCTCCAAACTACTGTTGACCATATTTTATTTGAAATATTTCATAAAGTCTATGAAAAGATAAAATACTCATTTTGAGAAAGCATTTTGAGAAATTTTATTGGCTGATAGAATTGAGAGAGGCAAGAAAGATGTTATAACCAAAGAATCAAGACACATTACTAATTGTTCCCCTCACATTGCAGGTGAGCAATAATTTCCTTGGGTAGAAGTATATATGAATGTATTTTTTTTCTATTTCTGCTCACGTGGTTGAAAACATGCCATAAATGTGGAAACATTTTTAATATCACAGCATTTGACTTATCAGCTCAAGTACCAGTATTCAGATGCACTTACTAATTCTGTTTGTCAAGGGATTAGGTTTCCACACTTACTTTAACTAAAGCATTTCTTATTTAACTCATTTTTCCATAAACTGTCTGCTCAGGAGCAGAGTCATAGAAAAGTCAGCAGATTTCTTTAACACTTGAAAATGTCATCCAGCCATGAAATCAAAGACTGGACTGTATCTTATGTGCTTTTAATACTTGGCTTCTTATTTTAACACTCCTCACTGTTGTTCTATAGTTATTCTTTGGGTATCTTTCCATTTTCAAAAGAACTCTAAGTTCTATTGTGATAAAAAATATTATTTTCTTCACATCTTCATCTTAGTGAATATGAATAAATTTGTACATGCTCATAGCTGTATCGCATTTTAAATATTACTTTCAATTTTAAGATCTATTTTTGTATGCCAAGACAGTTTGCAGCGGGTTTCCACTATGTTTGTACATCTTTGCCAGTGGATTATATGTTTATGTCATTCTTATTTCAGCAAGAGGATTCTTCCATACTTTTTTAAAGTCTTGCAATGGCATAGAGCAAATGGAATATCTTGTATGCCATGTCTCAAGTCTGTAACTGATACAGAGAACTTCCTATTTCAGCTTATAAATATATGAAACATCACAATAGTCCCAGCATGTTGTAAACAATCTCCAGATTGAAAAATATCTCTACCACAGTAACTATGGAATAATGTGAAATGACAAACATTTTGAGACTGTGGGAGTTTCAGAGGACAAAAACATAGAGATAATTTTGCAGGTTGTCGTGGTTTGGGCCAAACTGGCCACTGGATGGAATGACAGATCACCTCCCCAGCTCTCTCTTCAAAGAGACGCAGGAGAGAGAGACTTCTGAGTTTAGAAAGAGCTAAACTACTTTAATGAAATATTAATAACAAAATAAAAAGGAAATATATACAATATATAAAAAAACATATTATGCTCCCAGGACAACAATCACATCACTGTCTGGCACTGGGGAAGTCCCAGACTGGACACAGTGATGGACAGGAACTGGATTCCAGATCTGGATTCAGGATCAGGATCGGTATCAAAGGCAGCTGAACAGACAAAGTCCTCCTCCTCAGGTGCCATCCGTAGAAGAAAGAAGACTGACCCTTTGATCCCTCAGCTTTTATACTGAGCATGAGGCAGATGGGATGGAATACCCTGTTGGTCAGTTTTGGGTCACCTGTCCTGTCCGCTCCTCCCCGCAGGTGGGACCCCTCTACGCTTTTCTGCTTCCGACCCTCCAATGTGGCAAATAACAAAAGTTATCTGCCCTTGGGAGTTATAGCAATAAGTATAAGCAAGAGCCTCTCTGCATACCATTTCTTGACATCAACTATAAACATTGATCTTGTCACTCTGAGAGCGAACATTGTCTGCCCAACATGCTGTTAAGTTCAGTAGTTAGAAGATGCCTAGCTAAGAAGCAAAATTACTGAACAAAACTGGTCCTGTTTAACCTCAAACTAGGACACAGGTATTGTAAAATAGATGTGTGGCTCCACTAGATTAGAATCATAGAATATCTCAGGTTGGAAGGAACCCATAAGGATCATCTAGTCCAACTCCTTCCTCCTTGCAGGACTATCTAAAACTAAACTATATGAGCATTGTCCAGATGCTCCTTGAACTCTGACAGGCTTGATGCTGAGACTGCTTCCTGGGGAGGCTGTTCCAGTGACCGACCATCCTCTCAGTGAAGAGCCTTTTCCTAACGTCCAGTCTGAACTTCCCCTGATGCACCTTCATTCCATTTCCTCATGTCGTATCACTGGTCAACAGAGAGAAGAGATCAGCACCGCCCCCTCTGCTGCCCCCCATGAGGAAGTTGTAGACTGCGATGAGGGCACCCCTCAGCCTTCTCTTGTCTAAGCTGAACAAGCCAAGTGACCTCAGCCACTCCTTCTAAGTCTTGCCCTCGAGGCCTTTCACCATCTTGGTCACTCTCCTTTGGGCACACTCTAAAAGTCTGATGTCCTTCTTATATGGAGGCTCCCAAAACTGCACACAGTACTCGAGGTGGGGCCACATCAGTGCAGTGGCGAGTGGGACAATCCCATCCCTCCACCGTCTAGTTATGCTGTGCTTGATGCACCTCAGGACACGGATAGCCTTTTTGGCTGCCAGGGCACACTACTGACTTACATACAACTTGTTAACAACCCAGACTCACAGATCTCTTTCCATGGGGCTGTTCTCCAGCCTCGCGTGTCCCAGTATGTATGCATAATCAGAATTACCCCACCCCAAGTGGAGAATCTGGCACTTGCTCTTGTCACATTTCATAGAGTTGGTGAGTGCCCAGCTCTCTAGTCTACCCAGATGTCCCTGTAAGGCCTCTCTACCCTCGAGGGAGTCCACAGCTCTTCCTAATTTAATATCCTCAGCAAACTTACATAATATACCTTTTATTCCTGCATCCAGATCATTTATGAAAACATTAAAGAGTACTGGCCCTAAAACTGAGCCCTGGGGAACCCCACTGGTGACTGGCTGCCACCCTGATGTAACTCCATTTACTATAACCCTTTGAGCCCGACCCATCAGCCAGTTGTTCACCCAACATATTATGGACTTGTGTAGCTGTTTGTTGTTGCCAGTCATTTATTTATTGGGGTCCTTATGACAGCAGAAATGGCTAATGTTTTTCAGTGTAACATTGTACATTGGTTCAAAAGTATTCGCTATCCAATGGCTTCCGAGTTTCAAAAGAAATGTAGTGGGGTTTGCAAAGAAACTATCCTGTGTTTGATCAGAAAAAATGTCATTTTTACCCTTTTTAGAACCTCTAAATTTTGTATGCAAATTCCAAAATTATCTGCTTTGGTTAATTTTCAGAACTACTGGTTTTTAGATTATTGTTTTTTATTATTTTAGAAATTGCACACATTTCTTAACAGAACTTTATTTTGCCCACTTAATTTTTGATAAAAAATCACCTTATGGCTGCAAAGTAATAGATCACTTAAAATTTAACTTTTTATAGGACAGCACTTTTAAACAGAAATATCCCTGAAGTTTTTAGGGTATGTTTTATTTTATTTTGTTTCAGTTGAGTCTTCACCATAAAATGAGGAACGCATTACTATCTTCTCATTCAGGTTGCTTCCTTCAAGCAAGAAAAATTTGAAGGAAAAATTTTCACATTTTGAAGGAAAACTTTTTCACTTTACTGTTACTCGTTTTGTGAATAAGCAGAAGACTTGTATTTCCTGAAATGTCCAACTTGTTTCCTGAAGGCCCTATGGAGAAAACAGTCAGAAAAAAAGTAAATACTTTCACAAATAATTTGCTTGTATCATTGTAGACATAATTGCTAACCCATAATAAAGTAGAATGCATTAAAATGGCAATGATTATTTGACAATCATTATCACAGATATCAGTTATCCACTGTACCTAAAACTCTCTACAAATGGTTGGCAAGTGACGTTTTAATGGCAACCCACTGTATTTTGTGATTCGTATTTCTCCCTTTCTCACCACTTTTGGCTGCTCTTCTCTCCTGTTTTGTTTTGTTCTAGCTATAATATAGAGGAAAAGAGAATTAAAATTATTTGTTCTCATTTCATATTCTCCCATCCCTATGTGGATATTGTCTGTGAGAAGAAGCTCTTCTCATCACAATATAATGACTACTGTGGTGACTAGAGGAATAAAACATAACATTGTTTTAACATTGTTATCATCTCTAAGTTAACTTAAGTTGATGAGTTCCTGACAGATCTGCTGACTTTTCTCAATGCCATTTACAAGGATGATTCAATTACGTCTATTGTGTAAGTGTTTCCTCCAGAGGGAGTATAAAAGAGATAAAAATAGCCTTCTAGGTTTCTGACCAGATCATTCTAAAAGAAAATTGTTCATCCTGGCATACAATCAAACAACTGTCTGAGAAGATTTTCCTGGCCTAGATGATAATTTTTTTCTTTCAACTTTTATTCACTAATTAATTTTTGAATTAAATCAATCAATGTTCAACTTATGATGCACCTTAAAGGCATCTTGTTGGAGTTAATTTTTTTTTTTTTTTTCAAAAAAAAGCTACAGATAATGTCCATTTGTCATTAGATTAATTGCTTGTTTCCAAAAGTATGCAAGAAGTTATTCAAGACAAAATTTAATTCATTTCAATATTGGGGAATGTAGTCCTCTTTTTAGACCCAATGACATTCAGAGGGATCTCAGCATGCTGGAGAAATGGACTAACAGGAATCTTTTGAAGTTCAATGAAGGGAAATGCCATGTCCTGCACTGGGGACGAATAATCCTGAACACCAATAAACTGTGCAGACTGACTGACTGGAAAGTTGCTGGTAAGTCCCTTTGTCAAGAAGGACCTTAGGGTACTGGTAGACAACAGGCTGACCATAAGCAAGTGATGTGCCCTTGTGGCAAAGAAGGCCAACAGCATCCTGGACTGCGTTAGAAAGACAGTCATGAGTAGGTCAAAGGAGGTGATCCTTCCCCTCTATTCAGCAGTGGTGAAACCACATCTGGAGTGCTTTGTCCATCTTTGAGGTCTTCAGTACAAGACATGGAGCTACTCAAGGAAGTCCAGCACAAGGCCACAGAAAGAGTGAGTCTGGGAAACCTAGAATCATTTAGTCTGGAGAAAAAAAGGCTCAGGTTGATCTTATCAGAGTGTATAAATAGCTGTTGGAATTGAGAAAGAAGACACACCCAGATTCTTCTTGGTGTTATCCAGTGGCAGGACAGTAGGCAATGGGCACAAAATGAAAGACAGCATATTCTATTTAAACATGAGAAAAAACGTTTAACTTTCAGAATGGCCAAACACTGAAACAGGTTGAGCAGAGGGGTGATGGTATCTCCATCCTTGAAGATATTCAAAACCCAGCTGGACACAGTCCTGAGCACACTGCCCTAGCTGACCATCTTTGAACTGGGGTAGGAGGGGCAGAACTAGACAATCTCCAGAGGTGCTTTCCTACCTCAACTGTTCTGTGATTCTGTAACTGTGTTGCATCAAGAAGGACCTCTATGTTTAGGTAGGTGGTTTTGCTCGAAGGACAGAGTGCGTGAAAGGTAAACTGGAACCACAGAGGAACTTTAATATAACTCAGCTAAGTTCATCACCTGTTGTAGCCAGAAAGAAGCAGAGAAACCTCAGTGTGGGTGGGAACTTGCAAGATTAGCAAGTCTGAACCATGAACAAAAAACTTCATATGGAATTTACAGATTGTGAGCATCTGGCAAATTTGTCAGTGGGGAGCTATCAGTCCTCATTAAGGGAAGAAAAAGGATAGCTGTCAATGAAATGTTCCACAGGGAAAAAAATAGAGGAGGGAAAGGAGTATCATACTGAAAAGACAAGGTAAATTAAAGTCAAATCCGAAAAGAACCATCAAGGGAGTGGCATCATCAAACTAATGGACCAGAAAGATGACTACAGTAGCTATATGTATCTGTATTAAAGCCCAAATCACATCTAATAAGCTTTTAAATCTTTCTCAGCAACTCTCTTTACCTATAATTCTACCTTTCTCCTTCAATCTCTTTTGCATTTTTTTCTTCTTTCTATTTATTCTTTTTTCTAACTAGGACTAATTACACTATTGAATTCCTGCCTACACAGATGTTACTTCTTACTCTAATTTTCTCTTGCAAAATTCCAGTGGAAATAGGAAAACTTGTCTGAATTATTTCTGAGGTCTGCAGTTTTACTGAATTTTAACCTTCTTTGGTTTTGATACTCACTATTTTTATTTTTTTTAATTTAGATTCTAGCTGTTCTTTTAGATTTAAGGGTTATTTTTAGATGCAACACAAATGTGTTTCCATATTCACAGCTTCACTTGAATGTAAATCACTGGAAGTGTTTAAAAGTGCCTCCTCCCTGAATAAATAGGGAATTATTAACAAAAGTCTTAGGAAGTCAAACAGTGATTATTCCCATAAAAGGGAAACAGGTTTTGGAGTAGAATTTTAAAAATGCATTTTGCTTAGAGCTATAATTGATCATGAGTAGAAGTATCTGGATATACCTCTGTAGAGCTTCCTTATTTTTCAGCTGTGCACTTCATTTGAAATTATTATGAAAAACAAGTTAACGCCTATGTACTGTATATATTTATAGACTGTAAGTGAATGACCACTCAATCCTAAATTTAGTCTTACTGAGCCATGCTTCTGAATGATAGAACAGTATTTTGAACTTTTACGAAATCTTTAAATTCTTCAATATCATTTTTTGAAATCACAGAGGCAGAACGGGGTATCACAGAATCAGAATGGTTTAGGTTGGAAGGGACCTTAAAGATCATCTAGTTCCAATCCCCCTGCCATGGGCAGGGTTACCTTCCACTAGACCAGGTTGTTCAAAGCCCCATCCAACCTGGCCTTGAACACTTCTGGGGATGGGGCCTCCACAACTTCCCCTGGAAATTTGTTCCAGTGCCTCTGCACCCTCACAGTGAAAAATTTCTTCCTCGTATCTAATCTAAATCTACCCTCTTCCCGTTTGAAGCCAGTTTGAAGTAAAAAGTCCCTGTCCAGCTTTCTTGTAGACCCCCTTCAGATACTGGAAGGCTGCTATAAGGTCTCCCCGGAGTCTTCTCTTCTCCAGGCTGAACAACCCCAACTCAGCCTGTCTTCATAGGAGAAGTGCTTCAGCCTTCTGATCATCTTCATGGCCCTCCTCCGGACCTGCTGCAACAGGTCCATGTCCTACTTATGTTGAGGGCTCCAGAGTTGGAAGCAACATTCCAGGCAGGGTCTCACGAGAGCAGAGTAGAGGGGCAGAATCACCTCCCTCGACCTGCTGGCCACGCTCCTCTTCACACAGCCCAGGATATCATTGGCCTTCTGGGCTGCAAGCGCACATTGCTGGGTCACGTTAAGTTTCTCATCCCCAAGACCTACTACTCAGGGCTCCTCTCAATCTATTTTCTACCCAGCCTGTATTTGTGCATGGGATTTCCCTGGCCCATGCGCAGGACTTTGCACTTGACCTTGTTGAACTTCATGAGGTTCACAGAGGCCCACCTCTCAAACCTGTCAAAGTCCCTCTGGATGTCATCCGCCCCTTCAGGCATGTCGACCGCTTCACACAGCTTAATATCATCGGCAAACTTGTTGAGGGTGCACTCCATCCCAACAGCCATGTCACCAACAAAGATATTAAACAGCACTGGTCCCAGTACTGACCCCTGAGGAACACCACTCATAACTGGACTCCACTTGGACATCGAGCCGTTGACCACAGCTCTTTGAGTGTGACCATCCAGCCAGTTCCTTATCTACCGAGTAGTCCATTGGTCAAATCCATGTCTCTCCAATTTAGAGCCCAGGATGTTGCATGGAATGGTGTCAAAGGTTTTGCACAAGTCCAGGTAGACGATGTCTATTGCTCTCCCCTTAGCCACCAATGTTGTAATGTCGTCGTAGAAGGCCACCAAATTTTTCAGGCACAATTTGCCCTTGGTGAAGCCATGTTGGCTGTCACAAATCAACTCCTTATTTTCCATGTGCCTTAGCAGAGTTTCCAGGAGGATCTGGAGGTATGGTGGTCCATTGGTCTTCCTGAATACTAATGGAAGCAAGATTATTTATCGTCATGGTTTTTGAGCAACATTCTCTTGATGATCTTTAGTTAGAGAATTACTGTGCAAGCTCTTGTAGAACTAATTATTATGACTTCTCTATGTCAGTCCTGCAAAATATAATCTTTAAGCTTTCAAGGTTACATTTTGAACACAAGCTATACAAATTCTTCTGATGCTTATAACCTTGCATTTGGCTGTATTAAAATTTTCATTCGGAAGAGCAGACAAGAAGAACTCTCTCTGGGTGGTTCCTATAATAATTTATTAATCTTTAATTATTTTCACAAATTTTGCCAACATATTTATTCCTGATGGATATGGAATTGTCTGCATTAAAACCCTGAGATACCAAAGTCTCTTATAAATGTTCAGTTAACAGTTTAGTTTGCAATTTAAAAATAGTCAGTGTGCAATATGTAATATTGATTCATTTTTTATCATATGTAGAAATGTGTCTATGTACAATGACTTATTAAAATCTGTTATTCCAACATATCAACCAAATTTGATTATTTTTTAAATAAAAGCCAGAAAGCTATTCTTACCTCCTATTTTCTAATGCATTATTTTACTTTTGATTAATTTCCTTGCCATTGTTTAGTCTTTCTTGATTTTGCCCCATATCAGTTTTTTTTATGGACAGCACTTGTATCAAAGTAACCGGTCCATCCATATCTGAATCTGCTTGTCTACCCTGTCTATTACCTTAAGATTTCCTCATTAGTCAAGTTACTTGTTCTTACTACCACGTCTTCCCATTTGCTGATAAATTCCTTGAAAATAAAGACGGTTACCAGATAAGGAGGGTTTTTTCAGATGCTTCCGAGATGAAAGCTAGAGTGCTTATAATCAGGCCACTGCACTTTTTACACTTTGATCAGATGACCTGAAAAGTAGTGCCTGTACAGTTACATTTTTTTATATAGAAAAGCTGTCATCAGAAAAGGTGGTGAAATTTATCAATGATCTTCTGTCTTTGATCTTCCCATCTCTTCTGGATAGGGAAGCATAAAGATTATCCCATTGTCTCCTTACATGTCATGAAAATTACCTGTCCTTGTGTGTTCTTTCTCAGGAAAATGAACAGACAGAAATGGTAATGTACTCTGTACATTTGGTCACATGCTTAGCCTTTTGCTTTGTCTTAATTTTAGTCACATGACAATTTTTTTTGTTTCCTTTACACTTCCCGTCATTAGTTTTAGTGTAAAATAGGAACTGGATGCCCACTCAGTCAAAACAGAAGTCATCAGGTCTTAATATATTATAATGCATCTATGACTTTAACTATATATCTATGCTTTAACTAATTTCATCCTTATCCTGATGTGTTATGAACTAATATTTTTATACCTCATTCATTTGACAATGATGATAATGACATATCACAAGACTGTATTTTAATAAGAATTGGCAATTTAATAAATTATGTATTTTGCCCTTGCATGTACTTTACATTTTCATGTTAAACTGGCAATTCCACTAAAAGCAGCTGGAATTCCTTGGACAAAAAGTAATATTAGAGGCATATATTCTTGCCTATTTGTTTGGAATAAAGGATGATTGCCTTGTTCTGTTGCTTTTACAAAGCCTATATTAGGTGCAGTACGGGGCTCAAGGCTCTTTTAACGTAACAACCCTTGAAGTGTGCAGTTTGAAAAGTTCTTGAAATCTGAATTTTTACTGCTCAATTAAAATAGAGGATATGCCTTAGGAAAATGTTTTATCAAATGATTTCCTACAGATTGTCTAGAAACAAGATCTGATAGTTGGCTATTGACTATGTTTGTCTATGGCACTACAGCATATCTATAAATTTAGAGCTCCTTTATTAGGCATTGCTTTGCCCGTCCTTATTATGTTTTTTAGGATTTCATCATATATCCAAAACTATTTTTATTAGTACTGATAAGAAATTTTACAACAGTCTAGTAATATATATTTTCATACTCTGAGTAACATACATTGTGGTGTTATTATAGTATAAAGTAATTTATAAAATGTTACCTATCTTTTTCTGAGGAACATTAGACTCAAACCTTTGTCTTATCAGAGTAAATATTTGCATCTTAAGACACTAAAGTGCAAAGCCCACACTTTTTTCAGTAAGACTACACCTGAGTAAAATGTAAAAGCAGTGTACATGTTGCTTTTGTCTATTAAAATGTGAAATGAGTGAAATAGTAAGTTCTTCTCTTTGGTGTTGCATGAGTTTATTACTGAAATGCATCAGTTTATGCTTAATTGTACAGCTAGCAAAATTATCAATCAGTATCAGCCATTGGATAATTGAAGGAGACTGATACTTGTGTCTGCTATGTAGGAAGAGTAATAACAAAGGAACACAGGCAACTCTGGATTTAGCTGAGCTGTATTCAGAAATTACCGTAAAAAGAAAAAAAAAGTCCCCTGTTTACCCAGGTGTGGAGACCATATGATTGAGAGAAATAGTAGGTTGCAGGGTGTTGGGTTAAGTATAAGTGTTGCCAGATGTCACTTTGTGTTATTAAATAAAATTCTACTTTGGCACATGGATTGTAGTCTGTTCTCTTATGAACCTTAGTGGTCATTACAGAATTCTTATTTTTTGGTAACAGAACCCTCTTCAGACAAATACAGTTACCCAAATATGAGTCATGTTAACTTAAGACCTGAGCTTGCACTGAAGACTGGACTCCCAGACCATTCATGCTATCCTAAATGACGGCACCATGTTAGCTCAGACATGTAGTAGGCGTAGAAAAGACTAGTCTGAACTCCAGTTACCTCTTGTGGTCTTATTCCTTATTATCCATAATAAAGTTGAGGAAAAATTAACTTAATCAGACATATCTAGCAAAACCAGTGTAGAAACAGGTAATGTGTTATGTTGAATTGTATCTACATCTCTTCAGTTTTGTCCTAATTCTAACCCCTCACTTCCTAGATCTCCTCTCATATTTTTAAACTGTTTTCCTCCTGATTATGAAAGTCATTTTACTTCCCTAGTGTAGTAACAGAAAATATCCACAATATCTATTCGGTGTGAAATGTTCTGTAAAATATGTTTCAAATTAACACACTATTTCATCTCTCCAGTGAACTGAGAGTACTAGATTTTTGGAGAAAGATGGCTTACTGGTAGTACAGCTGTGTATAAGGAATTTTAGGGTTTTTTAGGTTAGAAATTTTGTTTAGGTTTTTAATTCCAGTGAAGCTATTTTCTAGAATCTTCTCCAATTTGTTTGTTCATTTCATTTTTACTGCATACCATCTTCTACTTTCATCATTCCTGGTTTATTTTCTTCTAATTTGTTCTCCTACGTTGAAATTGCTTTGAAACATTAAGAACTTAAGATTTTTCTTGCAGTGTCATTTTTATTTAGCTTGATTTCTCTGTATATCTCAAAGCTCCATATTTTTTCTTGTTTATTTCATATAAACTCTTTGTACATTTGTTTTCACACCTGGACATGATTTTTGATAATAGCCAGTACATATTGAACTATAACATTTGCGATTAAACTATAATGCATTTGCTTTTAAATGAAAAGTTGTCTAGCTGTATGCCTGTTTGCCAAGCTTTGATTTTGATTAATGATTAGAATGAAGGTTCTGTTGCTGAAGACTGATGCAAACAGTACAAGTTAGTTGTGTAACTTCAGCTTTAATAATTGCGATTTACTTACTGTGTTGGAAGGATGGGTTAGGTACAAGGTATAAATAGTTGCTAATCTGAGTTTTATACCATTGCATTTTGACTAGCATGAATGGAACCAAATGATCTGTTGCTCGTAATGTGAGGTTTTTGCGTAAAATAAGGATTTCCATAAAAATCTAATATTTTTTACAGAATATGTCAATCATTAATTTAATTTAATAACAAGTTGAATTTAGGACACCACTTGGACTAAGGGAATAGAAGGAAGTACTCAGAAAAATGAGGTAGAGAATCTTTAACAAATTTCTTATTTAATCCTTCTTTTATATTTTTTGCCATCTCTTTTGTTTCTATCCTGTAGGCAAGACCTAAGAAAAAGAGGATGGGAAAACATTCAGTATAAGTTACAAGTTTCTTTCTTGAGTTAATGAAAAAAGTGTTAAAACCCATAATTAACAAGCAAAGGCTCAGCAGCAGCATATTTTAGTGCTTTGTTCTAAAGTGCTGAGGCATTGCTGACCAGATTGGCTTGGGTTGTAGCTAAGACTTGCTGGATCAAGTGGAAATTTTAGTTTTAATTCATCTGTTGTTGGTATTCACTTCTTGCTTCCCATCATGATAACGCTGGTCTCCAGGGGGAACTTGCGAAGGTGATGTTAAGTTCACAGAGAGGGTTGTCAAGATGCGTAGTGAAGAAATGTCAGTGAGGCTTAAGTAGTAAATTAATCGTTTAATCCAACAGCTCCTGTCCTCATTAGAGAGAAAACTAGCTTTGCTTTTTACATCTTGAGGTTAAAAAGAGAAATTGTTCCATGTTGCTGAAACTTTCTGAAGGAGACTTGCTAATAAGTTTGGGGTTTTTTGATCAAGCTTATGTGTTGTGCATATCAAATTGAAAAGCTGAGTTCTGTGCTGAAATTTTTGTGCATGAAAAGCCACTAAATCTCATACTCTCTTTTTACGATTCACCTTTAGTCTTTGAAACATTGTGTCTTTCACCTCAGGCAGTCTAGCTCACCTCTACTAGAAAACCACACCTAGTGAAAGAAGATGTGGTGCAAAAGGGAACCCAGAGTGCAAAAATACTGAACTCTGCTTTTCAGAGAAATACTGACAGAGTTAAATGTGCTCTTACAGTCTTTTTTTTGGTTTAAGTCCCAGACAGTAATTTACTGACTTCCTTGATTATTTTTCTTTTACAAAGTAAGACACTATAGCAGGACTGGTTTGAAAATATGNAACACCAAAAGCCTTTCTTTTTTTTTTTTTTTTTTTTTTTTTTAATAAATCTTTTAATCAAATCCTGCAGCTAATTTTTTTTTGGACATAAGGTTTTGATTATTTTTGTTTTGTTGTTGGGAGTCTTTTTTTTTCTTTTAGACAGTAAAGATTTTACCATAGATTAAATGCAAACTTAAAACCAATTTTTTCAAGAAAAATACTACCTTTTACTTAAACCTGTTGATTTTTTTTTCCCTTATGTTCTATTTTGACCCCTCAAATTAACTCACCTCAGTTTTCTGTTAACTATCATATTTATTACAGTGGGGAAACCTCTTCTGCACAAAAAGTGGTATTGCATTTTTATTGATTCATAGTGTTGCATACTTGCTGGAGAAAATTAAAAAAATCAGGTTGTTGGGTTTTTTTTCCTTTTAGTGTTCTCCACCCTTACCAATATTTAAGACCTAATAAGGCAAACAAGACATTAGATAACAAATTAACTAGTATGGATGAGGACTGGTGTGAGTTAATGCAGCATGATAATGTCTAGCATATTCAGAAGTTCCTTCAGAGTATATAAGGAAAAATTATATGGAAAAACTGTTCATTCTATTTCTCAGCATCTGAGAGTAGTTCAGCCCAGTGGGTTTGTTGTTTTTTTTTTTCTTCTTGATTTCAGACTATGTTATTACAAGGAATATATCTAGAAAAATATGCAATTGTCGCTATGACTTCCATTAAGACATCAGCAGCAGTGGGATAAAAAAGAGAAGGATATTAATATAGAAGAGGTTAATGCATAATTATCAAAATACTTTCTTTTAAAACACTAGATGAATCAAAGAAAATTCTTTAACTTAAGCTGTAATAGCACAGGGATAATAATTGCTTGACTTCTACAGATGTATTCTTTGTATATCTGATCAAAATATTTAATAAGCTTTGCTGGTGTTTATATATTATAGACTGGTGTCTGTGTGTGGAGGTTTGGAGAACTGGTTCCTTTTTCAAGACTTTCAGTATAATTTTTCTGTCCTGGAAAATTCTCAGTATCTATATTTAAAATATTTAACATGCGATTTCAGATATGAATTTACTTAAAAGTTTAATGATAGAAAAAAAAGGCAGCTTATATAAAAAAAGCTCTGAGATAAAAATCCTCCTCATATAAAGTTTACTTACAAGAAGTTACTTAGAATCATACTTATGGTGAATAGAATTTAAAAAATTTCATGAGGGTTTTTTGAGGCTCATTAAAATGTACTTTTTGATATATTTTAACAGATAGCATGCATCTTCAATACTGTTCACCAATGTAAGGGAAAGCTAATACATACTTAATATTTTATATACACACTAACTTACAAAACTATGTTCCGATATCTTTTTAGTTTTCATCATGCACTCTGTTGCTTAGCTATAATTTCAAGTTTTTAAAGTAAAACAAATGCTGCACTATATTTTTATTTCTATGTCTTCTATTTTTACAAAACAAGTAGTAAATTAGTCATTGGCAAAATAAAATGAACAAAGAAACTTTTATAATTTATCTATAAGAGTCATCAGAAATAGGATCATATCTGTTAAAGTCAGAATTTTTTCTTTTATTTTTCAGTTTCTTGAAAAACCTTTAAAGTTAAGTACATTCATCTGTTTGAAGTTTTCTAAGGAAATTGTGGCTAGTCTTTCGCCCTTAGTTTTCCAGAATGAATTGAATGGTTATTCAATAGTCACTGATCTTACAGGGACAAATAGTGAACATAACTCAGGCCACAGATTTTGGCCAAAGACTGCTCTTTTTTTTCCCGAGTCATAAAGTACATTGATCAGTATTCTATTTTGCAAGAGTGATTTTTAATTACCTCAGTGCTTTCAAGCAAAATCTGTTGTTGGGAGCGTTCTTTTTTCTTTTTAGTTTATGTTTGTATATGGAGTTCAAAATTTGCAGTTTGGTAATAGCCATTTATTCCTAAGGAAAAAAAAAAAGCTTGTAAAAATGCTTCTGTTGCTTTCGCTTTGCTGTGTATTTCAAGTGTGTGGGGGGAATTCACTTGTGTTTTCTGTATATATGCATAATCCTAATTATTCAATGCTAAATCAATGAGTACATGAATAAGAGAAAAACTATGCTGAATGTGTGACAAAAGAGGGTATGTTTTAATGCTTGCTAAATATGAAGTATAAGCCTGAAAAATGATTGTTGATTTATCAACAGTTTTCCATGGAAAATCTTGTTTAGAGAAGACCCTGAACTAAAGTTATCAGAATGCATCAACAATTCCGATTTTAAGAACAGTGTCTACACTTGTTAAGCAAAAGAAAAATAAAAATCAAGTATATTAGCTGCTGATAGCCTTTTCAATTCCTGACTTCCACAGAAAATAAGAATAGATTTTTATATACATATATATATATATATATTCAAATTCAGATTACTGTTTAAAAGTTGAAGAAATTTTAAACTGTTGTCTCCTTGGACAAATGTATGGCTGAGGTACACATTTCCTTGGGAAAACAAATAAATCCTTTAATCTGCAGATAAATTAAATGAATTGTGTTCTAACACTAGTCATCAATTGTTCTTCAAGGAATTCAGCTGTGAGACTGGATTTTTAATTCTTGTGTTCTAAACGTTCTAACTCCATGTTTATTTGCCTTAGCATTTAAACTAATGTCGATTTTTAGCAATTCCGAATGATTTATTTTATCAATCCCTTTAATATTACAATATTTGCATCTTCAAATTTTAAAACTTTGCCACTTTTCCTTTGCTTGGACTGCTGTGAAGTTTATCTCAATTTATTTATCCTCTTTTTCCTTTATGGACAATACACATCTCTCAGAGTAATCCTTGTTTCTCTTCTGGAACTGTAACTGAGGTGTTTAGGGTTCTTTTCTGAGTTTCTAGAAATTAGGAATTTTCTATGGGAAGCAAAGTTAAAGGAAGCTACTGATATCTTCAGAAATATGCAGGAATGGACAGAGTATTATAAACTCAATGCTTCCAAGCTGAAAATATTTTCTTGTCGTGATGCTTTTGGTTTTATACCTTTCCTTCTTTCTCATCTCTCTTCTTTTCCTGCAGTCCTAATGACTAGTTGCACACTGTTTGTTCTTGTTTTCCATTTTTATCTGCTTTTCTGTCTCTACCTCATTCCTGTTGTATGTATTTTTTTACCTCCTTATGTCCCCAGCTCTCTTCCTCTGTCTATTGTCTTCAGAAGTATTGGCAACCTCATCAATTGTACTGATTTGGAAATGAACAGAGCCTGTGTCTTGGGGAAGAGGAAAGAAAAAAGAGCTCAGGTATATGCTTTCTACTATTTTAAAATAATCTGCTTATATGTTTATGTGCAATGAGACTGCAGTCAATAAGTTCTGTTTTCTTAGTTCCTTAATGATTTAAATTTATTCAAGTACTATTTAGATATCTTCTCTATCTGGAGAAAAACACCTGAGTCTTCTTCCTGAAAAGCTAGGTGTGTGCTTTTCTCTTGAGAAAGTGACACAAATATGGGTTACAAAAATGCTAATTACTTCAGTAGTTACTGATTGTAACTAGGCATTTTCAAAGGCCTTGTTTCCTCAGAAGAAAATAAAAGAACATTCTGACAGTGATTGTTTTAAAATGATACAGGCTGCTTGTGAGTGTGACTGACGTGCCTTTAGTATTGAAATTGCCTCAGATTATGCTGTATCTCATAGCACCTTCATACCAAGTGCAAACTTTCATAACTGATGACGAGAAGTAATTTAAAATTATTCAACTACTTTAAAAATGCATTTTTTTCAAAAAATTAAAACTATATATTAAAAAAACACAGTAAAATGTATTTAAATCTGTTAATTCATACAGAGCAATGTTTATGGAGGCTGATCTTATTCTTTTTGGAAGTTGTTGATATAATTTACTTTTCTGTTGTTTTAATAGTAGACAGAGACATGTTACGGATCCAAATGGACAAGCATGTAGAATAGGATGGAAACTGGAATGGAAATTGATAGACATTATTGCTAAAATACCAAATACTGTACAGAACATAGGTAAGGCCACATAATAAATATCTCCTTCACCAAGATCCACCCCTGAGGCTCCAAGCTAAACATAACCTGTGTACCAAGGGGGAATGAGTTCCAATTTCTAGCATTGTCTGGTGGGATGACCTTGGCCAGCTGCCAGACCCCTACCCAGTTACTCTCTCACTCCTCTCCCACCCCCAACAGGACAAGGGAACAAAATAACATGGAAAAGTTTGTGGGCCAAATACCATCATATGTGAAACAGGCTCAACTAGGGGAAGATCAATTTAATTTATTGCTGATTAAAAATAGAGTTGGATGGAGAGAAACAAAGAGAAGAACTAAAACACCTTCACACACACACACACGCCCCTTCTTCCCAGGTTCAGCTTCACTTCTGCATTCCCAACTCCTCTACCTCCTCCCTCAAAGTGGTATGGGGGATGGGGAATGGGGGGCTGTGGTCAGTCCACAACAGCTCCTCTCTGCTGCTCCTTCCTTCTCACACTTTTCCTTCTCCAGTGTGGGTCCTTCTCGCTGATTGCAGTACTTCATGAACTGCTCCAGTATGGGTCCTTTCCACAGGCTGAAGGGGCTATGTGTTTCACTATGGTCCTCTCCATGGGCTGCAGGGGGACAACCTGCTTCACTGTGGTCTTTTCCACAGGCTGCAGGGAAATCTCTGCTCCTCCCCCTCTCTTTCTTCACTGACTTTGGTGTCTGCAGGGTTGTTTCTCACTTTTTTTTTTTTTTTCTCACTCCTCTCTCTCAACTACTGCACAGCATTTTTACCCTTTATTTAATATGCCATGGCTGAGGGTCTCAGATGTGTCCTGCAGTCACACTGCTTTGAAACCAGCTGGAACTGGCTCTGTCCAACATGGGCATAGACCCTGATCTCTTCACACAGAAGCCTCTGCTACAGACACCTGCATTACCAAAATCTTGCTACCTAAACCCAATGCACTTTGATAATACATGTTATTATCTATTTTTGAGATCTTTGCCCATATAATAGCCCAGCAACTGGGCTCATGAGTCATTGAGTTTTTAATTGTATTGGAGTTTGAGAACTCAGTGTCTTACTCAACCAAGTCCTGACTTGCAGTCAATGACTTTCAAAAGAAGGCCTTCCTAGTTTTCCTTCCTTTAAAGGAAACAGTCCTACTAGAGAAGAACACTGGTGTGTTCCCAAAGCCACCATGGTGTAAGCAATCTAAAGCAAAGGCTTTGGGGGTTTATTTCTGGGTTCACCTATTGTGTAATTTCAGACAGTCATGAAAATCAATTAAACACCATAATACTGAGAAACAAATTAAAGTACATTATCAAAGTGTTCTGTTGCCACGACAGAGCCTCACTGCTCTAATTTTTAACTGGTTTTGTTCTTTCTGAGGAAACAATAGAAGAATGTGGTGGTTTCATATTGTAAGTAGGTCCATACAAGTTTGAGGGTAAAATTAATTTTTTTTATGTTGCATTTTGGATGACCACATGAAAATATACATTAAAAGACCATGAAGAGCACTCATTAAAAACCTGAAAATTACAAATGAATTTTCATTAGTAGATTTAGTACTGAAATTAGGACTATTTCTAAGATATTTTTAAATTATTTATAATGAAGTGAAAGTTTCCACTGGTTTATACTATTGTTCAGGCAAGTTAAGAACAGAATTTTCTTGTTTATCTGACTTCTAACCATGCTGTCTATGGAGTGATATAGGTATTTTATTATGCTTACAAATTCAGTGAAGAAATAGATATGCAGACTGATACACATTCAGAAGTACTCAGATTTAAATCACTTAGAAAGCACAATTGATCTCGAACAAAACTGTATCACCAGTGAGCCTAAAAACAAACATAAAATCAATTTGCATGCCACTTTTTGCACTCCAAATATTAAATAAAAGAATCAAAATTAAAAGAAAAAAAAAAATCCTTCTACTTTATCAAAAGTGGTGAGAACACTTCGTTCAGTATTCCCCTCCCCACCCTCTTGAGTGAGAAACAGATGTCAGTTGCACTCCGTATATAGCAATACTATTCTAAATCTTTAATTGTGTTCTGTGCTACGAAAGGATCAAGTATTCTTAGAGAAGAATAATGAAAAAAGAAGACTGAAAATGGTTGGTATTAACACTTGCAAGTATTAATAAATAGAATATTTCTTTCCAATGCTGTGTCAAAAGACTCTTTTATGATGTAAGATGATGTCCATTTAGCCAAACTATACCATTAAGAAACTCTTTTTCTGCAAAGAATAACATCTTTGGGAGTAACTAAACTTGTTTTATCACTAATTATTTTTATATTATCTGTGAAAATGGCAGTTGTTTCATGTTACTGTTGTACAGAAGGGGGAGGGGAAGAAGAAGAGTTTTCATTCCCAATTTGAGTGAGCGAGGTTCTCTTCAGCATATAAATAGAGGAATCAATTACCTCAGAATCTATATGAAGATAATTTTGTCTTTGTAGATAATGAACTGGTTTTAGTGATGAAACTGAAAATGAATCCATTACTAATAATGAGGCTGAGAATGCAGTAGAATTATACACCACCTCTTCTGGCAAAGATGCTACATAAATCATAGAGTAAAAAATAAACAGAG
Organism: Himantopus leucocephalus; assembly: GCA_003993805.1. NCBI lineage: Eukaryota > Metazoa > Chordata > Aves > Charadriiformes > Recurvirostridae > Himantopus > Himantopus leucocephalus. The sequence continues at coordinate 82,059,620 of RSEF01000002.1, forward strand.
AAAGTCAAGGACATTTAACCAACAGAAAATATACCCTTGTATAATGTAAATGTACAATGGATAGTGCTTGAAAGTTTAAGTTCATATTACTAGCCTGTATTTTTGCAAAGAAAATAAATGTTCTGAACTATAGGATTTAATCTATATTGTAAATTACAGTTATTGAATTTAGTATGTTAATAATCCATTATATAAATTAGTAGTCCATATTCATGGACATCTGTTATTAAAATTTCAGTGTGGCATGTGCTCTATGGCAAAAAATTATTTGTTCAAAAATGGATGCCTAGCATTCTTAAAATAAATTGGGAGTGCACATGGGTATTTTCCTCTTTATCTGAGGCCCTACACTGCTTGCTTAAGAACCAACAAGAATTTGTTTCCCAGACTTTACGATTTCTGTCATACACCTTAAGGGCAGTCATGTGATACAAAGGTAACTGAAAGGATGAGAGCTAAGACTTACAGACTCATCTATGTTAAGACCAGAGGCACCAGCTAAATCTTTAGTCTGCCTATGTATTTAACGCTGACTGTAATATTAAGGCAAATTGCTTGCAGTGAATGTAATGATTCCTTTTTAAAAAGTATACATTCTTTATTTCAAACGTCAAGAAATGTGCCAGTCTTCATTTCCCTCGATATTTTGGTTGTTTGTCCACATAAATGAAAAATTTGCCTTTTATCAAATTTTTGCACTTTTACTTTTTCTCAACCATTACCTAAGTCCATTAACTTTACAGTCAGTATTTTTTCCTACAACCATTCTAGTATACTCTAGTTAGATGTTGGTTTAATTTTCTCACAGATACTGTTCATCTTATCTCACTGGCATTTTCTTAATTTCTGAAATAATTTTAAAATCTTTTTTCTGTACACTCTCCAAACTTTCAGCAACTTCATAAATTATGGACAAGTGTCACTCTGACTTCATTCGCAACATTTTCTGTGTTTTTATTTTTTTAGACAGCCATCTTAACTGCTTGCCTCTGAAAAGCTTTCTGATGTACTAGGAAACATAGGCAGCATTTACTGTAAGTTGTGTCATTCTTTGTTTCTTCCCGCTTGAGGGAGACATAAACTAGATGAGATTTAAAATCTTGTGTGTCCTTCCATATACTTTCCCTATACAGAGCAAAGGAGTGAACAATGGAGGCTGAGTATTAGATTTTTGAGGTGGTTTTGCTACGGCTACAAATCTACTTTAACAGAGATGAGAAACTACAGAGGTACCCGTGGTTTTAACCCCCTAAGATTTAGATCACATTTTAAGGAACTTAGTCCTCTAAGTGTTTCGAAGACATTAGCCTTAACATTTGATTTGGTGCTTCATTGAGCTTGGTGTAATGAATATAGTAAGAGATCTGGTGTACCTTCAGGATTTTTTCTATGGAGCATTCCATTACTTAGCAATTTATTACAAATAAATGCATCAATGTCACTAAGACAAGGAGCTACATATTTTCATATTGGAAATATAAATAAGAAAACAGAGACAAATGATAAAGTTTGCAACAACTTTGGGGGAGGGAGGGGGAAAGAAAGATTTTTTTTTTAAAAGGATTGCTTTAAAAAGGACGAAAATTAACTCCATTAGATCTATGTACTTAAAAAATCTGAAGTTTTCTGAAAAAATGGCCAAACTATAACGCTTTCANTTTTTTAAAAGGATTGCTTTAAAAAGGACGAAAATTAACTCCATGAGATCTATGTACTTAAAAAATCTTCTGAAGTTTTCTGAAAAAACGGCCAAACTATAGTTTTTTCTTTTGAAAAAGCTTACTCTGATTTGAAATAAGATGCTGACTATATTCAAGGCTATTGAGTATTCAAATACAATGTAATTGAAGTAGTTCTGTGTACAATATCATTTGCTTGCATGTTTACTCGTTCAGTTTCTCAGACATTACCTAATGGAATAGAATGGACTTTCTTAAGGAAATAAGGAGAAAATGTCATTATTCTTGCTGTTCCTAAATGTTTATCTCTTCTAGAAAGTGTTTGTTGCTAGCTAGAAATGAAAGACTAAAGTACCTTCAATTCTATGATTTACAGTGGAGACTGGCAGTTCAAAGAAAGAACAAAATACTCAATTCTCTGATTATAATGCAAAGGACTAGGGAAAAAAATAAAATAAATTCTCAGTGGTTATCATGTTATTGTGTTTGTATTACCTAAATCCTAAAAAAGAAATAAACAAAAACCTCCAAATCTCAACTGAAATACTATTGAACACTGGGGGCTATTGCTAAGTACTTTATTTTTCTCATATAACTCTTATGAAACCAGTTTTTAAGCTTTCTCCAGGTTGATGAATCTCAAGTATTTCAATAAGAATTCTGATTTTAAATAATTCTTTAAATTTGAAAGATACTGTAATAATGTTCAAAAACAAACTTTTTGAGCAGGTGAGGGTCTGTGTGTACACATGCATACACACACATTATCATACACACAGAGGCAGTAATATTTCAGCTGAAGACATACATAAAGCAGGTGAGAAATATGGCTTAGTAAAATGATATTTCTAAGCCACAGATAGTTGACAGGCAGAAGGTGATTGTCCATGTTGCAGTTAACTAAGAGGTACAAAAAGTTATCTTATCAGCATATCTGAGGAAATCTGTGAGTAATAGTTGCACAGAAATTGCCTGTATCAATGTTTGTGTCACTGTAATATATTCCAGCCAGGGTCAGTTTTCCCTTCCCCTTTATATCTACAATGTATATGTTTCCTATTGCACATATATATATAATCTTGTTTTTCAGGCAGGGTGGAGGTTGGCTGTGTTTGATTTGGTTTTTTATTTATTCCTTTCTTTTTTCTTCAGAAGAGTTAAATATTTACTAACTCAAGATGGCATAATCAGTGCACTGTGGTGAGTGCTGACTGGAACTGAGAAATCTCTCCAGCATCTGGTGGGAATATACTGTTGAAGTGCACAGTACAATTCATTCTGCTTCTTCCTCCTCTCCCAAATGTTGCTAGTAGGTGGGGTTTTTTTGTTCTCTTCCTAGGGTGCTGCCAACATTCTAGACTGCTCCTGTGGTGCTGAGAAACATGGTTTAGCAGTGGCTTTGGCAGTGTTAGGTTGATGGTTGGACTTGATGATCTTGAAGGCCCCTTCCAACCTAGACAATTCTTTGATTCTGTGATTCCTTCTCCCTGTGGCACACTGATCCTGTGGTCTTTCAGCTGCGTTATGTTTGTTTTATTAAGTTTTGCTGGGTTGGAGGCATTTTCTGGCTTGTGGGGTATGTGATATTACACCTTGAATTCATTAATATCTAAAGACGGAATATAACTTCTACGTCAGATTATATGAAAAACATGGGCCTGATCTTTTGGATGGATTTTTCTGTTACACACTTTCATCGAGATCAGTGAGGTTACTCCAAAGCTAGGCAAAGTTGTAAGGATTACGATTCTTTTTTTTTCAGGTAACAGAAAAAGAAAAAGACACTCTAAATGACGTCAAAGATGTTTTCCTCCCTCTGTTAACTGGAGTCATTTAATAAAGCTTGAACTATCTGTCCTGTGGAGAAATTTTGGAGTTTTTATGGGAGCCAAAGCCTCCTTCATATATTCAAACCACGATTCTATCAAAAATTTGTCTGAGTTTTCCTCATAGGCCTACTTGTCTCTTTGTTGCATTATAGTGTTTCAAGAGCATTTTAAAACTGATATTTTTTCAGCTTACTTTAATCTCCCTAACTGGACTACCTATACTATTTCCAAATTAAAAGGCATCTCACTTCAGCATATGGTATCTGAATTATTTTAAACTTAAAAAAAAGGAGGTTGATTTTTGTTTGTGGATTCTTGTTTTCAGGTTTTGAAAAGATGTGCGATTTTTTTCTAGAAAAGATATATGCAAATAAATTTATATATTGCATGTCATCTGTATTCTTTTGTCTCCCCTCTTTTTTTAATTTGGAAACTTAGTCATTAGATCAGATCTAAGAGTTTCACTTCCATTCTGTACCAAATTAAGGACCACTTAGTCACTTGTCCCACGCCAAGTGCACTTCCCATAAGCAAAATTTATGTTAATTTTGTCCCAGGTAAAAATTTGCTGCCATTCACTATCATGAGGTTCAATTGGTTCTCTTGGAGACATCCCAATTATGTGAATTTTCCAAACACGTCTGATACGTAAAACATATCATACATTAAAAATAGAGGGCAAATTATATGAAATTCAAAGCATTTTTTGTTTTCAAATATGCATTTGTCTGAACACCACTATTGTTGTACTTGTTCTTTGGACTGTGCCCCATGTCATTCCTTGTACTCATTTTAGAAGGCATAAAATGGAAAGTGTTTTTCCTTCATTTCCTTGCAACCAGCTTGGCAGGATGTTTCCAACACGTGTCCAACATAGGATTGAATCAAACAACTTTCCTAGCTATGTAGTGGAAACATTTCCAGCACACCAAACACATCATAAGGAAGTCTAAAACTTTGTGTTTTGATCCTCTTCTGGAATGGGTTGATTCCTTTTAATGAGGAATGTATGGTGCTTTTATTTGCTTGGTCAATGCTGTGCATGCAGTATCTCATCTGCCAGAAACCACAAGGCTAAAGATAGTTCACATATATGCTTAAAAAGTACTATGGTTAGAGGAAGAAAGCATAAATGGGCATCTGTGCTTGCTCTTTCCTATGCTTTTCTCTCTGTTGAATTATTAATTCAAAAAGTGGAGAAAACAATACCAGAATCAGTGTTGGAGACAGAAAAGCTAACCCTTTCAAGAAGGCTGAGTTCTTATGAACATGCATTGACCTAGAATTGCTTATCATGTTGTGAGGACTACCATATGGCATAGCTGGTTTAGCAGAGACAACTTGGAAATGAGTGACTATCCATTCAGTCCCTCTGTCAAATCTGGGAGCTTACAAACAAAGAAAATCTTATCCCAAGAAGACATAAGCGAGCCTCAAATCACCATGTTGGATCTCTGTTATATTGGAAATACTTACTTGTACTTTGAAAGAATGCAATACAAGTGGTGGCGTATGGATCTTCAGTGCATTAAGCAAGGAAGTAAGGAACTGAATCCTTCTCTTAGCAGTCAATAAATTCTAAATGCAGTACATCAGACTCTTTGGTATTAGCAGTAAATGGGCAGACAGTCTGCAGACAATTAGTTGCCAGTTTGAAGTGATAACTGAAGTTCTTTCACAGAGTTATTTCTCTGCTAAGCAATACTGATTTATTCTTATAAGATTTATAGTTAGCTTCTGCCTTTTACTTGATCTTGTTCCTGGATTCATAGTCCAGATCCAAGGTACATTCTCTGATGAATTCTCAGACATATTTTTGATGGACTTCTGTAAACTCTGAATGAGATCTCATATTTTGACTTCATCTAAATGCTATGGAAATGACTGCCCTTTTTATGATATCTATTAAGAGTTGAAATTTTCTGTAATATAATTTCAGATGATTTTATGTTTGAGGAAGATATTGTTTTGGGGAGAAATTTCAGAAGAAAAATAATGGAAAAATAAAGAGCTGTGACAGAGATTATTATGGCAGTTGAAAATTTGCAGTAATACAAAGTTCTTTATTTTTACTCCTTTGCTATTATGTCTTAAGAGTAGAATGTTATGTGAGTACAACATGCATACCACATTTTGAATAAATATCTTCTATAGATTCTGTGTAGTACATTCCAAATAATGTCATATGATTGACACTTGTATTGTTTTGCTATTCTGTTCACAGGAAACTAAAAAACATTTTTCTAATTAGACCATGAACTATAATCTTACTTAGCAGAGAAAAATGGCAGATTCACTCTTAATTTCCCAGACAACTAAGGACTCAAACACAGGACCATGTAACTAGAAGGTCACCGGTTATCATGTGTCCTGGTTTGAGGTAAAACAGGACCAATTTTGGTCAG
>RSEF01000002.1:82065632-82105747 GCA_003993805.1 Himantopus leucocephalus
TCTGACCTTCTGTAACTGAGCCAGGATGCTGTTTACTTTGCAGTTTCACCTGTGGGGTTTAAGCATTTTCTTAGTTCTTCCTTTTATTCAAAGCAGTACGAGTTGGATTCTGACTCTTGCTGATTAACCACAACATACAGCCAGTCTTTTTGATGTAACATATTCATAAGCAATTCAGAAAAATTTTAACAAACTATAGAAATAAAATAGACTTTGAAAAATTTCCTTTCTCTTGACAATCAACAGTTGGCTCTATACTATTCACAGGGACACAGCATACTGTCTGCTGTAACCTTTTTTCATGACTTTCAGCAGACAAGTAATACTAACATGTGGCAATGTTATAGAGTTTCTTCAGTATTTTTATATCTGTTATCTTTTCAGGTGTAAATTGGATTACATATAAGGGTATGCAGTAGATGAGTGATGTCCCATTTAACCTCTTTTTGAGGCCTCTCACCCTCAGTAGAATTGAATGCTGCACTAATATAAATGCTCAACAGTTCAGTGCTTTCCAAAGCGTGACAAAAGATATTGGTATTGGTGATAAACATTTATTACATGGCATTCTGTACTAAATATATATTTTTGTTGGGGAAATCTACTGGAAGAAAGAGGGTTGTATGTTCACACAACACACAATGTTTCTAAATAATTCATTTTAATTGTCTTCTATGTACAGTAAATTACAGGTGATCTGATGACATTATGTGATGACATGATTTAAGAGAAAGCACACTATTTCCAAATGGATAAACATTTTTTTAACTTAATGAGGATTTATTGAATATACACATGCATTTCAGCATTCTTTTAAAGTGTTGCCACAGAATCATCTCTAAGGAATCCTGTGTTCCAAGTCAGATTCATTCTTGCATAATTGCTCTGAGCCAGTGTTAGGGCAAAGATTTGAATTCCGGGGAATATAGGACTTTTGAGAGAGGACTAACCCCCACCTGTGTTAGGTAGCACAAAATCCTTTGCTTAATCTAAGGTATCATACCATTACTTTAAAATGTTGTCTTCTGTACAAAACAGACAAAATGATATTTACCTAATGGAAAAGAATGATTTTTGCAAGATTTTTTAAACAGAAATTTAAAATTGAATCATTCATTGAAGATTTACAATATGAATTGTGTTGTTTGTATACAATTCCATTTTTACCTTTAAAAGGGTTGGCTGAAGTTAAATGTATGACATGATTCTTTTCTTTCTTTTTAAAAGTTTAGGTTGTGCATGTATATGTATATTGATGTTTGTCCATAGTTGTTCTTTCCACGCAATCACTTTGAGAACTTAGACATAAGGGGCCCTCCCAAAGCCCATTGAGGTTTATGGTACCTCTAATGCTGATTTATTTGAAATCTGGTTTAGAATTTAATATACAAATGATTAAGAAAATGTTGGAAAATCAGTTGAATACTGAATAACAGTATTGCAATATTAATTCAAAAGAAAAGGGTTAGAAAAACACAAAAGCTAAACTATACTGAAAAGATATTGTGGGTTGTTTTTTTTTCTTTCTGTTGAATCAGGTTTAGGTTGGAAAGCAAATGGCATCCAGAAGAATATTGGCCATCGGGGTATGTTTTTCACTGCAGATTTCTTTGTGATAAACTAAACCAATTTTTTTTCTCTACATTTCATTTATGGCAAATAGAGGCATGTCAATTTGGTGGGACAGTGAGGACTAGAACTTGAGTCTTTTTCCATTCAGTGGGAAAAAAAAAGTCCTGAAAAGGGAAGCATTTTATTTTCCTCTTCTGCTCAACATATTATTTCATCCGTGAGTTTATTATTTTATAAAAATTTCTTTGTCCTTCCTCTCTGCAAATCTTTAAAATAGATGTTGTCATCTGAAAATTTACACCTCAGTGCATTCTCACTGTAATTCAATATTTACCATAATATGCCAGTCTTCTTCCATGTATCTATGGTAACCATCTACAATTATAATATCGGAATCCTTTAGCATAATGTGTTGATATAAAGACTAAGTCTTACATATAAAATGAAACTGCAGTGCTCTTGACATCAGCAAGTGATTTTAGGTTTGGATAAAATTATTTGGCATTTGCTTGTTTAAAGGCCAATTTCCATCTCTAAAATTTGGGGGACAAAAAATACATTCTGCTCCTTGTTTTGATCAAGTAGTAAGACCCCTTAGCAACTTGCAGGACATCTCCTGTGCTGCACTTCTGTCATATTCTGCGTGCTTCCTCGTGTCATTCCTAGCTAAAATTTGCAAAACCCTTAAAATGTATTTGCAAGCCCTTTTTCTCACCTTTTATAAAGATAAACTCTCCAGAATCTTCATCATTTTATAATCATGGCACACAATACCCATTTGTTTGCTTGTTGTAAGTCTGTACTATGTTCCCTTCAGAAGAAGTCACACTGACAGCATGGAAATTGGGGGAAAAAATAGATTGTTGCTCATTTAGAGAGCTACTGATCATGGACAAAATATTCCAGAGAAGTTTGAGTTGGGAAAATCTGAAGATTAGATTTATTTCAAGCTTAAAACATCTAAATTTTTGGTGTCTACATATAAGTGTCCACAAATTAACTTATATCTAAGCTCCCTTTGTAATCAATGGAGAGGTAATCAATACAATCAGTGGAACCTAGATATCTATAAAGTTGACCTATTGGTCAGCTGGTCACACCTATTGATCAGACCCAGAGTCTATTTCAGTCTGAGTTATCACTCTTTAAGTTCCCTAAACTTTAATAGCACTGTTCTCCAAAATGATCCAACAGTTCCAAACAGGACTGAGAAGAGAGGCAGAGGTAAGGTTTTAATGCTTGGCAGAAAGGTAGTATAAAGAAGGTGTCAGCTTCATCAGAAGCTGGGGAATTCCCAGCAAAGCAGCAGCCTGCTTAAGCAATTGTTAGTAAAGTTCTATACAGAGGATTTCACAGTAAGACAACACACAGATCAGGAGGATGTCCCAAAGGGGAAGTCATGATAATTCTGTATCTATAGGTGAAGGGAAGGTCAGAGGATAGAAATAATCAAATAGACAAGTGAAAAATAAGTGCCATTTAAAAAGATTTTTGAGACAGGTAGTGTGGCACATCCGCTTTAATACAAATGTTAGAAGCTTAAGAACTAAATAAGAAAATTGGTATGTTATGCCTTAAATGAAGGCAATGCTGAAATCAGAAACTTGATGGAAAGAAAATTATAATAACAGAACAGTATAAAGTCAGGCTACAAAATATATAGGAATTATAGCATAAAACATACTGGTGGTGAAGTTGAAGTATACATTTAAGAGCTCTTAGAATTAAACCAAATTAATAAACTTACCACTTCAAGTACCAGAATCTTCATGAATAGAAATCCCAGGCCTAAACAAGAAGAGTGTAGTAGTCTGTCTATATTGCCACCCAAACAACTAGAGAGGTGACACTGACTGCTGTATCCTGAGAGGTCAGAGAGGGAGTAAGAAATAAACAGGTGAGCTCAATTACCCTGTGGACAAAGGCTAAATCACAACATGAACCATGGATTATATTTTTAGGTGATATCAGTAATTGTTTAATAGAATAGCTGGCTTGCAAGCCCACAGGAACAAAACCAACCCTTTATTTGGCTCAGTGAAGTGCACGATCTGGTTCAAAATCTCCATGTGGATGCATCACCTGTAAGAGCAGCCATAAGGTACTTACATTCAGCACCCCTACAGAAGCATCAATGGCCAAACAATTCAGTGCTAAATTTTAATATGGAGAGCTAGGTAAAAATGAAAACTGTTTTTAAAAGGAAGCTGAAGGGGACAGCTGCTTCAGAGAATTACATGCTTTCAGGAAGTGCGGAAACTGTTGAAGAAGACCTTAGGGAATCAAAACTAGTACTAACTTCCTGAGACATGAAGAAAAAGAAGCCCCCCAGAATCTGTAAGATCTATGGACAGAGAGCATAAATGGAATTCCTGGAAAGGATGATGACACTGCAGAAAAGGTAAATTAACTCTTTACAGGAGTATTCACCATGAAAAAGATGGGCAGATTGCCATACCAGAAACTTTTCATGAAGGGCACTCACCAGAGAATCTGAAGCTGAAGTAACAGACTTAGAAGAGTTACAAATAAGTAGAATTACCACTACCCAGCCACTAAGACTGGGTGGCATTCACCTGGACAACACAACAGGCTTCTAGGAATTCTAGGACAAAACAGGCGAGTTGCTAACAGTAATACATAATCTTGGACTACAATGTTGGTGATTGTCCTTGTGTTCTTCATATTTGGTGGGGGGTGTACATGACACCAAACTTTAGAAAAATGTTGCAGGGACCCTGTATGTCTCATATTTTCTGTGTATTTGCTCAAACCTCTCCAGAACCAGTATAAACTTCCTCCATCCACCACCTTCTTTTAGTAAGGGGTTCCACAGATGTGATGCCTGTTGTACGGGGAGAGAAAAAAAAAAACACAACAAAACAAAAAGAAATCCCAACCAAACAAAATCCCACTCCTTTTGCTTGTTTTACACCTTAGTGGAGTGAAGTATCTGTCCCACCATGATAAAATGTTTCCAGGTACAGATATAAAATCTGTCCTTTTGAAATTCCAGTGAAGCCACCTTCCATCACACTTGTTTGGGTTTTTNTTGTTTGGTTTTTTTTGTTTGTTTGGTTGGGTTTTTTTCTAGCATGTATTTTTTTTTTATTATTAATTTGAGAAAAATACTGAGTAATGTACTGGTTGCAAAGCACACTTTCATTAAAAGAGATTCTGATTCAGATGTATACGTTTAATAAAAGTAGGAAAGATAGACCTGCAGGAAAAAAGTTTATGAGAAGTATGTTCTCTTTTCAAAGGATGATAAAGACTTTGATGTACAAATAATGTAGCACTTTCATCTTTTTCCTTTTTATTTTTTTTAATTAGGCATTCACTTTTTTGAGAGTTATATATTGCTGCATGCCAATCTTTTAAAGAATCTAGCCTGATTAAGGGCAACATGCTAAGTCCTACTTGTAAGTGGCATTAATGAGATTGCCTTCCTTTAAGTGTAGTCTTTGTGTTCAGTGAGATGTATGAAACAAGAAGAAACGTCACATAACTAGAATTTATGATTTGTTTGCTTTGACATTCACTTTCATGCATGTTACAGAACTAGAGTAATAATCTAATTTTAATGTAAATTTTGGAAACTGTCGCTGGATACATGCATAGTCTGTGTGTGGTTATATACCAAAGAAAGTATACGGCATGTATACCTGGGCAGAGAGCACATCATCGGCTGAAAAATGTTGGTACGTAGAGCTGTACTATACCAGTACTTCTTGGAATACCAGACTAACATTAGTTCTTAGGATACACCTGCAGAACAAATGTGTTTGATATTGTATTTCCATTTCAAATGGTTGTGTGTATGTGTATAAAGCTATATAAACATAAATGTTTTGCAGGAGCTCTTTGTTTACTTATAGATAAATGCTGCAGCACTTCTGCATTCATATTATGTTATAAAAAGTCTGTTTGCTCAAAGGCTTGCAATGTTGTGGTAAATGGCAAATAATAGAACTATTTGAAGGTGCTTTTAAAATATGTATGGATATTGACACCATATGATCTACAGACTTACCCTTCACGTATGAATCCCTCTACTAAAGAAACCCAAACTCTTCTAGAAATACTTTTTCACTTCCCCTCCTTCCAATATCATCTTTGTATAATTTATTTCGATGGTATCTAAGTTTCCTCCACATCCAAAATCTTTATTTCCCATTAACAAAATTTCCTGAAAGTAATTTAGTGGTACTGACTCAGGCTTAGATGCCTTTGACCTGTTGCACTGAGAACTCAGCTAAACTGAGTTTTTAAATCTGATACTTTGTCTTGCCTGGATTTACTATATTTTTGGCCTTAAAAGTCACTAAATATGATGGCATCAAGTTTTTGTCTTATTTTCTGCTGAGAGGCAGATATGGTTCATAAGGTGTCTTCTGCAGAGGTATAGGGAATAACCAGTAAAGCTATGCGGTAAAAAGGAAGTATGACAGTAAGTGCTTTGTTAAACTGCAACCGAAAATTATATATTCTGAAAATGTACTTATAGAACTGATTCCTATTAATATTTTTGTTTCAGTTTCTTTAGAAATATTAGCCCAAATAATTACCCCTATCATATTTGCAGACACGTTTCAGTGTCAAACTGCTACATATTTCTGAAATTTGGTCTTATTTCAACTCAATCAAATCCCTTTTTACTTTAGAGGTTGCATTTTAACTATCTTCAAAATTGGAAGTGATGGTCAGGAAAGTAATTTTCAGAGCAGTTTATCTATTTGTAATGTAGTATGTGCTCACTCTTCATAGTTCTCTGTGTGCACAATGATTAATAAAAAATTATAAAACTTCAGCAGTACTTGAAACAGTAAGTGGGTTGCACAATTTGTGAGCTATAGAGGTTTGGTTCAGCAGTAATTTTTAGGGCAACAATTTTATACTTTTTGAAGAAAGAAAATATGGAAGTTGCAATGATTAAAATATATTCTTTATCCTTCTTTTGAAAATCATCAAAGAAATGTTACATATGCATCTTTTAAGTTATTTTATAGTCTAATATTAGTAAATACTGAATTTTTCATATTTTCATTCAGTTTATTTCTGAGACAACATTCATCATTGATCCTGGTCTCTTATATTAACTTATTCCTGTGCAAAAGGATGGTTTTTCCACCACAGATTAAATTGGCACCTTCATATTTGCAATCAGCTTAGATCACATCATCTTTTATATCATCAATTCATTTTTAAATGACCATCTATTTGATGATCACACCTCATCAGCTCTGAAATATAGGGGAGAAAGAGAATTATTTTGCTTTGCAGTAAAAGTAAAAAGTCTGTATGCTGTTTGAAAGTACAGTATTTGCTCTCTATATCAGGTGGATTTTTTAAGATGTAAAAACTTCATTATCTAAAAAATATTTGGCTATGATTTTCCCTCAAAAGAAATTCAAAAGGACTTGAATCTGTTGTGAAGGAGTAACTAAACTTCAGATTACATTCTTGATGTACTGTATTAACGGCTGTACATACTGAACAAGCTGAGATACCGCAATTCACTGTCATTTTTCCCTAGAACTTTGTGGCATATGACACATTTTGAAGCTTTCTGTTATTCTCTGAAATAATAGTCAGCAACAGCATTCTTATTGTGTTCATTGGTTTTAGCACTTCAGTTCATCTGTTTACTTTCTATCTCCAGATCAGCTCTTTGACAGATGCCAGAATCTATCAGTTCTATCTATGTCAGTTCAGGAACAAGAAAGGGAATCACTAAGGGGCTTATTTACGGCTTTGAAAGATAAATCTGTTGAGGTTAAGAACCAGACTCTGATTGGTTAGAGTAGACCAAGCAGTGACATTATTCTTTTTCTTTTTTTAATTAATTTTCCCTAAAAAAGAGGTACTGAAGGATTTTAAGTGAAATGCAAAGGTTGCTTCAGGTAACTGTAGCCCTTGCAGTACAGTAAAATCAACCAGACAGTATCTTGTTATGCTTTATTTTGCTCTCATCTACATTTGAAGACCAGAAAGAGAAGTAAAAGTGAATAAAGGATCTTTTACAGAACTTTAAAATTAATTCAGGGTGGATGCTTGGTTTGTCACATATAATGTCTCCTGCTAAACAAACACACTTTCACATTTTTATTTTACAGTGAATCTGCAGTTTCACAGGGGAAAAGAGAGTTTCCCAGTCAGAATGTCTGCTGAGTAATTCGTGTAAACCAATCTTCCATGAAGCAAGTATGTACTATGGGATTTCTTTTTGTGAATCTGTCTCTGTTCACATGAAGCTTTATTATCCTGCAAGGATTTCTCTTGTAATTAAGGTTCATATACCTAGTCTAAAAAGGTTTGGCATACAGGTAGAGTTGTCACTCAACTAAATGATACCTTCAGAAGTGTCATAGACACATTACTGGAATTGATGGGGGAAAGGGATACCAACAGGATTGCAGTAGGTAAGCCAAGGGTTAGCATGGCAGCACCAGAAGGTGACAATCCTAGTAGGAACATTTACACTGCTCCTGGGAGCACAGAGGGATAGGGAGTGCATCTGAAATGCTTGTACACCAATGCATGCAGTATGAGAAACAAACAAGATGAACTGGAACTGTTGGTCAGCTGCCAGAGCTGTGATATCATTGGTATAAGCGAGACCTGGGGGAATGAGTCTCACAGTTGGAGTGCTGGGATGGAGAACTACCGGTTGTTCAGGAGGAGTAGGCAGGGCAGGTGAGGTGGAGGTGTTGTACTATACATAAGGGAGAGATTTGATTGCGTGGCCCTTACAGTTAGTGATGATGTGGTTGAGAGCCTCTGGGTAAGGATTAGGGAGATGGAAAACAAAGGAGATGCTGTAGTGGGTGTCTACTACTGATCACCCAGCCAGGAAGTAAGTACTGGTAAGTTATTATATAGGCAACTAGGAGAAATTTTGGGATTGGTAGCCCTTGTCCTTATGGGAGATTTCAACTTCCCAGACATCAGCTGGGAATATCATACTGCTGAGATGAGCAGGTCTTGGAAATTCTCAAAGTTTGTAGAAGATAACTTCTTGTCACAGGTACTCAGTGTGCCATATAGGAAGGGTGCCCTCCTAGACTTGCTGCTTGCGAATAGAGAAGGACTCATGGGGGATGTGATGGTAGGTGGCTGTCTCTGCCACAGTGATCACAAAATGGTTGAGTTTAAAATTTTCAGTGTAATGAGAAAAAAAGGACAGCAGAGTTGCTACCTGGGACTTCAAAAGAGCAATCTTTTGAAGAGCAAGCTATTCAGGGACATTTTTAGCAGAGTACTCTGGGTATCGGCTTTTGAGGGCTTAGGAGTCCACGAGTGCTGGGCAGTCTTTAAGAACCACCTTTGAGAAGCACAGGAGCAGGCAATTCCACTGTGTCATAAGTCAAGCAAGTGGGGCAGAAGACCAGCTTGGCTGAACAAGGAACTCCTCAGGGAGCTCAAGAGGAAAAAAGAAACTGTATGATTTGTGGAAGCAAGGTCAGGCTTTGCAGGAAGAGTACAGAGCCATGATTCATGTATGCAGGCAGAAGACAATAAAGTCCAAATCTCAATTAGAGTTGAAACTGGCCAGTGTTGTGTCAGATAAGAAGGGCTTTTTAAGGATGTTAATAGCAAGAGGAGGTCTAAATAAAAAATTTGACTGATGCTTGTTGAAGATGGCCATCTGACTAATAGGGATGAATAAAAAGTGGAGGCATTCAGTGCTTTTTTTTTTCCTCAGTCTTTAATAAAACTGATAAACCTTGGGCTGACCAATCCCCTGAATCAGAGGACCGTGAGTGTGGGAACAGTAACTTTCCATTTGTGGACCCTGAAATTGTAAGGGACCAGCTGTATCAGCTGAATGTTCACAAGTCCATGGGGCCTGATAGGAGTCATCCCAGAGTTCTGAAGGAGCCAGCAGGGCAGGACCCCTTTCAATCATCTACCAAAGGTCTTGGGAGTGTGGGGAGGTCCCTGCTGATTGGAAGCTAGCCAGTGTTATTCCAATCTACAAAAAGGGCGTGAGGGAAGACCCATAGAACTACAGACCTGTTAGTCTAACCTGAGTTTCTGGACAAACTTATGGAGAAGATTATACGGGGTACTATTGAAAGGCATTTAAAGAACAATCCAGTTATTAGGTACAGTCAACATGGGTTCACAAAAGGAAAGTTCTGTTTAACTAATTTGATATCCTTCTGTGATAAGGTCACCCGCCTAGTGGATGAAGGGAAGGTGGTGGATTTAGTTTTTCTGGATTTTAGCAGGGCGTTTGATGCTGTCCCTCACAACATCCTTCTGGACAAGTTGTCCAGCTGTGGGATGAGGGAGTTCACGGTGAAGAACTGTCAGGAGGGCAGAGTTCAAAGTGTTGTAGTGAATGGGGCTACATCTGGCTGGCGACCAGTCACCAGCAGTGTTGCACAGGGTTCAATTCTAGGGCCATTTCTGTTCAGTATATTTATCAACGATCTGGATGCAGGAGCTGAATGCACCAGTAGCAAGTTTGCTGATGATACCAAACTGTGAGGTGCTGTTGACTCTCTTGAGGGATGGGAGGCCATGCAGAGGGATCTAGACGATGAACTCTGCACCCGGGATGGAGTAATGCCAGGCACAAGTATAAACTGGGAGAGGAGTTGCTGGAGAGCAGCCCTGCAGTAAGGGATCTGAAGGTGCTGGTTGACAGCAGGCTCAATATGAGTCAGCCGCTTCCTGAGGAGGGGAAGTGGAGAGGGAGACGCTGATCTCTTCTACCTGGTATCCAGTGATAGGATGCATGGGAATGGTTGAAAGCTGTGTCAGGGAGGTTTGGACTGGACATTAGGAAGCATTTCTTTACCAAGAGGGCGGTCAAACACTGGAACAGGTTTCCTAGAGAGGTAGTCGATGCCCCACGCCTGTCAGTGCTTAAGAGGCATTTGGACAATGCCCTTAACAACATACTTAAACTTTTGATCAGCACTGAAGTGGTCAGGCAGTTGGGCTAGGTGATTGTTGTAGGTCCCTTCCAATTGAAATAGTCTATTCTAGTTTATTCTATTTTATTATGTAAAAATGTTTTTTCCCAGTGTTTATTTGATTTTTAATAGAAGTTTTATGTAAACTCAAAATGATACTGGCTCACATTTGCCACTTTCTGATACACTACAAATGGTGCTTGCTATTTCATAAATTCTTTCTTTTGAATTGCTATACCATAAATTATTTTCTTTAAATTTTCCTTTCAGCTCAGAGAATGGAAAGGGTCTTGTATTGGTAAATCAACATAAAGTATATACTGATAATAGGAACTGCAAAAAGAAATAATGAGTCACAATTAAGGTGTATTGAGAATGAATTCTAAGCAGTACAATTTCAGATACCCAATTGGTTTATACTTAGTAAATTTCTTTCCCACCATAATTTAAACCATTCCTTTAAGCAATAATGACCTGAGGAAGAAGAGTTGAACATATGGCAGTAAGAGGTCATAGCTTGAGGTAGCGCCATTAAATATTTTCACTCTTTCAGTATATCTTTCAGAAACACCTGTTGATATAATTGGTTTTGTTCTCATTAAACATGTGCATTAATATGAATGTGTGTTTTGGGGGAGGGTTACAAGGAGTGATACCATTCTTTTATTTAAGACAGTGACCCTGCAGAATTAAGAATTTCCTGTGAAGGAAAATGACATAATTTCCAACGATCTGTTGGAATTTGTTTTGCTTTGTCATCTCTAAAGAAACAACCCTAACAATTTTTTTCACTTTTGTTCTGTTTTGCAGATCATGCATTATCAGACACTTATGACAATCAAGTGTTTTTTATTACTCAGTATATGCTGATAAAATAAGCATAGACAACCCCCAAAAGAATATACAAAGTGATAAAACTTAAATTTGAGTGAAAACTACCTTCCTTTAACTTTTTCTAGGCTTCAGAGCTTTAACATACAGATTTCGCCTTTACATCTGAATATGTTAACGGCTGAGTTCTGGATCAGTGCCAACAACATGAGTTATACAGAACTTCCTCTACCTCCTTCTTGCTTTATAACTAATATCTCTTTCTTCACTACACTGCGTAGAAGCTTCTGCCCAGCGTTTAAAGGGTTTGGCAGGTAGGTGCAGGTACACTCGGGCATTCATTATATTGTAGGCTCTGCACTCTCCAAATATAGCCACACATCAAAATCCCCCACCTTTCAGTTTCCAATGTCTTTGGCATATTCTGTATGTGTGCCGTATCAGTATTAGTAAAATTTACTTACTTCAAAGATAATACGTTCTCAATTTAAGGGTAATTTCTTTCAGACTGGTTAATACTCTGAGTCTTTTTTCCTTTCTCTTGTCCTGTGTGAATCTGCAGCTGCAAAATCTACGAAGGAAAGACGATTTTTTCAAAATAAGGAAGATTTTGGTTTAGAAGGTACCACTGATTAGAAATATCACACTTTTCCCTTTACAAACATTTTCAATCCAAAGTTATGTTGTATTGGGTGCAGGAGTCGGGAACAGAGGAGTGAAGTTGAGTTTGGGAAGAAGGGGGATGGATGAGGGAAGGTATTTTAAGGTTTTTTTGTCTTTGTTTCTCACCATCCAAGTCTATTTTTAGAATTACTTAATTAAAAAGTATTTAATTAAAAGTAATTAACAAATTAAATTAATTTTCCTAAGTTAAGTCTGTTTTGCCCATCACAGTAACTGGCCAGTGATGTCCCTGTCTTTATGTCAACTCATGAGCTTTTCCATCTTATTTTCTCCCCCTGTCCTGTTAACGTGGGGGAGTCAGAGAGTGGCTGGGTGGGGGTATGGGAGCTGGCCAGGGTCATCTTAAAGCAATATGTTACTTTTATCTGGAACACTGAAATTACAAGGCTTCTTTCTGTAGCTGTATTTGAATTGCATATTCTTTGTCTCTTCAGCGTAGCAGAGGATAGTAATTTTCATACCAGTACAAGTTTGCTTGGAGAAGGACACTTCAGCATTTAGTTCCACAGCAAGACAGTTGCAGGGATGCCATCCTTGATTCTCCAGCAAGACTACTTTGCTAATTAGGCTCATTTCTCTGCTGCTCTAACTTGAGAGAGGGTAAAACTAGTTTATCTATTAGTTACACTGCAAGCTTTCCATCTTTTCCCAGCCATTATCTTTATCTGCATTGAGAGTGTTCCTGTTTCTGAGCCCCTGGAGAGAGAGAAGGAAACAATCTCTTTGACTCAGTGTGTGGTTGGGATTCCTCTGTACCACACAGAGGATATCCCCATCAGGAAACTGCTGGCAGGATGTGCTGCCTTCGTGCCAACTCAAATTCAAATTAATTGTATAGCTTAGAAGCAGCTATACAAGTTACCAGGAAGAAAAACTTAATGTTGTAATAAAAAGTGTCAGATGGAAAATTCAGCCTCTGAAAACAAAAGCTGACTAATTATGACAATGCTCAGTGATATGAATGGTTTCTGTAGTATTGAATACTTGGCTGCTGGTTTAATATAAATATTGCAACTACTCTCTTAAACTTAAAATGATCATAGATGGTTTTAAAAACACTTTTCAGATAATTTAAGCTGTCAGCTAATTCCCTGAACGCACTATTTTGGCACAAAGATTATTAGTTGTAAAAGGGAAAAAATAAGATTGATGGGATTAAATGAGGCAGTTAGTATGCTCCTATCCAAACATTTGTATAGAATAATCAAGTCATTGGTACTGCCATTATGCAAAGTATTAAAGCTCTTACCTTAGTATTTAACCTAAGGAAATGTTGAATAATTCTACAGTATATGAATGGAAAAGATTAAAGTGTTTTCTAGTTTAATAATGTTGATTTCAAAAATTATGTAGACCACTGAGTTCTCATCTATAGTGACTTTCCTCCTCCCATAAATTTAATTTATGAAACTGTACATATTTTAATATATATGAGAGGTTTAGGGAGGGAACTATACATAGATTTTTACTATGACACTGTTCTGTTAATGGATACTATATTCTTTTTGAAAATCTAAAAGTATGTATCACGTATTCTAGGCTTCCATTTGAAAAAAGCTTATTGGACAACAGCAACCATGCTTAATGTCAGCTGTATTTATTTATAAATAAATGATGCATAATTATTTCAATGTAAAACCTCTGCTACATTTATTTCCATCATAGGTAAAGTAATGAGAGAAAAAAATCTGTCCACATTTGCATCCAGATAATTTCTAACAGAAGTTTTTCAGTTTATTTTATTTAACTGGAAAAGAAATAAAGGTTTTGAGTTTTATGGTGGATTCAATACTATGGGTGGAGCTAAATGAGAATAGTCTCATTGTGGAGAGCAGTCACAATCAAGGCCTATTATAACTCAGTTAACAGTTTAGGGTATTATGTTTATACCTTTTGCTATTGGACTTAGAGGAGTATTATTGGTGCATGAAGTGGGAGATCAAGATAAATAAAGCAGCAGTCTAGAAGAAAAAGAGAGCTCCACCTGTGGAGCACAAAGCTGCTATAGTCAGAGTCATCTTGAATCTTCCTGTGCAAGTTCGCTTGCACAATGCTGGGAGGCTCAGCTCCTGCCTTCCTGCATAGAAACGTGATACTGTCCTGCTGATTAGCTGGGACATCCACAAATAATTACAGACACATTTAGAAAAAATATAAGACAACATAGTCCTCCAGAAGAACTTACTGAAATATGGTCTCTTAGGATATAGGAGTTTATTTGCACTGCTTGCTAAGCTACTTTAAAGACCTGCTGCCTTTTTGCTTCTATTTTAAAAATGAAAATGTCTGTTTTAGTGCGACCTAGAATAGAATAACTCAGTATATCAAAGAAAAGGAAGCACATAAATATCAGTAATGAAAATTAAATGGTTGTGTAATTTGCAGTACTTACTAAACTATAAATATATTCAGTTTGTTTATGGATTTATCTATTCATATCCATTGTCATCTATTCTACGTACGGAAAATTCATGCCAAATAAACATTTTTCTTTTATTATCATATAAAACAAAATGAAAAAATGACATGAAGATTATTAAAAGAAAAGCTCCAGGAAATAAAAGACATAAATATGGGGATTCAGTGTTTCATTCAGGAACACTGTGACATCAAAGCTCCTGTCGTTGCCTTCCTGCAACAAGCTTTCAAGATTTTGGATTCAGAAAAGCAAGAAAGGGTCTTGCACAGGGGTCTGTGATGGATCATCTATCCGCAGTGACTGAGTGAACCCTAAGGTGAAAGGAGATTGTTATATCTTACTGTAGCACTAACAAATGGTAAAAGTGAAAGGGCACACTCCTTGCCTATTCATGGTATTCACTGACGTAATGATGTGTTCTGAAAGTTGCAAATGAAGTTGGATCAAACCTTTAAAGACTGCTAGCTAAGCCATAAACCATGATTGCAATTCAGTGGTTAGGAACCAATTAAGTGTATTGCACTTGAGGCAAAGAATGAAAGAATAAGTTACTATCAAATTTCAATGCATAAAACAACCTCACAGTTCAGCCCATTTGCTTTCCAATCTTAAAGTAAAACACACCAAAGACAATTAAAAACATTCTGAATGCAACCAGGTGTAAATACACTTGAATGTAATTACCAAAGGAAATTATTGTATATCAGCAAAAGTATGAACAGTCACTTAATCTGAGCCACGCAATCAACCTTTAGGGCTGCTCAATGCTAATAGAGTTTGTAGTCAAATGCCTTTCTCAAAGTAAAAACTCCCATGCTCAAGGTCTGATCCTGATACACTCCAAGCAAATGAACATTTGTGCACTGACTTCAATTATAAACAAACTTCTTGATCTTTATGAGTCACTGTTAGAAATACCTAGTAAAGTGCAGGCTGTACAGACCCCGGCTGCTAGACGCTGCCCTGATACTCCTGGACCCAGGCAGTAGCTGGTCCCCCACAGCATCCTCGTAATTAGGATGTTTGTGGCTGCATGGACAGGCAGACAATCTTCAGATCTCCTGTGGACTCATGCTCCGAGTTAACAGTTCTTAACATTAAAGTTCTGCTAAGATGATTTTTTGGTTTTGATAGTTTGGCTTTTGTCCTTTCTTTAGTCAGCGTTCTCTAATTAACAATATACCTTTGTTTTATAACACTAAAGTTTTTATTCTCTTTTTGGCTTTCTTGTCTTCCTTTCTGATTAATAATTTCAGTTTAAATAAGAATCATAAATAACAATTTAGTTAACTGGGATTTTTCCTCCTCTGTCTTCTCTTTTCCCTCTTTACTTCCCTCACTGTCCACTTTAAACTCTGCAATCCCACTTTCTACTACTGTCTCCAATCTGAGAATCAATTGTACTTCTTAGAGTCTTCTAGTTGAAAGAAATGAAATTAGAATCAAACTCAGGGATATCAATTGTTGTAATATGGAAACTTCTCTTGAAAAGCCACGCAAGTGATCATTGGTGTAAAATATCTCCATGTAGAGAGGAACATTTCCAATTAGAGAAATGGGTTTCTGTTTGAAGACTTTCCAAGATACATCTGTAATGATGTACAATTTGTTTGGGGGTTTTTGATTTTTTTTTTTGGGGGGGGAGCAACTATGACTGTTTAGAAATGTAGAATTTAAGAATAATGCAGTCTTATTTTTCATTTTCCACGTTAGCTGTGGGCTCAAATGGTAACATTCAGATCTTGAATATTAGCTAATGCTCTTTTGGGCTTCAGGTTGTAGGTCATAGTTCTGCACATCATAAAATAAATTTTATTGGCAAAATCTAGAAGTGAACCTAGATTCCATCTTGCTGTTCCAAAATACCACTATGTGCACTTTGTGCTCATCATTAAAACCAATTTTTTCTCTAGTCTGATATTACACAAATAGCATGTCTTCAAAAACTGTAGCCTTAAAAATCACCTCTACAATGTCTTTTGAGAGCATGTGCAATTACACCTCTGCATAAACCTTCCCTAGCGTGCATTCACTAGGCTGTGCTATTGGTTCAAACCCTTGTCCAAAATTTATGCTTGCTATACTGGAGTTTGTCTAATACACACTCACAGTACTATATACCTATCTTAAATCCCTAGATAAGTCTGTAAGCTTACTTTTTTCTCTTCATTAGTGCTACTTCAGGATGATTTCCTCTTATTTACAGCATAAGAATGAAGGTCCTGGTAGAGAGACTGGTCTGAAATGCAATACATGTCTGGGATTATTCTATTTGTTTTTTCCCTTTCCCTAACCTACATTGAACAAAATACCCATTTAACACTCCTTAAACAGCTACCAATTGCTTATAAACTGGCCAATTTCATCTTGTCTTTTGATTTTTTGAGAGAGTTGTGACACTTTTCAGATAGATAGAAGTTAAAATCATAACTTAAAGCTTGAAAACTAGGTCTGCACTATTAATCCCAAGCATATGGAGATTTTTGAGCATTTGCTTCTCAAATTTCAGGTTTCCCTTCATATCAATAGGAAGCGAAAATATATTTTTCTACTTCTTTGCTAATAAAAAAAAATCAAGATTTTTCTGTAAGAACGTGACTCCAGGAGTTACAGTTCTGCTAAACCAGGAAAAAGGAAAAGCGTTAACAATTGTGAGGATAAAATCAAGGCAGCAGGAAATTTTCAAGCATTATAGGAGATATTTTGTGAACATGTAATTTAGACCTAAATAAGTACTAAGCATCTGCTAATGACTTTTCAGATTTGAGGCATGCTGGAGGTATTTCAAAGAATATTCAAGCACAGCTTGAGAGAACAGACAGTACAAAGGGAAGGCTGCACATAGATCTGGTTCTCTGTTTTTTTGTATAAAGCAGCAATAAAAGCTTTAACATTCCTCTGCAGAAAACTTCTGATGTATAAGAGAGAATGAGCAAGTGTAAGAGGTTGTTTATTGCATAAACTATCACTAAATGATTGTGGAAATTTAGCATTTAAAGTAGCCCATTTCTTCAAACAGGAATATAAAATAATCTTCTAGGACAGGAATTGTGGATTATGTTTATTGTGCCTGTATAATTATATATGTATGTACATGTACGTATATATACATGTATATATATAAAATCTAACAAGCAGAAATAATGGAATTTGTCTTCTACTGAAAGACAAGATGCAAGTCCAAAAGAGCTGCTCAACTACAGTATCTTTCAGAGGCTTAGCATTAGCTATTCTATTGAAACATTTCACCATTTCAATAATGTAGGCATTGTCAACTATGAAGCATTTGGTAAATGCTAATTCTTTACTGGACACACTTTGTTTTTCTAAATCCACTGTTGATTATTAAATTTCTTAAAACATAACTGGTGATGGATGTTTATGCTCTTTACCCTGTCAGAATCACTGTTTTGTCCTTCACTCAGTAAAAAACTGCCAAATGAAATCTAAACCCAAGAAAAATACACTTAAAGATCACCTAAATAGATAAACAGAAATGAAGTGAGATGTGTAAGACTTTGTCCATTCCCTTCCCATATGCAGGAATGCTTATACTCTATAATCCCCACTGTTATATTGACTTCTATTTAGATATCTTGTGTTATGTCATTTGAGCCAATTTCTTTTTTCCCCTAAATCTCAAAGTTTTTTCATACTTTCCAGTAGCTACACTTTTCAGGTGTCATAGTAAATCAAATAATAAATAGTCGTTTTTGTGTATCAAGAATTGACTGACAATTTGAAACATTTTATAATTTTTACAGTTTATGACAATATAATCTAGATTTGAGTCTATATCATTGTTTCACTTTACTATGTTATGATTGTACTTGGGAGGTAAGTAGAAGTTCTGCGCACTACCTCTTGATGACTGAAAATGGAAGGTGTGGAACTGAAATGCAATCAGGCAGGAAAGATTAATTACAAAAACTTGCTCACTCAAATAGTTCTCAAAAATTGTGAGACTTTTATTGCTTCCATGATATGAATACTAAGTAACGGTGTCTGCAGCATTGCAATTTTATATCACTACATTTTGGAAAAGAACACCAAATAAGAGAGTTCTGTTCAGCAACTTATTTTCTGTGAACTTGAGCTGAATACTCTTGCATTCCTTTTTCTATTTTCTTTTTTTGGTATGTCAAGAAAAAATAACATCAATTAACGGAAAATATATAGCATCTGTACAAAGAGTTGCCACGTGGAAGATGACTCAGGATGCATATCCTATATATACATATATACACACATACATGCTTACACACTTATAAATTTTATATACATACTTATATTTGTAATATATATTCATTAAAATAGTAGTAATGTCTTACACTTCTGCACTCTTTGTTAAAAGAATTATTATGTGTAATCTATCAAGCAATGTATATGATTCTTAAACAAAGACATCACTTTAAGCCTCATTACAGAAACATCAGTATTTGTGTTTACCAGGACATAAACCAGGGTGGATGTTAGCTGGCTTTGTGAAGACGCAGGAAGATTGTGAGGTCCCTGGAAAGCTGGATGCTCTACATAAATGCCTTATAAATCCCTTAAAAGACTCTGCCACAACTGCACGGGGGTGAAGCCTACATATTGGATACCAGCAACATATATAGAAAAGTCCAGGTTCTCTGTTGTGAGGCAACAGGTTGTACTTCACCCCAATGCATGTGTGCTAAATCAATCCTGGGTGTACAGGGATTTTTGGAGAAAATTGTACCCTATTGAGAAAAGACCTTTCACCGTCAAGTTTATGTCTTTCTGTAAGACTCAATGATGTTTCTATTTTATTGTGATCTACCCCAGCCTTTTCATAGTTCCATACACTTTGCATTAGGCAGCAGTGCTTATTGTGTGCTCCTACTGTGTCCATCACAAAATGTGAGCAAGGTTGGCAAGTTTAAATGGGAAGTATGAAAAACCTGTCTCCTGCAGTATGGAGTATTGCCTGAATAGCAGTAACACGTTTCTTCAATGTCAGTATTTTTTTTTCTCCCTTTTCATATACAGATTGATACACTCATTAATCATGATCAGTAAATCATTCAACTGCTTCAGTTTTTATACAAAAGATCACCTCAATCTTATGTTTCTCCTATTCTTACTGAATATCTTCTGTTGATTGTATAAAATTGAACATCATGCTAGGTTAGTTTTGACCCTTGGCATTGCAATATATAAATTATTTCAGCTAATATGCCATTCAGTCATTCGAAAAAGTGAAGCAAGGATCTATTTGTTTAATATCAAAGACTGTCAATTACTTGGTTAGATATATGACAGAAACAAATCCCAGATTTTCCATTTTATCTGTATATACCATGGAGATTCATGTAGCTCTTTATCACTCCTTGTCTCCCTAAAATATGTTTATGCTTGTGAATGTATTTATGAGCGTGTGTATTTGTGTGATATCCAGCTTTACCCACTGCTTTAAGTTTCCAGGGTGCATGAAAGAAGTATGCTTTCTTAGCTTCTATGTATCATGGAAACTAACACCAAGAATCATTTTCTGCTGTGAGAAAAGTCACGCAGAATTAATTGAATCATGGAAGCATAGGGCACATTAGCTGCGGAAAAGTTTATTGCTGGCCCTTCAATGCAACAGTCCCTTTGTGCTTTGATTGTTTGCTGTCTTCCAATAGAGAAAATTATGACAGACATCCAAACTCATATTCAGCCAAGAATCTTTTCAAGTTTATAATGATACAGAAACACTCACTGATGTAAACAAAAGTTGAGTATAAACTGAGTGATGACAAGCCTAAGGATAAAGTACCAGATTATTGTTGTAACTGAGCACTATTTGCTCTAGTGGAGCATACACAAATTAATTCACTGGCAGCAGTGGATATCAGCTCTATTAACCCCTCCTCCTCAACTCATCTACCATACTGACACAGGAGATAAGTTCAGGAGGAAATAGTAAAGGTGTTGCTTTGCAGGTAAAAAAAAAACAATGGCGGAGACATTAAGAAATCTTCCCTGAACTATATAAAGTGGAATTCTTTTGGGAACATCTGAAAATTTTTGCCCATTGTGCAAAGCAATGCAAAATAAAAGTGTGAGGTAATATTAAATTCCTTGAATTTGTATTATAAAAGAAAAATGCTACAAAAGATGTACAGCTGCAATAGCTGAAATACATTTAAAATTCACAGATTTTGTATTCTATATGTAGATACGGGGAAAAAAATAAATGGGTAATACCAATTAAAAAAAGAATAAAATGCTATAAAGCAAAAGTAAATGCTTATACAACCACAGTGTTATAGGAAGGATTCCGTTAGAAAATAGTAAATATATATGTAAAGAGAAAGAGGGATAAGTCTTCTTCCTCTTTGTGTCTCTAGGCTTTAATATGTTTTTTTGTTTTGTTTTCCATCATTCTCAAATATGATTTTGATAAGCTTTTCCTACTATAGATACTTTAATACAGACATTTGGGATGACCAAATGTATAAGGGTGCAAATATTTTCATAAGGGAAAAGGGCTGATAATGTAGACAGCTTAAATTGATTTGAGAATATAATGAAAGGCTAATAAGGAAGAAAAAAGAAACTATTAATGTCAACTAAGATAGCTGCCCAAATGTAAGTCCATCCAATGTATTATGTGTTTCAAGAGTACAGAAAACTTCATGAGTGAATTTTTACTTCATTGGTCAAAGGACTATTTATTTTTGATTTCCATATTCCTGGAAGTATCTGATATTATATCCTACAACATTTTCATTACTCCTTCCTTGACTTTACTTTCCACTATCTCAAATGTTATGCAAAATCTCTATATTACATATAGAAAGAATTAAAACCATTCTAGCTCTTAGTTATCAAAAGTCAAGTTGAACAGGGAATTGTCAGCCAATGGAGATTTGTTCTTAGCCCAGTACAGTTTAATACCTTTATAAATAGCTTAGGGGAGGGGAAATGGAAAATCCTTGCTAATAAAGTTTTCATGTAACTTACAATTGTTCCAATGGCATAAATCAACAGAAATTCAGCAAAAATCAAAAGCGTGCTATAGGAAAAAGTAGTGTTTGTAATAATTACATTTTGAGAAGCTGTATAGTTGGAAGTAACGATGCTGAAATTAATAATGATGAATAACCACTTGAACTTAATCTTCCAGTGATGTATATTTTTCTGAAATGTCTTTCTTAGCTATCTAAGCAGGGGAACAACAGTTCCTATGTGTATTGGTAAGAGAAATTGGTTCCTCACGCAAGCATCGTATGAAGTTTTAAAAGCTGTATTTAAAATTTAGTAAACTGAAAATAGAAAAAAAGCTGTAAAACTGATGAAATTAAATGGATATCTCAATAAAAGAATGGATCTCAATCATGTTTATTAAAGAGAAAGTTTAGTAGGTCTTATCGTGCTTTACAAGTCTATAAATGTGCAGGTGATTTCTGATGATAGGGAGCTGGTTAATCTGGCAGACAAGTGCTATTAGAGGATGCAGGTGTTTAAACATTGAAAGAAAGTGTATGTCTAACTGCAAGGGCAATTAAGCGCTGAAATGGCTTATGAGAAGAAAGGACTGACAATTATCTGGAAATATTTTGACCAGCAGTAGGTCTTTTTTTTGAAGATGAAGTTCCATCACAACAAAAATGTATGGAATCCTTATGGAGAAATTTGATGTCCTGTGTAAGGAAGAACTCAATCTTGCAAACCTAACTCAGCCATATGGGTCTACCATCTAAAGAAATATCTTTAATTTGGCTACTACATCTATCTTTAAGTAGCTAGCTAGGTTTCAAAGTCCAATATGTTTAGTTTATAGACCTAACATTCCCACTGTTTTCTCTGCGAAGTTTCTGTGGTTGTGCTACTTCTATTTCCCTTAGGTAGGGCTCTGACAAAAACCAGCTGTATATTCAGTTAGTCTGATTCTGTAACAGAACCACAGGTGCATAAAGATGTATGGGAGTTCATCTAAAAGGTCTAAATGGCTGCTCCTCCCAGTGGCCTCTCTGTCTGTTATAGACCATTTCTGTTTTACTTGCTCCAGTATATTGTGTTCTGTTAAAAGATTGTGACTTGATAGCAGGGAGGAATTTGCTTGCTTTGACCTTTCCTGTCTCTTGAAATGTGGGTTGAGTGGAAGCCTTTGCAGGGAGAAAAGATGGTTTCCTCTCTAATGACAACTGAGCATGCCATTTGGGCTGGCAGAGGACTGATGCAGCAGACATGGGAGCCTGCATTTCAGAAAGCCTGAAAATCCTCGAAGAGGAGTGGGAAGATAGGATTCACAGCTTACAAAATGCCATTTCTTAGACGGGGCAGTGAAGGCTTTCTTGCTGCTGAGGAAGAGGCTGGATGTCGCTGTACTAAGACTTGGACTGAAGGAAAAGGCCCACATTACAGTGATAAAGTGAATGTTCTTGTTTGAGGTAACCATGACAGTGATAGAAAGTGTGAAAAAAGATTTGTGTTAATCTGTTTTGTTTTGTCTGCTACAGGTGAGTTTTTCCCTTATTAAAAACATTCTTGCTCTATTTTTTTTGTTCAAGTTTTGCACCTTTTTTCTGTTATCCTTGGTTAAGAGAAATATTGCAAATCTAACTCAAAGATCGGGTTGATGTGTGATCCTGGGATTGCTGAGTGTTACTGCAACAAGTACAACAACGGCTGGTTGTTCTATCAACTTTGTTATTCAGGAAATAGCATATCTTAACTGAGAGGCAAAGTCAATCAATCAGTATTTAGGGGACCAAAAGTACCATGTTTTATGACTACAACTGGGGATGTAATTTCCTGAGCTTTTGCTCCTGCAGGCAAGCCTTGAACTGAAAATACAAATTTAGCTTCCAGTTAGATGTCAATATGGAGGAGAAGCCAAGACCATCTCCATAAGTCCTAAAAAGCAGTGGGACTCAGTTCTGTTTTGATCTCTGAAACAGGAATAGTGAGAAAGAAAAAGAAGGTGCCTTTTTGTCCGTTAATATCTTTTTTCCAGTTATACTTTGTGTGATGTTTAATTCAGGGATAATGCTGTAATTAAAGGATTTTTAATGGTTGCATATAGCAAAGGCCTTGAAAGAACCACAAACATAACTGAGAAGTTTATGCTATAGAATTGCCTAGGTTGAAAGGGGCCTTTAAGATCATCAAGTCCAACCATTAACCTAACACTGCCCAAACCACCACCAAACCATGTCCCTAAGCACCATGTCTACCCATCTTTTAAATACTCCAGGGATGGCACTTTAACTCCTTCCCTGGGGAGCCTGTTCCCATGTATGGTAAACCTTTTGGTGAAGAAATTTTTCCTAATATCCATCCTAAACCTCCCCTGGTAAAACTTGAAGCCATTTCCTCTTGTCCTACCACTTGTTATTTGGAAGAAGAAACCAACCTCCACCTCACTACAACCTCCTCTCAGGTAGTTGTAGAAAGCGGTAAGGTCTCTCCTGACCTTTCTCCAGGCTAAACAACCCCAGTTCCCTCAGCTGCTCCTCATAAGACTTGTGCTCTAGACCCTTCACCAGCTTTGTTGCCCTTCTCTGGACATACTCCAGAATCTCAATGTCTTCCTTGTAGTGAGGGCCCCAAAACTGAACAGAGTGTTCGGGGTGGGGCCTCACCAGTGCCACACAGTGGGACAATCACTTCCCTAGTCCTGGTCACCATGTTATTCCTGATGCAGGCCATGATGTTATTGGCCTTCTTAGCCACCTGGGCACAGTACCGACTCCTATTCAGCTGGCTATCGACCAACACACTCAAGTCCTTTTCCGCCAGGCAGCTTTCCAGCCACTCTTCCCCAAGCCTAGCACATCATGGGGTTGCTGTGACCTACGTGCAGGACCCAGCACTCAGCCTTGTTGAACATCATACAATTGGCCTTGGCCCATCAATTCAGCCTGTCCAGACCCCTCTCTAGAGCCTTCCTACCCTCAAGCAGATCAACATTCCTGCCCAACTTGGTGTCATTTTGAAACTTACTGAGGGTGAACTCGAGCCCCTCGTCCAGGTCATTGGTAAAGATATTAAACAGAACTGGCCCCAATACTGAGCCCTGGGGAACAGCACTTGTGACCAGCCACCAACTGGGTTTAACTCCATTCACCAAAACTCCTTTGGTTTAGCCATCCAGCTATTTTTTTACCCAGTGAAGCATATGCCCATCCAACCCATGAGCACCGAGTTTCTCCAGGAGAATGATGTGGGAACCAATGTCAAAGGCTTTACTAAAGTCCAGGTAAATAACATGCACAGCCTTTCCCACACCCACTAAATGGGTCACTTTATCATAGAAGGAGATCAGGTTTTTCAAGCAGGACCTGCCATTCGTGAACCCATGCTGACTGGGCCTGATCACCTGGTTGTCCTGTACGTGCTGCATGATGGCACTCAAGGTGGTCTGCTCCATGACCTTCCCAGTCACTGACATCAGAGTGACAGGCCTGTAGTTACCCGGATCCTCCTTCTGGCCCTTCTCGTGGATGAGCATCACATTTGATAACCTCCAGTCAACAGAGACCTTCTCGGTTAACCAGGCCTGCTGATAAGGATAATGCTCAGGATAAGAAGTGGATTTTCTTTTACACCGAGAAATGGAAAAATCAACATAGAGATGAAGGATCAGCAAGCAGCTGTATAGACAATCATGTTATTCCCCCTTCCTGAGATATACATGACAGTCACTTTTCCCATCTGGAATACTGATATGTACAGTATGAAAATGTGTCATTTGCTCAACTATTCACTTAAAAACTGAACAGCTTAGCAATGTTTGAGGTGGATAACATACAACAAATGGTATAGCTGTAAGTGCAAGGCCCCACTGCAGCTTATTAGCAGAGATGCATCCTTAGTAGGCTTGCAAGGATTTGGAGAGAATGACTAGTGGCAAGTGAAGCCTTATTGTTGAATGAGCAGCCACTCTAATGAATCCAGAAAGGCTATGCTTAGCGCAGCCTCTGGTGTGGCTCACATTGATTGAATTTCAAATTAAGCTGGTGTAAAACTGCAATGCATACATGCAACGGTGATTTATGTAGGGTTTTTCAATGTGACCTGAAAATAACAACAGAAAAAAACACCCAAAACATTTTTATTATGAATCACAGTGAATTAATTTATTAACATGAAACAGAATAGCTTCCTGGAATCTTAAACGGTTAGAGTTTCTTTTTAAAGATTTTCTAAAAAGTCACTTGAATGGATAAATTTTGGATTTGGTCCCAGGTGTGCAAATGTATGTAGGTTTCTAACTCTCACCAATTTTAAAATAGGGATCTAAAATGGGGAGAAGATGGGTCTGCTCCTTATTTTACGCAGGTGAATTTGGCTGATTAATTCTACATGTACTATGAAAGTGAAGGAGTCTTTCCCTCAGGCTGTGGAATAATAGCAGAACAAGGTCTGATCTTATAGTGGTCATTGTAGTAACTGTAAGTCCTCTTCCTCTCTCTTTCCAATTGTGGGCAGCAACAATGGAAGAAACAGACAGGCCCAGTCTATTCATATACGTCTTGTGGCTGGTGTCACTGACACAATTTGGGGTTTTTGATAATGGGGTAGTCTACGCAGCACCAGGCCTACTGGCATTGGATGGGATTCACCTTTCTCAAAGGGGGAAGAGGGTCTTTCTCACAGCCTAGCAGGGCTCATTGACAGAGCTTTAAACTAGGCTGGAAGGGGGAGGAGGATAATATCAGGCTTGCCCATGACAAGCTGTGCAATGACACGCCAAGGTTAGAGGGACAGGGTGCTAGTGAGGGCCCTCAGCCTGTTGCTCTGAGATGTGCTGGGTACACTGCAGCACACTTGAAGTCTTACAGAGATGAGCCAGGGTGTCCTAAGGTAATAGGACCCAACAGGGAAACACTGTTGAAATACATCAAAGGAATTAAGGTGTGCTCCTCTAAAAAGGTGACACAGCTGACAGCCCAGCTGAAGTGCACACAGCATGGGCAACAAACAGGAGGAGTTGAAGCCACCATGCTGCTAGAAAGCTATGACCTAGTTATCGTTACTGAAACATGGTGGGATGAAGCCCATGACTGGAGTGTGGCTATTAAAGGCTACAGGGTCTTCAGAAGGGACAGGAGAGGAAGGAGGGGCAGAGGCCTTGCCCTCTACATCAAGAAATGGATAGAGTGTGAAGAGCTGTCTCTGAAGAATAGCCACAAGCAGATTGAAAGATTGTGGGTAAGAATTAGAGACCGAGGCAACAAAGGAAACCTTCTGGTTGGTGTCTACTACAGGCTACCTGATCAAGGGGAGCCTATTGATGAAGCCTTCTTATGCCAGCTGCAGGACGCATCACGCTCACAGGCTCATCCTTCTAGGGGACTTCAACCACTCTGACATCTGCTGGAAAGGTAGCATGGTGAGATGTAGGCAATCCAGGACTCCTGAACTGTATTGAGGATAACTTCTCAAGCCAGGTAACAGACAGCCCTAGCAGAGCGGATGTGATACTGGAGCTGTTGGTCACCAACGCAAGTAAGCTAGTTGGTAACATCAAGTTTGGAGGCAGCCTGGGCTGCAGTGATCATGCACTGGTGGAGTTCAAAGTCTTGAAGAATATGGGACACATGAAGACTAGAGTCAGGACCCTGAATTTTAGGAAAGCGAACTTCTAGCTGTTCAAGGAACTAGTGAATGTGACCCCCTGGGAACATAAAAGGGAGCAGAACAAAGCTGGCAGATCTTTAAGGACACTTTCCATAGAGTACAAGAGCTCTCGATCCCCAGGTGTAAGAAATCAGGAAAGGAAGGCAAGAGACTGGCATGGCTGAGTTGAGAGCTGCTGGTCAAACTAAAGGGCAAGAAGGAAATGCACAGGCAGAAGAAGCAGGGACAGGTGTCCTGGGAAGAGTGTAGTGATGCTGCCCAGATGTGTAGGGATGGGGTCAGGAAGGTGAAGGAGCAGCTGGAGCTGAACTTGGCAAGTGACGCAAAGAATAATAAGGAATTCTATATGTATATCAGCCAGAAAAGGAAAAACAAAGGAAGCGTACCCTCCCTAATGAGCAAGACTGGCAAACTGGTAACACTGGATGAGGAAAAGGCTGAGGTACTCAACAGCCCTTTTGCCTCAGTCTTCGCTGGCAACCTCTCTTCGCACACCTCTTGAGTGGATGGACTGCAAGGCAGGGACTGGGAGTGCAAAGTCCCTCCCACTGTAAGACAAGGTCAGGTTCGTGACCACTTGAGGAACTGGAACACACAGAAGGCTCTGGGACCTGATGAGATGCATCCCAGTGTCCTGAGGGAATTGGCTGATATAGTTGCCAAGCCACTGTCCATGATGTTTGAAAAGTCATGGCAGCCAGGTGAAGTTGCCAGTGACTGGAAAAGGGGAAACATTGTACCCATTTTTTTAAAAGGCTAGATAGGAGGACCCTGGGAACTACCAACCTGTCAGCCTTACTTCTGTGCCTGGGAATGTCATGGAACAGATCCTCCTAGAATCTATGCTAAGATGCATGGAGGACAAGAAGGGTGATTCGAGACAGCCAACATGGCTTCACCAAGGTCAAGTTCTGCCTGAACAACCTTGTGGCCTTCTGTGGTGGAGTGACTACATAAATGGACAAGGGAAGAGCTACGGATGTCATCTGTGTGGATTTCTGTAAAGCCTTTGACACGATCCCCCACAACATCCTTCTCTCTAAATTGGAGAGATATTGATTTGATGGATGGAAAACTTGGTGGATGAGGAATTGGTTGGATGGTTGCATCCAGAGAGTAGTGGTCAAAGGCTCAATGTCTGGATGGAAACTGGTGACAAGTGGTGTCCTTAGTGGTCCGTGTTAGGACCGGTACCGTTCAATACCTTCATGAATGACATAGACGGGGGATTGCGTGCACCCTCAACAAGTTTGCAGATTACACCAAGTTGAGTGGTATGGTTGATGTGCCTGAGGGACAGGATGTCATTCAGAGGGGCCTGGACGAGCTCGAGAAGTGGGCCCATGTGAACGTCATGAGGTTCAACAAGGCCAAGTGCAACGTGCTGCACCTGGGTTGGGGCAACCCTGGTATCAATACAGGCTGAGGGATGAAGGGATGGGGAGCAGCTCTGCAAGACTTGGAGGTTCTGGTGGATGAAAAGCTGGATGTGAACTGGCAATGTGTGCTCACAGACCAGAAGACCAACTATATCCTGGGATGCATCAAAAGAAATGTGGCCAGCAGGTCGAGGGAGGTGATTCTGCCCCTCTACTCCACTCTAGTGAGACCCCACCTGGAGTACTGCGTCCAGCTCTGGAGCCTTCAGCCCAGGAAAGACATGGACCTGTTGGAGTGGGTTCGGAGGAGGCCACAAATATGATCAGAGGGCTGGAGAGCCTCTCCTACAAGGACAGGCTGAGAGAGCTGGGGTTGTTCAGCCTGGAGAAGAGAAGGCTCCAGGGAGACCTCATAGTGGCCTTTCAGTAGTTTAAAGGGGCTTATAGGAAAGATGGGGACAAACTTTTTAGCAGGGCTTATTGTGATAGAACAAGGGGTAATAGTTTTAAAACAAAAGATGCATCTACCAGAGAAATCACCCAGAGAGGTGGCAGATGCTCCATCCCTGGAAACATTCAAGGTCAGGTTGGACGGGGCTCTGAGCAACCTGATCTAGTTGAAGATGTCCCTGCTCATTGCAGGGGAGGTTGGACTAGATGACCTTTAAATGTCCCTTCCAACCCAAACTTTTCCAATTCTATGATTCTATGACTCTCTGATTCTATGACTCTAAGAGAAAAGCTTCCTGATTTGCAGAGATTATTATGGAGTCACAATCGGTACATTGATCCTCACTTTTGTCTGACTGTATCTTGCAATGATGTTAGTCCTGGAGAGTCCTTTTTTTTACTATTTATGAATGTTTCTTTAACATTATATAAAAAATTATTACACTAAAGAGAATAAAAAATTTAAATTATGTGTTTACTTATATGTATTAAGGTTCTGAGGCTTTAAGGTCAGATGAGGCTCTAACAGTCACTTAGTCTGGACCCACACGTTGAATAACTTCTATGTCAAGTTTAGCTGTGGTTCCAAAAAGAAATTTAGTCTTGGTAGATTCTCAACTATTTTAAAAGTTTCTTATAAGAATGATGCATATCTTCTTGAAGACTCACCGAGACCAAATTATGTCCCATGCAGTTTGTTCAACTGTGAATTTGATATAATATGCCTGTAAAAGCCACTGCTTTTCTTCTTGTGTTATACATGTCACTATCTCTTGCTGAAACCTTTGGGTTTTTTAATCAGCGGAGGGCAAAAAGTACAGATTCTCAGCTTTATACTATTTAATTGGCTTCTTATGCATAGTGTGTGTTCAGGGCAAGAGAAGGAGTAGATATGAGGAACTATAAGATTCTAGTGTGCCTCCAGTTGCCATTATTTCTGCCTTATGCAGAAAGCTGGGAAGACTCTTTCTCTCACTCATTTAATCATTCCTGGTGAAATGCTGTTACTGATAAAAAACTTCCCTTCAAAATCCCAACTAGAGATATGATTCAATTGTTTTATTTATGCTATTAACTTTAACAAATAAAGAAACAATTTTTTCTCGGGAAAACCAATTCAAGGCAAGAGCTGAGCTATGCCAAGTGAGTTGAAGAGTATCCGTGTGAAAGTGTGCCCTAAAATCAGCTACCTGAAGTGGAGAGTCCTGATGTAGTGAAAGAAAACTCCTGGAAACTACTGAGAGCAAACACAAACCAATGTGGTTTGTTTTTCTTGTTCCTTCTAGGTTGCTGCTGTTATCCAATTTCATACACATAGGTGTCAGATTATCTATCAGATATCAGTTTAAAACTTCACGCAGACACCTCTAAGCTTGCAATGATTTTTGACAAGTATGTAAACCCCGTGAGTTGCCGTAAGAAGGATTATACTAAGCAACCTCTTTTCCAGGGAGTTATTTTTCAAAACACTTCCCCAAGGAAATACTTTGTACACAGTCTAGGTGTCCTGGAATAGTTTGTCAAAAGCAGTTGATTTGATGTGGATGGCACTTTTATGGTGATGGTGAGCAGTATGTAACAAGAAGCTTTAGAACTGTAACATTTATAACACTGTGGACTAAGAAAACCATTTGCTGGATTTGTACCAAAAACCCATAATGGTGTCTTTTAATTAACTAACCTTATTAGGATTTTTCATAGCTGAAGGATGATACCTTTTCTAACACTTTTGACTTAACGATTTAAAAGCAAATGTTGATTTGTGAATGGTGGCAGATAGACTTTGACGATGTTTATCACATACATTTTAAATTTTTTTCTCAAATGTCTAAATTCAAACTTGTTTTTCTTTTTTCTTTGAAAGCAGTTACACCTTTCATTTAAATTACAGAAGTATATGCCTGGTAATCTGTTTTATAACTACAATTGCTCCCTAGCAACTAATGCTTCCTAAATAGCAGTTTTGTTAGACATAAGTGGAGGGATCTCTTGTACTAGAACACAGGCAGTAGTAGCAAGAGGAGGCAAACTCCAATATGGAGGGAAGGAACCACCACTTTAAGGATTCAGAGCTATTTAAAATTGTCAATTTGGCAATAATTTTATTCTGACTGGGTTATCTCAAATGACTCACTGTCTAAATTAGAACAGCAATCCTAAATTAGAATCATACTTCCTTTAATTGTTTTAATACAATTTGCAGAGCTTTTGCTCTGTTTTTTTTTTGTGTCTGGGGTGCAATATCATCATTGGCTTATGCCTATCAGAAGTTGTGCTGCCTTCGAGACCAATTGCCCCACTCCATCCTTGGCCACATTCCTAGTAATTCACTTGAGTCTGTTGTAGCAATGGTGCAGCCAGTGGCTGAAGAACATCGTGCCGTTGATCTGACTGAGAACTATGCAAAATAAATTGTTAGAACTAAGTCTGATCAGGAAGCTGATCTAACTGCCATGTGGGCACATAATTCCTAGATCTGAGACAGGTGAGACAAAGGAGACAGGAAGAAAGAGAGTGGAGGAGAACCATCTTTTTTTGCTACAGGTACAATTTCAAATCAACCTCCACTGACTGTTAACTCTACCTGCAGTCCCTCCATTCAATTAGCTGTAGCCTTTTAATATATGTATCTGTGTGTATATATATGTATAATGTACATATCTGTGTATATACATATATGTGTATATACATATATGTGTATGTATATGTATAATATTGTAGTCTTTTGACACAATATATTTGGATTATAAACCAAATTTTCCAAAAATTTATAATGAGCTATAGTAGGTGGATTCAGTGGTTTTTTTCTTCGGAAAACCAAAATGAGTTCTTATGTCTGTCATTAGATTATTCTGACTCTAAAATATTCTGAATATTTATTGGAAATGTAATATTTCGTGACACTTAAATCAAAATATTTTCCTGAAAGATGAACTCTCTGTTAAACTTCAAAGGAGCTAAATAACTAGGGAATTGTAGTCCAAAACCCTCGGGATTCCTTTCTGAAGGAATTCCTCTACTGGAGTTGTTCCAAGGTTGAAATAAACCTCTTAAGGCACTGAACGATTTTTCACTTGCAGGTAAAGATTATTGTGCATCATAGAAAGAACATACACTTTTGGGTCAGAAAATGGAAATCATGACTTTAAGTTCAAGAACAGCAAAAAAATATTTTTTGTAAAAAAGGCTGATACAAGAATCTCTTGCGTTTATCTGTAACTCAAATTTATCTAGAGCTTTTAATTTCATAAATGTTGATATTTTCATTTTTTTCTCCAGATTTATGATAAAAACAAGTACAAAATATTGTAATAGATCGTGGGATGGAAGATTTAGATTCATCTTTCAGCTAGCCCTGCTCTTAATATTCTGAATTGCTTTCCTACATCTTTTAATCTCAGTTGAAAGCTTTGTCAACACCACTTTATCTTTCTTGCAGTTTCATCATTTTGAAACTACGCTTCTTTATCTAGTCTTTTCATCTTTATTTCCACAGCTGAGTACTAGCAAATTTTTTCCCTTCGGTGAAGGTCACTTCTTCAACTAATGTAAATTGGCTTTGGTCCACTGGTACACAACCTTAGGAGTTGACCCAAATTGCTAGAAAATAAATACTGTGTATGTAAAAAACTACAGGAACAACTGAGTAAAGGCATGCAATTTTCCCCACAAAATTACAGTGATGTTTAAACTGTGCTCTTTCAATATTGTTTAATTCTGTAAAAGATCTTGAATATACAATTCTCGGAAATAGGCTGTCCTAGCTAAAATACAGATTATAGTATTTTCACTGAAAATGCTATAAATCAAACAGAGGTAGAATTGAAAAATAACTCTTCTTCTTATCACCTTACGTCCAATGGGATATTTCCAAGTAGAATACCAATAGCGAAAAGTGAAGCGATGACTTTGACTTTTAAGCTATGTACTACTGTCAAAGATTCTACTTCTTTGGCTATTAAAAAGCTGTCATTATTATTCTTATTACTTCCCTAAACAAATGAAAGATGTTCAGTTTATTTCACTAGAAAATACTGTGTTTATTATTGTAAATATGAGGTAAGCAAATCAAGAATAGCCACTAATAAGAACAGCCACAGGTTTGCAATAAAGCAAAATACACTGATGTATCTTATTTCATTTTCCTGTTTCTCTTTTTTTTTCTTCCCTGCCTTTTATCCTCCTTCTTATTTTATCAGGAAGGTGGTATTACTCATCCAGTTTTAGTCTCCAGAACAGTTTACCTTACGTGAATTTGACCTATAAAGGAAAAGATGAAAGATATTTTCTTTGTTGGAAAAAGAAGCTTTACAAATGCTAGTAAAACAGCATTTTATTCTGGTAATCTAATACATATAGAGGGATATTTTTTAGACTCATTAATTTTCTGACACTGCTGTGTGAGGAAAAACAGAAATTTACTTATTGGGTGACATTGTAATGCACTTTTAGATATTCAGTTCATAAGAAGCATTGGCCAGCTGGTTAAAAACATAACACTTCATGTTTTTCAAGTGCTTCAGTACAAATATAGCTTCATGTTGTGTAATATGGCAGGTAAGGGAAAAGGACTTTTAGTTGTTTGTATATTCCTTGTAGTAAAGATGACTGACTGCGTGTACTAACAGGGGAAAGATATCTATCATGTTACCCCTCTAGGTTGTTCTGCTGTTTCCTGTATCAAGAGTTTCCGTTTTCTCTTTTGTAAGAACCAACCAAGGCTGTGTTTTGTTTGTTTGGGGGTTTTTTTTGTCTTCATAGAGGAAAAGGGTGCTACCACTTTGACTGACAAAGAATGGCACTGTGGCAAATGTCAGCTATCCTGGATGCACTTTTTTGGGAATTTACTCTAGTAACATCATAACCATTCTTTGATATGGTATGTAGACCATGATGGATTTCTTTCTCAGGCTTACAAAAATCACTCTTTTTTCAATATAAATACATCTTAATGCTTTTGTGTTCCCCTCAGGCTGTGCAACACGCTTGAAATTTATTGCAAAAAAATACACTGCTCAGGACTTCAACATCTACCTCTAGCTTTATTCTACATATACAATAGTAAAAAAAAAAAACCAGTAGAAAAATCTGGCATTTCATTTTGGTTTATTTTTCTTTAGTTTCAGCAACATTTTGTAGAATGTAAGATGTGGATTACCCAGCAAAAATAAATGCAGAAAAACAGATTCAATATCACCCTTTATTAACTTTTCCTCTTTCCTGGCAGAAATTTTTTCTGTCAATACTTTTATTTCAACTGGGCTGAATAAGAAAAAAAAATTATGGGTTTTGGCAACATAGTAACTACATCTGGGATTTGGTTTATAAATGTTATGCTTTATAGTTACTTTCACATAAAGTTCTTGGATAATGATAAAAATCCTAATTCTTTTCAGGTTTTATGTTTCTAAGCTATCAATGTTGAGCTATACTGGTACTCATGAACTTTAGGGAAAAAGTGTGAAGAGAACAAATATGCTGCCATATACTTCCTTCAGGCATTGCTTTTGAGACTAACACAGCAGGACAGATTTGTTCCTAGTTATGTACAGTGAAGAGAAAGTGGAATTCCACGTTGATTTTTTATTATTTTGTATGAAATGTATCTCAATACTGAAAACAACATTCTGACCTTTCAAAACAATAAAAACAGTTTTTCTTCACTGAAGGGGTTATCAAGCATTGGAACAGGCTGCCCAGGGAAGTGGTTCAGTCATTATCCCTGGAGATATTTAACAGACGTGTAGATGTGGTACTGAGGGACATTGTTTAGTCATGGACTTGGCAGTGCTAGGTTAACAGGTGGAGTCAATGATCTTAAAGGTCTTTTCCAACCTTAACAATTCCATGATTCTATGATTAACACTCATGTACATCTTGAGTGGTTGCCTTTTAACTATCATGTTGTTGCCTTGCAAAATTGTTGAGGGTGCACTCAATCCCAATATCCATGTCAACAACAAAGATGTTAAACAGCACCAGTCCCGGTACTGACCCCTGGGGAATGCCACTCATCACTGTTATTCACTTGAATATAGAGCTGTTGATTACAACACTTTGAGTGCCACCATCCAGCCAATTCCTTATCTACTGAATGGTCCACTCCTCAAATCCATGTGTCTCCAACGTAGAGACAAGGATGTCATGTGGAACAGTGTCAAATGTTTTGCACAAGTCCAGGTAGAGGACATCAGTTGCTCTCCTCTCCGCCAATGCTGTAACACTGTCATAGAAGGCAACCAAATTTGTCAGGCACAATTTGCCTGACAGAAGACAGGCAGGGAACACAAGATTAGCGTAAACCATGAAAACAGGTTTTTTTTCATTAAACTTGGCTAGCACACCTGCAAGCAAGGAGAGGTGCAATTCCTCCCTTACCAAAGAATCAGAGAGTGCAGGGATTTTGCTTTTAGCAGAATTCAGCCAGGACAGAAGCAGTGTGTGGATGCTTGACAGGTACTGACACTTGCAGTCACTTGGCTAGTGTTTGTAGTGAAGTTGTGTAGTGAAGTGTTTGCATGGCAAGTAGGCTGTGTAGAATAGGCTACAGGAAAAACACTTGCTGTTAGAGAAACATTAAAACACAGCCCCGTCCTCGTAGGGCCTTGTGAGGGTGTTCCCAAATGGAAACAAGTGCAATAAAATTGCTGTATGCTTTGCTTTGGGTTCTTAAATTCATTTATTCCTCAGAACGTGGGAACTTTGATTAGACTGGAGATTCTTGGCCTGCAGAAAGTAAGGTGGCTGCTGGATATTGGCACCAGACAACATTATCAGGTAGTCTGCCTAACATTTACAGTCAGCAGTGAGTGGCTTTTCTGTGGTGGCTGCAAGGAATTTAGCTGTCTTTCAGGTCTTTGCTTTATTTCCCTCTAAAACAACTTTTTCACTCTATCTTTACTTTTACAAAGAAACTAAGGCTTAAA
Source organism: Himantopus leucocephalus (assembly GCA_003993805.1). Taxonomy (NCBI): domain Eukaryota; kingdom Metazoa; phylum Chordata; class Aves; order Charadriiformes; family Recurvirostridae; genus Himantopus; species Himantopus leucocephalus. The sequence goes on from RSEF01000002.1 coordinate 82,101,418, forward strand.
GAGCTAATTACTTGTTTTGTGTTACACAGGTATTTTGAGATGGTTTGGAAATAGAATCCACATACGAGGGCTTTGTCACATTTGTTTTTCAACAAAGAAGATGGCTGTATAGCTAAGAAGCTAGCCTATGTCATACTTGAAAGACCATGCTGTCCTGTTATTCAGAGGTAGTTCAGGTATCTGAGCATTGAAAAACCTCCTGACTTCCTCTCTGATTTTGGCTGTTCCTGACAAACACTTCCCTCCCCACACCAAATTTTGACACCTGAAGTCACTTGCAATTTTGTACAGCAAGTTTTGTCAAGGGTACACATCTTTGAGGAGTAAATTTTGAGGACTACTTGAAGCTTTTTTTTTTTCTTTTTTTTTTAAATGTAGTAGGCTGGTTCTGTTCCCTCCCTGCCCTCAAGAGTTCAAAACAACTTTGATTTCTAATTGACATTCTAGTACTCTTCTTGAGATATGATCTTCGTGGTACATCATCTATAATTAAATCAGGTAATACAGTAGGTGCAGGTATCTATCTTTCATTAAAGAGAGTTATCTTTCAAGTATTCCTTTATCAGTTGTACATTTGTTCTGAAGTAAGACACAGGTATTTAAGCATTGAGTTACATGACCAAAGAGGTTGGAAATCTTCAGAGATGCTTAATAGAGAATTTTTTTTTTTTTCCAAACTTGGAGAGAGGGTTGACTTGATTAAAATTTCTCAGTATCCTCCAGAGAGTGTAATCAAAGGATATCAGTCCCTGTCCAAGTAGATGACTTCAGTGATCTATCTTACTACTAATTTTCTCACTGTTTGGTGGTATTGCTAAAGGTGTCAAGAACATCATGGAAATAATCTGTTTGTTGTTCTTTAGCAACTATGTTTCCCATACAGCTTTGATGAGAACAATGTAAGATCACAAAATTTGAGAAAATTCATGGTATTTAACTTTTAATCATGTGACACGGAAGAATTAATCTACAACATATTCGCTGCCCAGAAGAAACATAGGCCAAAATTAACATTCTGGATCTCTCCTGTTTGTGTGGTTAGAGGAATTGATAGAATGTACATGAAGTGTTACTAACTGAAATGACATTGTTTGAATTCATTGTAGTGTAATTTTTTATTGAGGCAGAATTTCATGGTGGTAAAAGATTCAGGTTCTTTCTATTTTATTTTAGTATATATGACGATTCAATATGTCTTAGATGCAATTACATCAAAAAATTCACTCTTCTGATGGAAAAAAAACCCCTTCATATTATGTTTGAGGGGAGATGTAGATACATGGTTGGTATGAGTAACTCAAATAAAAATGGCTTTAGAAATACACACACATATCACTTAATTTATGTTTTGCCTTAATGGAGCATGTTTGTTCTCTACTTAAAGCTTGAACTTGACTGGTACTGAGCAATGCAGTTTCTCACACAGGGTGGTAGGATCAGAATCTGAACAGCATGTTCTTGGAACTCTGTTGAGTATTTTTCAGAATTAAGTTGTTTGTGAGAGTGTACTGTGTCCAGCACTCTAAGACTAAAATTAAGAGCAAATTTAAAATGTTAAATTTGAAATAGGTTGTTGTGGATTTTTTCATGTGCATCTGAATAACTTCCAGAATCTCTTTCACCATTCTGAGGTGAAGTTCCTCTACTTTCACTTCTGGCAACAATGTGTACCTACACCCTACCTTTAACCCAAACTAGCTGTTTGCGTTATGAACTACAACAATATTGTATCTTGTTCATATCCTGTTCCATATTACTGCTGGGTTCTTACAGCATGTATTCCTGAACCTAGATAGCTTTACAAATGAGATCCTTCTTTGTGTCATCCACAATGAACCCATAACAATGCTTTAAAAATAAATAAATAAGTAAGATCCTTTCATTTATTCCTCAGGTCAGACATGAAGTAAAAGCTACTACTTTTACATATAGAAGGTCAAGGAAAACATAAAACTATTTTCTGTTTCCCCCCACTCCACTTCAGTATGTTACGGACACAACAGAAATAGGAAAAGNCCCCCCCCCCCAAAAAAAAAAAAACAATAAAAAAGACATAGCAATTGTAGCATTACAAATGAAAAATCAAATTATAAAAAGCTCAAATGACATTATTTTCAGAAAGAATATAATCCCTTGCAATATATAGTTACAAAACAGAACTTGCAAGATGCAATAGGGAAACAGAAATTGTCCCCATCAAAGAGGTCATAACGGGTCCTGAAAATGTGCATCCTTCTTTCTTATGAGATTACTAAAATGCTATGCAAACTTCATTCATCATCTAACTGTTTTATTTGAATTATTGACATGACATTCCAGGTCAAGGAAAATTCTGCATTTGGACAGATAAGAGCAACAGAGCTTTTTAAACAGATGAAGCCTGTTACTAGTCTTGGATATATTAACACAATTTGATTCTGATTTGCCAATACAATTACTGTATGATGCATTCTCCCTATGGGGTGAGAGCAGTCGTATCCCACATTATGCTCACAGGAGAGTAAAAAACCAATTACCTTTGCTTCAAGGACACTAAGCAAAGCAGAAAGCCACTATGCACAATTGAATGGGAGCATAACCATTATCTTCAGAGTGTGCAAGTTTCATCAGTACTTGTATGGATGAAATTTCACATTTCTAACAGATCTTCTTCGTCTCATGTCATATCTTTGCACCACACTTGGTTTTCCATTTCTAGCTATCAAAAAAATGCAGAGGTTGGCTCTTCTGTTATCTGCCCACACTTGTTATCAAGCACAGAAATTCTTCATTAGTTGATTATTCAGATGTCTTTTCAAGATTAGCTTTGTCATTCAAACAGCAAAAACCTTCCCATTTTGGAGAATCAGAACATATGGAAAAAGCTTACCAGGAATGAAAATGCACAAGTGGGCCCAATAATACCCTAAATTCTGGCCAAAATGTTGTTAGAGAAAAGCCTGAAAAGAGAGTTTATATGACTAATATTTCCAAATTAATACTACTGGATAGTCACTAACAAATATTTTTCATGTGTGTTCAGGCTAATAGTTAATGAATCACGTTGCCCATAAAAGCACTGTTCTGTTCTTGGTATTCCTGTCTCTACAGCTGCATGATTAACTTTTGCCCAGATTTGAGGCTCAGGTATTTCTGGCTGTTTTAACCTATTGTGAGACACAGAGTAAGTGAACAGGAGAGTTAACATTTTGTAGCCTCTGGGACAAGAATATGTAAGTGTAATACTGCAATCTGTCAGCGTTAGACAGTTCTTATCAAGAAATTTTTATTCCAGTAGTTAAATGGTTTAAAAGATAACTTTTCGTTCTAATAACTCATTTCTTATATGGATCTGTTGTTTTAAAGATTTTGGAGAGAGCTGAACAACAGCTGTAAAACCACGTTTTGCATGTATGTCAATGACAGTTATAGTTGAAAGAAATTTTAAAATATCCCCCCATCCCCAAAAGCATTTTTTCAACTTGTATATGCTGGGAAAGAAAAGGCAGGGTAAATGTTTTCATGCTGTAAATATCTCAAAGACAGAAACAGAATATTATGCGTTAGGTAAAAAATGTAGTCTTAGGTGTGTCCTGATTTGACCACGGCACAGGTGGAAGAGGCATTTTGACACATCATACCATGAAGCCTGCAGAATAAAACAGTAGGATACAGGCCCACTGTATTTTATTCCAGAGTAATCTCCTCTACTGTAGATTTACAAGCATCTATACAATTTTCTTATTATATATCATTACAAATAGAATAGTTTATAGAAATGTCTGATTCACCCAGCTAGTAGTTTAACACACAGTATTCTGAAACCTCATATTATTAACAAGTTGGAATGTGTCTTTCTTTTTAAATTTTGTGCCCTCTGATTTCTGTGTTGCACGTACACTAGTTGTGTTGGGGAGAAGGTGGTCCTGGAGACAAGGATGCACTGTAGACATCTCAAGTAAGAATTTCAAGCTTGTTGCTATTATGTACCCCTTCTCTCATTGCTACCTACTACCAGTATTTCACCTTGCTTCCTTTAGATGATTCACAGAAAAATGGTACCTGTATTTCTTCTGGAATATCAAGTTGCCTTCTGTTGTCTGCTAATAACAACTGTCCTCTGACTTCATCTTCTAGAAGATAGATGTAGTGATTCCTTCTACACATTGGAGAGAGAGAAACTACCCAGCAGGACTGCCTAGGTATTCTGTCTGAAATTTCCATACTTGAAAGAAGCTATTTTTCATCTTCACCCTTGTAACTGTGTCTTTCATACTTTTGTTATCACAGAATCACAGAATGGTCAGAGTTGGAGGGGACCTCTGGAGATCATCTAGTCCAACCCCCCTGC
>RSEF01000002.1:82106058-82152613 GCA_003993805.1 Himantopus leucocephalus
ATTAAAAAAAAAAAAAAAAAGAAGGAAAGGACTAATTACTGTTTGGTACTGGTTTTCTTTCATTTTGTCCCAAGTGGCAGTTAAATATATCTACAGTCACTGCTTAAAATTGTGTTCCATAGCATTGATCTATTGATGAACAATCTTTTTCAAGTAAATAGATAAAAAATATTGTCACTATTTTGACTCCAGGAAGATACTCTCCTGTGGTTCTCTCTGTGCTGTTAGACCTGAATGAAATAGTTGGGACTCTTGATACTGCTGTTCTAGTAGGCTGTGTTTTCCCACTTTAAGTGGTCCTGTACAGCCTGCTCTAGATGATCCCACTTGAGCAGTGGAGTTGGACAGGACGTCCCCCAGAGGTGCCTTCCAACCTCAACCATTCTCTAATTATTTTTCTAGTGTCTGGAAAGACACCATCTGGAACTACCAAAAGCCAAGCTAATGTTCTTATGAGGTTGTGAGCTGAAACAATCCCTTTCTTACTCATGTTCTAATTGCTATTAACAACAGGTAGTTCTTCCCTCACAATGATAAATTTTCCCTAAGTATTTTTACAATCAGAATGCTGGGAAGTGCCAATCTAGTAGTTTCCCTTTAAAGATCTTTAACATACAGTTGAATTTAAATTCTCTTAAGTTATTGTGAGTTATAATAATAAAATTAATGTAGTTTCTGTAATACACACAGAGGGGCCCTGATAATGACACGTTGACCTGGAGTCACAAAGACCTTTAAGAGCTTTATCTTGGTTTGAGTAAGACTGGAACCTTAAAGGTCTTTAAGACTCTGGGTCAGATTTTGGGGGAGGAGGTAGAGTACATTCTCCACTAGTGCACGCTTCTCAGCTAAATAAACAGAATAAATATTTTTATTGTCTTATGTGTTATTTTTAGGTGAACCAGGACTAGACTTTGAAGCTGGAGATGGTAACTGTGAGCCATATATTGCTTCAGTTATCCTGGGTTTTCCCCGAAGTGATTCAATTAAATTAAGTGAATTAAGTTGGAACTGATTTACCATTTTGTTACTAAAGGAAGAATCAAGCTCATTATTTTCTAAAAGGTCCATTTGATGTACAGTATTTGACAAACCTACTTGTGCATAATAAAATTTCCATTTTCTTGCTTTGTTTGTTATGAAATGCATCAACATCCTTCTCAGACTTGAAGATTATTTTTTTTAAGTGTTTTTACTAGGTCCTAGAACTGTTAAGCAGAATTCAACAGTGTTTTCTTCCTGGTTGCTAGCAAATAGATTTTCATTACTCTGTTATATCGTGAAATGCCTCCAGTTCATGAAACAACCAGGTAAGGGAAACAGAATAAACAGTGTCTGAAGACACTTTTCGGTGTTATCTCATCTGGGGTATATTTCCAAGATTTTAAGACTTACATAGTTTTAGACTTTTTCCTAATAAAAAATAAAATAGGAATTTGCTTAATTTCTTTTTTTCAGAGAAGAAAGTGATATTGTATATTGTTTAAGTTTTGACAATGGGGAATATAATGATTAATGTCTATTTAGTTGTTACCCCATCTGTTTCCACTGACAACTTTTAGGAAAAATGTGTACACTATCTTACTGTATATTGTCAGTCTGAGGCCATGCAGCTATTTTTGTACAGTTGAAGGAAAATTTCCATAGGTGATTTTTTAAAGTTGTTTTATTTTTTAGTTACTTTTTAATAAAGCAATTCATCACTATGTATATTTTCCCTAAAGATTTAAAATTTTGAGTCTAATTTCTATAACCTATTCATTTCAAAAAAATAGATTTTGAGTGAAACAGCTGGGGCCAAGTAATGCAAAAAACTTGAGGCTTGTAGCCTTTGCTCAGTAGTAATAACTCAGAAATTGCAACCCAATTCCCAGCTTTGTATTTTACATGTGCCCTGTGCAGATTAATAAGAGAGGATATTTGAAACTGCATTGTAGTGTTTCATGAGAAAGTGAAAGCTCAGGCATGCAGTTTTGAAATGTATGGAAGGAAGGAGTAAGTAAAGAATTAAATATTTCTGCAGCAAATTATTAAGTAATTACATGGAATGAGGAAGGAGAAGAATGATAAGAAATGTAATCAATGTGGAACAAAAAAAAATGCAAAAAGATATAAAACCAAGCTTTATTTCCCAAAAGTTTTTACTTTAAAATTTTAATAGGTTACTCAAGAAGCAGAGGGCTCAAAAAAGACATGGAAATAGCCACCACTATTCTCTTTCTGTGGTAATACTTTTTTTGTGTCAGGACATGTACAATCTTCTTTTGATTAAGAAAGCACCAAAATGCTCAAGAAACTCTTTTAATACTATGGAAAGATGGATAATACTATTGAAATTTTTATGCATGTCTGTATTGTTCAGTTATGTGGTGGATAACTTCAATAAAATGTAATTGGCAGTGATTATGTAATTATTACATACTGAAAAATCATGTAGGATATTGAGAATAAAAGGATCAAAAGGTACAGCTGTGAAAACTGGTACTGGCCAATGAATTCGGTGAGGTTTGTTGCTTGTGATAAACTTAATGCTTGGGCTATATTCATGTAGCTTATTCCCACAGTGGTAGGGTTCCTTTTCCAGACTGCATCCATTTGTTTGCCATCAGCATCTTTGCTAGCAATTACCACCCATTCAGATGTCCCTTTGTGCTGTGTTTATAAATCCTCCTCCCCCCCCCCCCCCCCCCCCCCCCCCCCCCCCCCCCCCCCCCCCCCCCCCCNTAGCAATCACACGTTTTAAAACTTTAACTATTTAACCATACATGGTATATTCTGGCTCAAATGGGTTAGGAATCATTCAGACAAGCTGCTGCACATGTTAGAGGACAAGTGAACAAGACTTTTAATTTGATTGCTATGAGACTCCTCAACTGTTTAGAAACCAAGGCAATGAGGAAACAGCTTACGTAAATTCCTTCAAAGGATGCGCAATCATGGATGCAAGTGACTGCCTGCCATCCTGCCTAGTATGCTACATCTAGAGCAGTTTCCCTAGCTTGCCTTCCAACCAACCATGTCACCTTCTAAACCTCTTGAATCTTAATCGTATTATCTTCTTTCCTCTGTCTTCTTCATATTTCCATCTTGTTGTTTAAAGACAGCCATTTCAATTTTTCCCCACCCAGTAGAATTGCCAGCAATGCTGGGCTGATCATGGCAAATTTCTCTGTCTAGCACCTGAGATAACTGGTTGCCTCTGCAACAGAAATTTGCTTTGCAATTCTAAAGCAATTGTGAAGCAAATTTCCTGGTTATTCTTCCTGTATGAAAACTTCTGGTGCTGACAAAACTAGATTCCTTTTGGAGGAAAGTAGACTGGAAGCTTCACTCCAGGTGTAGACCAATAAGCCCTAACCCCCGATGGCCACATCACAACCTGAAACAATGAACAGCTTCCAGCCACACACATGGTGGGGACTTTTTGTTCAGAAGATCAGGCAAAGTCTAATCCAATATAAAAATCCTAATTGCACAAGATAAAATATGGACATCTCTGGAAGGATAACAATTGCAAATAACTTGTATAAAAATACTCTGAAAAAACAGAACCAAAAAATTTTCTCTGTTTGGTAATTTTCTGGGTCCTGATCTACAGCTGTTGCTCAGGGTAGCACAGCTAGACTGATGGCTATCCAGATCAACAAAGCTTGTGTAATTTTTTTTATGCATAGAGGATTTGAGGGACTTTTTCCTTAAGTGCAGATAATATAGTCAGGACTTAATTATTTAATTCCTTCTTAGACAGAGCTGGATGGTTTCTTGCATTTATATCTTTTGCTATCAGAACATAATTGCATGCAGTATTTGGGGCAGGGAGTTGGGGGGAAGAGGAAATTGATCTGAAAGGAAACAATTTCTGGATTACAGTGTATGATAAGACCAGTTGACATATCTGTAAGAAAATCTGAAAGCCAATACCTCAGGTGTATTGGCTTGAAAAAATAGTACAAGTTACATAATCTACAAATGATATTAGAGATGTCAAGAATGACACCATTATGATTTACTCATTATATACGGTGGTTACACAGATAGTTATGGTAGGCAAGTATGCACTTACGAAATCTTCAGAAAGAGCTCAGGACCTAGAATAGTCACAGCTGTATCAACAAGGTTCAATAAAATGTGTACGAGGACATACAATTCCCAGGTCATTCACTGGCATGATATTATCTGAAAATTCTCAAGTAGCACTTAGGATTACATATACTTTATATATATTTTTTACTCTGATTGGATAGAAAATGGAAACATCTCCTTTGAAACATCATGTATGATGGTACAAATAAGGTTTAGAAAAGCTACCAGATTTCAGGATTAAAAAGCAAGGCACGCCTCAAAATCTGTCATTGCCCACCATTTTTCTGCATAACAAGAAGAACATTAAAATTCTGATTTGCTTTTAGGTCTCCTAAAAGAAGTATATTAACACATTTGTCAAGATTTTCTTTCTTAAACTAAAATGAGCATTTGTACATTGATTACTAATATCAACAAAACAGGCAGGCTTAAAAAAAAAAAAAACCAACAGAAAAGAAAAAAACAAAGAAAAAGCCCAGGATAAAAACTATTTGGGGAAAAAAAGGCAAAACAACAACAACAAAAGCTATGTGAATTTGATGTCTTTGTTTTCATTATAAATGTATAAAACCAAAGTTACCCAGGTACACCTTAACTCATTTTCATTGCATCATAATGCTTTTGAATAGCTCTTAATTATATCTTCACATGCAATGCCCTTCACATGCGGAACTCTCCACCAGTCTCTTACGGACAGAACTCTTAGAGCAGCCAGTCCCCACCCTGTTGATTAAGCCGATTAAGCAGGTATCTACAGTGCTGTGAAAATCATCTGTGCCCTTGAGGAATCAAGTTCTCTCCTGTGTATTATTTCCCTAAATACAGAAAGCTTTAGTTCTCTGTAGGCTTTTTGATAATATTTCTAAATAGAAAGCTCACAGTACTCGATATTACAAGAGGGAGCCAAGGGTTTAAATTCTTAATCATCCAGGTATTTTAGGTGATACTTGAATCCCTTAGGCATTCTTGACATTTTTGTAAAATTTTCTGTGTTAAAAACATGGGTCCCATTTCGGCCACACTTTCAAATTCTACGTGCATAGACTGAGTGCCTTCAGCCAATCATTCAGCTGCAGATGGTAACTGCTTCCCAACTCCTTTAGAAAGCTCCAGCTAAAGTTGTGATAGAGTGACTTTATTTTGCCCTTTTCCCTTGCAGCTACCACTTCTCCCTCTTGAAACGAACCTGCTTTGCAGCCACATCCCTTGCTCGTTTTCATCAAACTTTCACATTTCCTTCCAAAATCTGAATTTAATAAAACCTCCCTCATTTTGTATTATCTTTCTTCTCTATGGTATTTCTCACTACCTCATTTTTCCTCCTTTGTAAATCTCTTCTGAGTGTAAAAATTACAACATACTGCTTATCTGTGATAAAACACTTAAATCATGCTGTAGCATAGTTTGGTTTGTCTTTTTTTTTCTTTTCTTAATAAAACCCCAAGACTCAGAGCAGTAACTTGGGGATGCAAATTCCTGGTTTTTTGGTTCTGTTATCACATTGTATGATACTGTGCACTGTAGCTGTTCCAGTAAAGAATCATTCCTCAATATCCAGCTACTTAAATGATCAAATCAGTTCTTAACTTCCCTGCCTTACCTTAGGTCTGACTTGATTATTATGAAGCTTAATACTTGAAACATTTTCATTTTTGAATATAAAGCATTTTGAAAGTGGAATTAGTGATATCTTCTTGTCCATTATGAAGGGATTACTCACATGAGATATGCTTCTCTTTTGAGGATGGCAATGCTAAACTTAGCCTTTGACCTTAGCTACTGAACTGTACTGTCTGAAGTTGTGTTGCTATTGAAGACAGCTATACAGATATATTTCTTACCCTTCTCATTCCATAGTCCACTGTGATATGATTTAAGTCTGATTTTCTGGTTTTCTTTCTCTTTTTAAATTACTTGCATAATAGGTGCTGGAGCATTTCGCGTAGCAGTAAACATTACCTTGTGCAGCTTCTGCGGTTATGAGCCCAGGTGACATTATTGCCTCTCACATGTTCTGTGAATGGGGAGGTTATCATTTAATTAACCCTGATAATGTCAAAAGGAAATGCATAAATGTCAAGCTATTTCCAACAATTTTTTTATGGGTAAGCCTAGAAGAACTGGTAATAGCTCGTATAAAGGCAGTACATGCTGAGAAAAAGATAAAATTAAAAAAAATAGAAACAAACACCAAAACCTCTTTTAGTGTGGGGCCTTACTATTATTTTTTTAGCATAACCAGTCATAAAAAGATACATTTTATTTAGCAATGCAATAGCTGAGGACTTGACAAATGTGACAAAGAAAAAAAGCTCTAAGAATGTATGCTTAGAATTTGGTTTTGTAGGAATAAATTAAATTTGGATGTACCCATTTCAATTAACTGAGTCAGTCTTGCAATTTTTTTGGGTTGTTGAACATCTCCAATAGGTTATTTGCAGAATATGTTATAATGCACTATTTGAATGTAGATTGTGTGATCTAAACACGTGATGGATGTTAGAAAAAATCATTTGTATTAAAAATGTTTGAAAACAGGACATTTTTAACATATGCATACATGTATACAACTCTTCATATAGGTATAACATCTTGGGTTTTGAACTAGGTCATTATACCTATATATTAAATTCCATAGCACTCACCACAGCCATTATTCTGCACAAAGTGTTTTACCATCTAGTCATTAATGAGGGTGACAGAGCTAGCATTAACACCTAAAAAGAAACTAACACCCACCACCTCTTCAATGTTGCTCGAAAGCCTCTACTTTTTGTTTGATGGGCTGACAACTCATGCAGTGACAGGTTATAAACATGAGAATTTATTATGTCCATCATTTCCAAGAACAACACATGCTGTGACATAAGAAGCTATTTTAGCCTTAGAGACTTAGCACATTAATGACTTAATTTTTGTGCATTTCATTTTAATAATAAATTTCTTACAATGTTTTCTTAAATATTCTAAATTAGCTTTTTATAAAATTAAATGATAATATATATGCAGGTATGCCTTATTGTCTGCAGGAATATATTTTTTATAATATTCCTATTAAGATGACTTCAGTGCATAGTAGGATTTTTAATATTCTCATAGAGTTTGTTAGAACAGTTATCAAAATTAAATAGTCACCTCTGCACTAGGGAAAGTAAATAAATATAGATGCAGTGGAAAGTCATTTTTTCTCCTCTAAGAGAGACTTTAAAAAAATTCTGTTATGGAATGGCTTCTCCCTGCCTGAGACAAATAGAAAAATCTCAGTGCCCTACAAAATTAACATTGCCTGAGCATTTTTTGTTCCTTTAGTACTTAGCAGCTCTAAGTGACACCATGTCCATCGTGGCATAGAGAGGCTAGCCCTTCTTTTCCTACAGACATTGGTTTATTCTGAACTGATTTTGATAAAAGATGTTTTTATTCCCTGTGTAAGGATAAACAATACAAGTAGCTTCAACATAAGGGTTCTTAATAGCCAAGAGCTGTCTCAGATTTCATCCAGTTTTGATTTGATAAAGACTTTTGAAAAGAGGCCAATGTGAACCCAAATGAATACAAACTTTCTTATTATTATTTTGGTAAGTGGTCTCTGTGTGATGGTAGCTCTTTTGAAATATTTGTTTGGCATGAGAAAGCTGTGTTAAAATGTCTATAAATCTTTACCAGTTAATTAGGAAAGCTAAAAATAACCAGCAGGATATTTGATGATTCCACATTTCATTTTCTATGTGAGCATGTTAGCAAATCTGATTAAAAAGTTTCCACTGCTGGATTTCTGCATAACATTTTCCACATATATGCATGTGAATATTAGTTTAATGAATACCGTATGTAAAACTCCCAGTATATTGAGTAAAATTAATACTGCACTTGTAATTGTAAACATCATGATCCAGAAATTGTATGATGAGTATTATTCTAATCTACCTGGGGCACAGAAATATATCACATATAATAAATGCCTGATCAAAACAGATTATCATCAACATATTCTGTAAGAGGTACCTTTCAAACAAATTAAAAACAAATTAAAAAAAAAGACCAAAATACTCTGAAGGATGATATAATATAGTCTTTGAGTAAGAAAATGTGGACAACAAGAAAATAAAAACAGAAATTACCCTCTTCCCAATTATTTTCAACACATTTATGTACAAGCATAATACTGTGTTAATGAAAAATGATTTTTGAATGGTATCCTGAGAAATCTTTTGCAGTACCCTGTGCTAAATTTAGTATCTTTTATTTAAACGGCAAAAGTTAAACCTTGTGTTCCTCATGAGTTTTAAACCCTTCATTTAGAGTATGAGTGTCCCCTCCTCTCCCCAAAATATTATGGGGAGGCTTTTGTACACTTTTTTTTTTCTTCACAGTAATAGTAATTTTTTACTGTGATATCATTCCTACAAAGTTTTGTTTTTCTGAAAGTATCAGTTTCTATCTTACTGCCTAAAAATATCCCAGATAAATCTGAAGAAGTGCAAAATGTTACTATTCTTTTCTGCTCTCACAGTGTGTTTGAAAAACGCACACTATATTCCTGAATATATTTCACGCCTTTGTCCTGCTTTTGCAACATTGCTCTGAGCTAAAAGAGGAATAAACATCAACTTTAAATGTGAGCACTAGACCAACACATAATTCTATTTTGACTTTCTTTGTCTTGGATCCTAACTCTAACAAATAAACCCGATGTTCACGGATGGTGCCTATATCTGTGCTCAGGTATCACAGTGTCATTTGTATGCTCATTGTAGCTGCCAGAGCAAAAAAGGAGGTTAGAAGTTCAGCCTACATTCTGTTACTTGAAAAATATGAAAGCCAATATTCTCACATATGTGCCTAAAATTAGGCACCAACGAGTATGGCTTCTGTAAATGTTGGCACTGGCTCATTTCAGAGGAGGAAGCAAATGCTTAGGACCTGTAAAAATGAGGCCACTGTGTTTACATCTGGCCTAGATGGTGGGGTTTTGTTTGCTTTTGTAAAGCCCTGCCTTTGTACAGCAAATGATCCTGCATATGTAGACCTGTTGATACTTCTATTATGAGATTAAAGAAAAATATTAATCCATGGTAAAGCAGTTCTTAAGAGATTGTCTCTGTGCTTGTAAGGTTGTCATTCTTCCTTTCTGCATTTATTGTCAAGAGATCAAACTATATGAGGCACTATCTATGTCTGTCAAATATATATTTGAAAAAGGGTCTTTATTTCCAAGTGATTGACTATTTTTTTTAAAATACTATAATATTTATTGTTACATGTGAAATTATTTTACACTTCTGGGGTTTTTTGCATGAAAATACAGCTCATCCTATACTTATCTGTAGTTTTTCATAACAAATCAGCAAAAAGAAAGCTAAGTCTTTGAGCTGGAGGCCTCGAAGTTGCAGTAATCTTTTATAATTCCTCATAAGTGTCATAAGACAAAGGTCCTTTCTCACTATAATGTAAACCTAACTGTCTTATTCCACATAGGGCCCACTGATTCTGATATACTATGACCATTTTATTTTGGTCTTTATTTACACTGGGGGAAATATTACCCATCTTTTCTAAGACACATATATATAAAAATGAAGTGCTATGTTTTCCAGTTCAAGAGACTTAGTACAACTGAGATAGATACACACATGAAATTTTCTACATCTTTAAAATACTTCTTCATATTTATGACTGTAATCTTATTACAAAGTAAAGAGTAAAAAGCATATGTTAAGAAACCTGATTAAAATTTTCACTTGCAATATGTACAGGACATTGTGAAAGAAGTTACCACACCTATTTTAGTGTGGGTAGTGTAACTAATGCTTCGGAAAGGTTATACAAAAATTAGATGTTAAAGACAGGAAAAATTGGATCATTAAATCTGAAATAGTTGTATTATTAGTTTACAAGGAAAATCTGGCTCTGTAATTTCATTGCTGACAGAGTTATAATCAACTGGGTAAGGGAGAGAGTCCAAATAGGACTGAGTCCAAGTAGGAATTAAGATATTATGAAGTGAGCAGTAAACTTGCATATATTTTTCCTGGCTACCTATATATATATAAAATTTATTATTATTTATTGCTTTATTACAGCACTATGTGAGAAAACACCTCCTCCTTACTTTAAGGTAATGTAGAATTCAAGTAAAATTTGAAATATATTACCTCACTCAATTTCAGTGCTTGATTTTACAGTATGAAAAAATAGAGTCACCAGTGGCTCTTGGGTACACTGGGGTGAATGTCCTAGGAGCTGTTCTGCTGCAATCAGAACTACAAATCACAGCTGGCCTAAGTGGCCAGGAGCTAGGGGATGAAAGGTGTTAAGGGAATCGTTCTTCTACTTTCTTGTTTTGCCCTTACTACTGCAAGACTGGATGAAGAACTGTAAGGGAGTTCCATAAAATCCAACTTTTTTTTCTAGCCTATGTGAAAGTTATAATTATTTTCCTCTGTTTTTAAATTTTGCAGAGGAGCTTTCTGCTACTGAATCTAGCCTGTCGTACTTTTCAAGACATTATTTTCTTCCCTGTAGGCCATAGCACCAGGCAGCTCAGGCCAGCCCTAAGCTAATCAGAACGATTTCATGTTTAAGTTAAAAGCAGAATCAGACCTGAGGACTGTTCATCTAAAACCGCAGCAACATAGCTGCTCTTATTGGCAAAAACACCAAAGATTTGCAAATAAGCAAATATAATGGCAAAGGGACTAAAGTTTAACAAGTGCCCGACAGGTTTACTAATGCCTGATTGCTTGGATGTTAGAAACCACTGTTGTGCCAGAAAAGCCTAGAGAAGAAACAGAGGCCAACATTCTGGCTTGTTTGCTCTTGCCAGGAAGGATTGCTGTTATTATTAACTGATATAGCAATCACAAGACACTGAGAGTTTAGATTTTAAAGATACGAGGCAATTCTTTCAAAATCAGCTACCTAGGAATCTAGTTCCTATTAATTCTTCTTGCAAAACAACCTCTAAACTCAATAGTTAGCAGGCAGTTGGGGAGAGAAAGAATAGAAAAGTAAACAAAAAGCAGCATGAAACAGGTGTGGGAACAAATATGGGAATAAATTTCACACAGAACCACACAGAATCGTTGAGGTTAGAAGGTGCCTATGGAAATCAACTAAAGCAGATTGCACAGGGCCATGCCCCGTTGGATATTAAATATCTCCAAGGATGGTGACTTCACAACCTCTCTGGACAAGCTGCTCCAGTGTTTGATCAACCCCACAGTATTTTTTTTTCTCATGTTTAAACAAAATTGCCGTGTCTTTCAGTTTTGCCCATTTCCTCTTCTCCTGCCACTGGACACCTCTGAGAAGTCTGGTTCCACCTTCTTTACTCTTTCCCGTCAGATATTCACACATTGACAAGACTCCCCCTGAGCCTCCTCTTTTGTAGGCTGAACAGTCCCAGCTCTCT
Source organism: Himantopus leucocephalus (assembly GCA_003993805.1). NCBI lineage: Eukaryota > Metazoa > Chordata > Aves > Charadriiformes > Recurvirostridae > Himantopus > Himantopus leucocephalus. The sequence goes on from RSEF01000002.1 coordinate 82,117,556, forward strand.
CAGTCTTTCCTCATATGATTCTTCAGTCACTTCATCACCGTTGTGGCCCTTCACCATATTCACTCCAGTAAGTCCACGTCACTCTTTTACTGGGGAGCCCAGACCTGGACTCCAGATGTGTCTCGCCAGGGCAGAGCACAGAATGATCACCTCCCTTGACCTGCTGTCAGTGCTCTGCTGTATTAGGTTTGCATGGCAAGGTTTTTTGAGGAGGAAGGGGGAGCTGCTGGGGGGGGGCAGTTCTATGAGAAGGCACCAGAAGCTGCCCTCATGTCAGACGCAGCCAGTTTCAGCTGACTACAAAACAGACTCACAGCTGGCCAAAGCTGAGCCAATCAGTGACATTGGTGACATTGGTAGCACCACTGTGACAACATATTTAAGAAACAACGTCCAAACAAGGGCAGTGAAGAATGAGAGGGTGGAGGTGCACAAGGCACCAGAGATTTCCCTGCAGCCTGTCGTGAAGACAATGGTGACGCAGGGTGTCCCCTTGCAGCCCATGGAGGACCATAGCAGAGCAGATATCCACACTGCAGCCCATGGAGGACCCCATGCTGGAACAGGTATATATACCCTGAAAGAAGCTGCAGCCCATGGAAAGGAGCCCACACAGGAGTAGGTTTTCTGGCAGGACATGTGGCCTGTGGGGGAACTATGCTGGAGCAGTCCATTCCTGAAGGACTGAACCCCATGGAAAGGACCCATGCTGAAGCAGTTCATGAAGAACTGCAACCCGTGGGAAGGACCCACATTGGGAAAGTTGCCTAAGGACTGTATCCTGTAGGAGGGACCCACGCTGGAACAGGAGAAAAGCATGAGGAGGAAGAAGCAACAGAGACAAAGCTTTAAGAACTGACAACAATCCCCTTTCCTCATCCCCCTGCGCCACTCAGGGGAAGGAGGTAGAAAAGTTAGGAGTGAAGGTGAGCCTGAGAAGAAGGGAGGCATGGGGGAATGGTGTTTTAGTTTTGTTTTATTTCTTACTATCCTACTTTTTTTCAGTTAATTGGCTATAAATTAAATTAATTTCCCCAAGTCAAGTCTGTTTTGTTCATGATGGAAATCAGCGAGTGATGTTCCTGTCCTTATCTCGACTCATGAGCTTTTTCATTTCCCCCTGTATTTCCTCCCACATCCTGCTGAGAAAGGGGAGTGATAGAGCAGCTTGGTGGGCACCTGGCAGCCAGCCAAGGTCAACACACCACATCTGCCTAATGCAGCCATTGGCCTTCTTTGCAACAAGGGCTCATGGTCAGCTTGGTGTCCATCAGGACCCTCAGGTTCCTCTTGCTGAAGTGATTTCCAGCTGGTCATCCCCTGGTGTGTACCAGTGCCTGGGTTATTCCTTCCCAGGGGCAGGACTTGGCATTCCCCTTTGCTGAACATAAGGAGGTTCCTTTTACCCCATTTCTCCAGCTTGTCAAGATCCCTCTGAATGGCAACACACCCACCTGGTCTATCATCCACTCCTCCCAGTTTTGTAGCACCTGTGCTCTTGCTGAGGGTATGCTCTGTCCCATCATCCAGGCCATTAATGAAGATGTTAAACAGTATGAGCCTCAGTGTTGCCCTCTGGGGTAGTGCACTAGAGACTAGCCTTGACCAGCTTGACTTTTTGCCACTGATCACAGTCCTCTGAGTCCGGCAGTTCAGCCAGTTTTTAATCCACCTCCTTTTCCATTTGTCTAGACCTTATTTCATTACTTTGTCTATCGGGAAGTCGTAGGAGAACATGTCAAAAGCCTTACTAAAGTTGAGATAAACAACATCCACTGATCTCCCAGTTGCAAAAATACTGATCACATACCTTGTCTTCCAAGACACTGGGAAGACATTGCCTTTCAGGAATAGTGTACAGAAATATCTAATATATTTGCTTGAACACTATCTTTCAGTTTACTGGCATTCTAATGCTCTAACTCCTCATCATTCACAATGTACACATCATTACCCACTTTTTATTTTGAAACTATATAGTTTTTCTGTCCAATGTTTTATTTCTGTCCATTTTATTAAGAACATGTTAGAAATTATTTCATTTTATCATATATGACTTAGAAAACAGGTCACATTACCTCAATATAATATTCAAATAAATCTCATAACAGGTATTATATATAACGCTAATCTGTTTTCTAAATCACCATATTGGTTGTAAAACACCCTTTGATGCACCAAGGATTTTTATCCTTGGCAATTTTAGAACAGGAACATTTTTTAAACTGAATAAATAAATACAGTTTTGATAGAGAATGAAGTTTTTATAAACTATAATGCAATTTGCAAAATCTTCTGTTATTTCAGATTTCATTTATCTGGGAAGCTGGGGAAAACAAAGACGAAGGAAAACCCAAAACAGGCTCACCAGAGCTAAACTTCACAGGTGTTCTAGTGAACATGATTTTTGATGACTACTGTTAACACTTATATCTTCAATTGTTGCTTACGTTGGGGATTGATCTATTGTACTTGTCTAAGATCACATTCACATATTATTGGTTGTATGTACTATTAATTTCAGATTTATTTGGTAACACAGGACTTAGTTTTCTCCTTTGATATTAACCGAAAATATGACCTTGTTACTACTGGCTTCTTACTTCTTTCTTGAAATACAATTTATTTTTTTACCTAATACATTACTTCCCAAGGCCTAATGAAAGGGAAGCTGAATGATGTCCTACAGTAGGAAAGGTAATATCCATTTCTCTATTAACCACTCCCTCATAAGCAGATAGACAGGATGGATTCCCAAACATCTCTCAATTTTGGTGAGAATATTAATGTTCATATTTGTGTATTTGCAAAGAATGGCCCATTAAACTATGTCGTTCCTTCACCAGCTATAAAAGATAGTGTTTGCTATAACATAATTTTCTGGTGTGTATGTAGTTGGCTTTACCAACTATTCTTCTAATTATTCCTTTAAAACATTTGCTCTAACTTAAGAAAATTTTTAAAATACCAATCAGTTTATTATATAACCTTAGAATCATAGAACAGCCCAGGTTGGAAGGAACCTCAGAAGATCATCTGGTCCAATCTTTTGTGGGAAATGTAGCCTAGATGAGATTATCTAGCACGCTGTCCGACTCTATCTTGAAAACCTCCAGAGATGGGGACTCTACCACACCCCTGAGGATATTCTGACTGCAAAATTTTTTCTTATATTGAGATAAAACCTGTCCAGATACAATTTGTACCCATTGCCCTTTGTCTTCTCCATGTGGCTACCTGTGATGAGAGTGTCTCTGTCCTCTTTGTAGCTACCCTCTAATTACTGGAATCCTGTGAAGTCCCCCTGAGCCATCTTTTCTTCCTAATGCCTCTAGTCTTTCTTCATAGCACAGGTTCTCCAGCCCTTTGATCATCTTTGTGGCCCTCTTTTGGACTCTGTCCAGTCTGCAACTTTTTTTGAATTGTGGGGACCAGAACTGGACACAGTACCACAGGTGCAGCCTGAAAAGTGCCAAGTAGAGTGGGAGATGCTATGTGACAGTCATTTTTGTTTGTATGAAACAGAGAGACTTACACATCTCATTTCTCATGGTTTCCCAAAGAGCGTAAGATAACTCAAATTTTAGCAGTCAAGTAGAGAAAACCATTTGGAAATCTATGTTTACATATGTAGGTCTATACATTTTATTTAAAAAACAAGAAAAATAAGAAAATATTTTTATAGAAAAAAGAAAAGGTTTTTGTTATAAAGTTGCTAGGAAAATAAAAATAATCATTGCTTCTCAACATTAATTCAATTTAAAAAAATATATCAAATTCTGTTTTCACAGAAAAAGGACAAGCAAGATTTTTGCAAATTTTAATAGGAACTTTTATCAAAAGGGTTTTACTGAAAAAGTAATGGAAGTTTAGCAAAATGCACGTGGCAAAATTCAGTTAAACAAAGAGATGATACAGGATTTGAAATAGTTACTAATAGGCATATAGAGTCATGCCTTTAAGATACAAAAATCATAAAGAGCTAATATAAATCATACTGTGCAGTTACACCAAAAAAACGTTGCTTTTCTGAATAATTCAAAAGATACGGGATTGGTTTCTTAAATAAATAGAATAAACTCATTATAGAGGAGAAATATTTGCATCAACAGTGGTAGAACTGTATCCAGGATCAAAATATAGTGTGCATCTTGTTGCATTGTGCTAGGCAAAGAAGAGAAATGTTAAGAAAGATTGCTTCAAGTTTGATGCTTAAAAGATGTAGGGATTGCCCAGACTGTATCTGAGATGAGGCTATAGACTTTAAAAACAATGCAATTTTTTATAACCTGAGATAAATACTGATGCTGTCATCTTTCTTCTTACACAGGAGGAAGAAAGAAGCAACACCTCTTTCTGTTGCACCATGAGGAGACGTGATATGGGAATGTTTATTGAAGCAGCACAGTAAGGCAGAAATTACATGACATAGAAAAATGATTTTTTAAAACCTGTAAAAACAGTGTAATAGAGGATAAGAGCAGTGTTGTCACTAGAATGATATGAATGTTGAAGATGCCTAGGCAACATAAGAGGGCAAGGGCGTTGGGGTCTTGGGAGCAAGGGCAGAAATGGGACTTCTTTAAGGATGTCTCTTTTGCCAAGAATTTCTGTGAACACACAAGACAATGAAGCACACTGAGATGAAATAACAGAATTTTTCTTTTTTTTTTTCCCCCTGGGGAAGCAATATAAATGATTTCTCACAGCATAGAACAGCCTTATGGGCTAAACAGTGATGTTATCAGATCACATATGTGAGCAATAGGTAACACCCTGTGCAAACATTTGGTCCTCCCAAAAGAGCAGTTAGTTTAATTTTTCCCACAGTATTCATACATGTCTGTGTTCACATTGCTACAGATATCTGGATTCCCTTAGAGTAACACTGATTTTCCGCCACTTAATAGTGGCGGTTCTGACAAAAATGTATTCTTATAATCAACTGTCATCAATCTGTAATCACTTTCTTTCTGAAAGTAGTTTCAGAAAACTTGCTTGTCCTTTCCTTTACTCAGTCTGTTGTTAAGATGATACACCCTTTTTTGGTGTGAGAAACACTGGTGGGGAAAATGTTGGGGACAGCTGGAGATGGATACCTTCAGTTTTGAAAGGCCCATCAGGGGCAGCTTGCAGGGCCTCTTCAGACTTTGTAAATCAGATCCTGGTTAAGGATTTCATTTCATTTTGCAATGGAAGTAAACAGCAACAGGCACAACTTTTGAAAATACTGTATTCAAAAAGCAGATCATCCATTTTATTTCCAAGGTCCTGAATCAGTGATGCTTGGAAATGCACTAGATTTTGGGTTGGTAAGTCCTGCTTTTTCTCAGAAAATAGCTAAGCCTAGCTACCATCAACTTGAAAATGGGGTAAGGAAAGTTTTTAATTTTTTCAGGTTTTTTTTGAAAGTTACCTCTCTTTATAGTCTTACTGAAATCTGATTTCCCACTCAGTGGTTTTAGGTTCAATGAAGTTACCTCCAGTGTACATCTGTAAAGACAAAATCTTAATCTTACTCTTTCCTCCATTTCTTTCATCCTCTGAGTTCTACCACTCTCCCATAGACTATAAAAGAAACTATTCTTGTTAAATTTTTTTATATTGACATACCAAGTAAGCTTCACAGAGGATTTTTTTTAGTATATTCTAGATTTTGTGCATAATACTGACACAAAATTGACCCTATTTTTTTTTCATTTGAACTAAAATTCTGCTCTCAAGAAATGTCTTGCCAAATCAACAAAATACATATATAATCCTATTAGCAAAGCACTTCACATATCCTTAAACTTAGGCAGCAAGGCCTTTATACAGAAAATTTTAGCTATAATTTTCTGACTGATATTGTTCAGCAGGTGAAAAATGGACAATTAAAATTAAAAAAAATTAAAACAATAAGAAAGAATAATACTTTCAATTGTTATTAATGTACACAGTTTTTATTTTCACTAATTCAAATTATACATATTTTTATTAATAATGGAGAGTTTACAGTAACCTATGTTTCCAGATCTTTCAAATTTCTGCATTCTTATGGAATCTCCATGCTTTAAGGACAAGTAGGAGTAAAAATAACAGCTTACCATCAACCCTTTCCAAGTAATTTACTGATAGGAAATACTTAAAATGTGAACAGACTCAACTAGTGACTAGTCTCTGACCATCTGAGAAGTGTATATGTTGATCAGCATTCATTACAAATTCTGAATTGAATGAAAACTACCTACTAGGATTCTAAAGAAGGGACAACTGTGAGGGAAGAAAGTATCTTCTTGAAGTAAAAAATGCTATGTGTGAATGCAATGAGAGGGTAGGGCAAGGCAGGGCAAGGAAAGGAAGATCTACAAATGTGTTTTTTTCTGCTCATTCTTTTTTTTTTTTTTTAAAAACAAGCTATCACTGTCAAATAAATAAAATCCATAAAACTGGAATTGTTTGGCTTTTTAATATACCTTTATAGAATTTTGTTTGATAGACACACTGAATTCTTCTGAGCTGTTGATACTTCTAAGATTGATAGGCTGACTAGTTTAGAGCAATAGTTCCTCTCCCTTAGGGCTATTTAACTTCTGTTGAGGGCTTTCTATTCTCACTTTAAATATTTTATGTGTAGACTCTTTAATGAATACAGTTTAAGCAATGTGTTGTGTTTCATGCTGAACCAATGAGTACTATAAGTAAAACCACTCAGTCAAGCTGATCTATTACACTGTTAGTTTTAAAAAATAAATCTCTCAGTACATCCTAACAATTTTTCTGTGAAAGCAAGCAAACCTTTAGATAAATTAAGAACTATGAAATGAGAAAGAGAGAAAAAAAACCCCAAAACTGCAAAACTGTATTGCTTGGTAGTGACAATGGAAGTTTATACACAATCATCTTCTCACTTCATTAACAAAAGAAAAGCCAAAACCTATACTTGCTTTAAAAACAACTAATCCTCTCCTTCATCAAATGATTAGATATGATATATTGAATTATATACTATGGTACTGGAATGGTAAGATTTTAGCAGTTTCTCATATGGAATTACTGTGTCATAGGCCTTGGAAATTGTTGGGTAAAATTATTATTCCAGTTTTACTTTGGAGCTCAGTGCATTATCTTATTTATACGTAAAAAGCTAGAGGTGAAACACACACAAATGCAAAGGATCTGAAAAGGCTTTCCATGCAACTTAAGCCTGCTAACAATGATTCAAAGATGGAGTTAGTAGTAGAACAAGTAGAATGAGGCTATTTATAAACGCCAGAGGCAGATTCACTAATAACCCCTTGATAAACTGAATATCATGTAGACTTGCTTGAGTTGGGCAAAGAAAAACTGCAGTAACAATTCTTCCTCTGATTAGCCTATGCAAATGAAAAGGTGAAGTGACATTAATATTCTAGCAGAATCACAGTAAGAACAGACTGAAGTTTCTCATCTGAGAGTTTGGTTGGGCAGCACCTGTGTGCTGTGATTGGGCAAATTTTTATAATCTGCTAAAGAATATTACAGAAGGTCCTGGACAAACTGCCTGCAAGGAGGAGAATTTAAACCCCTAGGTAATATTTGCTTCATTCAAAGATTCTGGGGAAATCCTTTTTAAGTCCATTAAAAGATCTTGTGTTACAAGAGCCTGTAATAGATGGAAAATTTCTTTACTTATAGAATAATTTCAATAAGTATTAACTATGTTCTATGTTTTTATAGTAAATCAAGTTTAGAACTTTTATACTATAATAACATTTATTTTTTGACCCAATATTTTCTAAGTCAGAGTTACCCACAGCCATCCTTCTTGGAGTGTCTTGATTTAAGAAAGGAATGGGCAAAAATCTGCAGAGTTGGGGAAACAGAACTAACCATGTGGGCATACCAAACCATATCAACGTGTGTTTACACAGTTTAATCCTATGCCAGTGATGGGAATAAAATTAATGTCAGATATTATAATTAATCAGAAGCCCATTAATTTAATATTTCATAAACAGATGCTTAATATTCTCACTTCAGAATGCTATCCACTTACAAAGAGTGCACTTAATAATAATAATGTACTTAAGTAACGCACTTATCTATTTCTCAAATGTGTAATGTCTCAGCTATGTTGTACAGGCGTATAAAATAGAGAAGCAAAATCATCTTATATATTGATCTCAGCTACAAGCAGCACAGAACTTAAGTCTGGAAATCTATACTTCTTTACAAGCAAATACAAAATATTTAGTGAGCATTTCAAATGTAGATTGGACAAGATGATGCTAAAATATTCTATTAATGACACAATTGTGTCTGTGCTCATAAATTTGAAACCATTTATTGCATGATACATATGTGTTCCATATGTAAAGGCTTAAAGTCAATAATAGAATATTAGGAAAGTCATTCCCTTTGCAACTAGTATGCATTAGCTCTCTTGCTTGGTATATCCCAAATCAGTTGGAGTATCTACCATTTTACTATTCGACAACATGTTCCAAAAGCCAAGACAATTCTAGAATATGATTAAAATGTGGGCTAATTCTTCACTTCATAATTTTATATCTTGATTTTCATAACTAGAGGTTTAACTTATTAGCATACTAGAAACACCCTCATTGCACAGGTAAAATAATCATTACTATCTGGACATAATTAGTGGCGTAGTACTGACAGTAGTACCATTTACAATTACTGTAATAATATTTTACAAGTTCATTTTGCTTCATTATGCTGTAGAATAATTGCCTTTACAGATGTAGTAAGTTCTTTTAAAAAAATCACGTGTTATAGGAAGATATTAAACAGTGACATAGCTTCACCTAACATATGCTAACCTGGTTTTGTTCACTTCTTATGGATATTAGTTAAGGGATATGAATTGATATGAACTGTTGTTTCTTTCAGTATGTGTAGTCATTTTCTAAATGCATATTAGGGTGCATTTAAATCTGTTATGATATATGTATGCAATACCATGCCGAGTTGCTGATTTTTTTTTTTATAGAGCCTTGTCAGGCACACTTAAATCAGCCTAATTGCTCAGTGAACATCATCTTTTACCCTCATTCATTTTAATGCTCTTTTAATAAAGACAGACATTTTATTAAAAAACAACCTCATGGAATATATAATTTGACAGACTATATGAAATTTCGACTATAAATGCATGCACATTTGTTAAAATTGCTTTAGCATCTGTGGGTTCTCACATATTAGTTTGATTATAAAAGTGAATTAGAAAGTAAGAGACAGATTGGCAGCACTCCAGTGTGACCTATACTGATATAGTATTATAAATTATAACAATGGTTCAAGGTTGTTAGTCAAGTCACTTGCTTGCCATTTAAGACCAAGTAACAAATATGGTTTTGAAAAAGGTTTCATAACTTTTTCCTTTATTGTTTTTATTTAATTAGGACAAGTCAGTCATGTGTTAGGTTGATGGTTGGACTCAATGATCTTAAATGTCCCTTCCAACCTAGACAATTCTATGATTCTATGATTCTATGTTACTCACAGATTTCAGGTAAGTAAAGTAGGCCTCTTTCCATTAAAAATATTTCCAACACCATTAATTCTTTTTTGGAAAAGAGCTAGAGAAGTGAATTCCTCTAAAATTTTCTGTCGAATTAGCTTGAGTACTCATAAGTAGAACAGACAAAAACAGAAATATTAGTATTTGCTGGACTTATTTTTAAGGTCTTGATTTCTCTTGATAGAGTTAGGCAGAGATACCGGAAAATGAATTTCCTTATTTTTGATCCACTGCTATCAAATAATCTGTGATGCATTATGAAAAAAGTAATGACTGTAAAGCTATCAAAATACTGATACACTCACATGCACACACACAGATATTTCTAACAGTTTTGCAAATACTTGAAAATTAAAATAGAGTCTTCAGAGGTGTTTCTGATTTTCCTTATTCTTAAACACTGAAGACATTCTGTACTTTTTTCTATTTTGGCTCATTTACATACATGTGAAAAGAATGTTTTACAAAGACCTTTTTCCTATCTTCCATATATATATTACATGAAGATCAAGGAATAGCAAGCAGATACAGAAAACTACGTGTCTTGGGATGGAGTTTTCTTATTGATGAAGACATGAATATTTGGTATGCTTAAATGAAACATGTCAGAGAATGTAAATAATTAAATAGGTAAAAATATAATCCTGTTTATATAATGTGTAAAAGGAGAACCAATGCAAGAGTATGCAGGCTTCTTCATGAATGCTAGATTTTTAAATAATTAGGTGGAGAAGCTTGGATGTTTGCTCCCAAATGAAGACATTGACATAGTAGGCATATTGGAAACTTGGTGGAATACTGTAAGTTGGTGGGACACTGGAACATCAGGATGACAATATCAGCCATAGTGGTGATGGAAGAGTATTTATTAGGTGTCAAGAGATCTTAAAATCAAATCATACTAATTAACTACTTATCTAAATATGTATTGTACCATGTATGAAATTAAATTACAGACCTAAATAGAAAAAATGTAGTATTTGATCTGTATTACTGATTATGCACCTAGGATGCTTATACTGCCTGGGTATTTATTAGGCTACAAGGGAGACTACATAAAAATGAGAGAGCTTGTGAAGAAGCAGATGGGAAAATAAGACCCTACTGGCATCTTGGAGACTACTATAGCATGCCAGATTGGAAACACAGGCCAAACACCACCACCTATACAGAAAGTTTTCAGAGAGGAGAGAAGGACATGGACAGAAAAGGGATGCTATTACATACAAGAAGTGTTCCTTTAGAAAACTGACCTCAAGTCCAAGTGAAAAAATTAAAAATGAAACAAAAGGACGAGAAACACTGTCAGATTAAGTGTAAACCCAATACATTAAAGGAGGTAAAAAAGAGTTTTAGGAACAGCTAACTGAAGGAAAAAAACTGTTAATAAATCTTTAAACAAGTCAGTAGCAGGAAGCCTTCCAGTTGTCTGTAGGACTTATTGACGATTAAGGTACAAAAAAAAAAACAGTCACAGGAGATAAAACTACTACACAGAAGAAAAATGAACCCTTTGCATTAGCATTCACACAGAAACTGAGAATATTCCTATGCTTGAATTTTTCTTGGTTACTTGTTGACTTACTTGTCAGGGGATCTGTCTGAAACATAAATAGTGGAAGAGATTGTGGTTCAAACACAACAAGTGCTAGAAAATATCAGGACTGAATGGTATTTATTCAAGGCTTCCAAACTGAATCACAGCAATTGCGTGTCATGTCTTCCTTAAAAATTCCTTAACACAAGTGAAAACTGACAAATCAGATGTCACTTTTTGAGAAAAGTTTCAGGGAAGACATTGGGAACCCTGTACATTTGTACTGAGCAAATCAGTAAAATTATAGTAAATGACAGGAACTTGGGCACTCAGGTAAATGTGATCTACTTAAGGAGAACTGACCTCCATAAAACCTTCACAAAACCTTCACTTTTCTGAGGAAGTAAAAGAACAAGTGATCTTGTTTAGTTGAACTTCTTAAAGATTTTCAATGAAGTTGGTCACAGAAGCAGGTAACAAAACCGAGCAGCCAAAGTGTAAGAGGTAAAGTTCACACATGGCTTTGCAAAGTTTGCTTATAAAGCAAAGCTATTTTTAGCAGTAGAGGTGAAGGTCACTTGTAAAAAACAGCGGAATTTCTTTGAGTCTAAGTGACAGGGCAATAAAATAACCAACGAAATTCAGTACAAGTGAATGTAATGTGATACACTTGAGGGAAACAACAATCCTAACTTACATACAAAATGGTAGGTGTTGAGGTGATCATTTCCATGAAGACATGAGACCTTGGAGTCACAATAATTTTACAGGGAAGTCTGATATTGTTGAGCAACCGGGGGTGGGGGGGAAGATAAGTATTAGAAATCAGTGGGAAAGGAACGTAAATTAAAACAGAGACCATGCTACTGTATATATCTATTTCCTACCCATATATTGATTGCAGTATATGTTCTAGCTTTTTGACCCTCTTGCTTCTCCTCCCCTTCTTTCACAAGCATATAGTAAAATTGTAAAAAGTTTGGGTGCAGAGAATAAGGATTAGCAAGTTTATAATTATTTTTATATGAGGAACGTCTGTTCACCTGAGGGAAGAGGGAGGGAGGTCTACTATTCGTTCCTGAAAAAAGATGCCTGAGGGAGTTATGGTGTCAGTCTGTAACCATGAGTGGCATGGACAGGCATATAGGCTTTTGATACAATTTTTTTGTATTTAAATACTGGAGGACATCCAAAAGGCTGGTAGGACCTATATCCGAAAGAAATTAAAGGAGGTATTTTTTTAAGGAATTAATAGTAGGCCTGTGATATTTGTTGATGTTGAAATTTGTTGATGCTTGTGGATGTTAAACTTTTAGCTTATGCTGGATTCTAGGGGAGACTGGACAACTTCATATTAGAGAGATCCACTGAGGGTCATTAAATCCATGGATATTATAACACAAATGGGAATAAGTTGGAGGATGGGAAAGCAAGTGCCATATACAGTTCTTCTCTTCCTTAGGCATTTATCTGTAATTGGTCTTAAATGCAAGATACTAAAGTAAATGAACCCACTCATTTTGGCCATTTGTATGTTGAAACCGCAGTGAATCACCACAGAACTGAAGTTCAGGCCCAGTATATTATTTTGAATTCTGCTTCCATGAAAAGTGACCACCTCCAAATGCTTAACAACTAGTCTAGCAAATTGTGTAAATGTTATAAGTGGCATGTACAACAGGGAGTAAATTCCTTCCTGACACAAATAAGTAGTCATTTCATATTCTGATGCATGAATTCATTGCCTACATTTTAACTAGTAGAATTACAATCACAGGGCAAAAAATTGTCAAACCCTTTCACAAATTCAACCACAGTGTTAGACTTCTGGGTTCTAAATGATCTGAGACATTCAGGGGATCATTGAAAACACAGGAAAAAAACTCACTTACTGCAGTTCAGTTTACGATGCCTAAGATAAACGGAAGGAACTTCAGAGATTTATAGCAATGCCAGAGATGGCAGTAGAGGCTGCTGACTATTCCTACCAGGCTCATGGAAGGAATTCTAATAGTCTTATCCAGACACAGACAACAGTTAGGTTAAGGGAAGTGGAAGTAGGAGTGGAAGAAAATGTCTGAAAGAGGGGGAAAAAAGAAATATTTCCAGATTTTAGAAAACAGTAAAGTAACTGAGTGAATTGCCCACATGTGGAAAGGATGAAATTTATTTTACCCACACAAATCTAGAGTGATCTATAACAGGAGTATAGCAATGAATTTCTCTCTTCTGTATTATACAGAGAGTGTGGGGAAGACCCTTAGTTCAGCAGCAGAAGACAAGACCCTAGTACACTTGCTATTGTTTCTACATCAGGCTGCAGAGAGGGTAAATGCACACTCATTTTTCCCATTTTATTTTTTAGAATTGCTCATGCTGCATACTCACTAGTGAAACAGTATGATGGTTCCCTTACCTCTTTCCTTGCAAGCTAATATTGAATATTTTATTGTGTTGGCTACTGTTTCAGAACATAAATGTGCTTTAAAAACATAAATGATGTGGTAGGGCTTTCGTGTTATAGTGAATTTCAAGCCTTCAGGCAGACAAATCACATCATCTTGCAAATCTCATCATTGTCACAGAGAGGATTGCCATTTGCTGTGAAAGGTGCTCAGAGTTTGATGCTGGTAGATCTAGAGCTGTATTTGCTGACTACAGTGACAAGTGTGACTTTTTAAAACTCCCTCTTCCCTATTCTTCTCTTCACCAACACTGTTTTAAACGACCAGGTTAAGAGATTCAGCTAGATTTCAGCATCTTTCTCAACTTTATAGTTTTATGACTCTACATATCTATAACTTGGTCAGAAACAGTTGAGCCAGCAAAAAACTTTTGAGAAGAACCAAGGTAGTACTTTAGATTTTCGTTTGCAAAATCTCTACCTCAAGGGAGAGTTAAGAAAGGAAAAGTCTTTCGAGTGCAGTGATACTTCTGTAACCTTCACCACCAGGAACAGGACAGGCAGAGAGAGGCCCTTGTTCTCTTTCAGAAGGGTGGAAGTCCTATCCTGCCAAATTTTCTAATAATAAAAAAGAAGGCTGTACAACTGCTAAAGAGAAGTATTTAATTTCTTTCTGAGAAATTGCTTATATCCAGAGAAGCCTTCTGGACTACTAACAGTCACCTCAAGGGTAAAGTGAAAATTTGAGGCTCAATGTTTTTCCAAGAAAGAGTCAGATGCAATGGAAGCCTGGCCCTTGCTTGTAATAAATGAGAAGAGCGAGCCTGAGGAGAGAATGCTGGGGACACTGACTAAGGGTGAAGTATGGCCCCTGGACTGAAGGTACTCTCTCATCTGCTCTGAACTCATAATTGCCTTGCTGGATCTTAGAGAAGCAATCACTTCTGAAACTAGAAGCTAGTGTTTACTCTCACTTTAATAGCAACCCACCTGAGAATCCTAGAAGCTGAGACTAGTCACTACCAGCATTTTGTAGCCTGCTCAAGGCTTAGGTCAGACCATGCCACATCAGTTTTCTTATTTTATGTAACACTGCTTATCTGTAGGCCACAAAAGAATGACCAGTGTCTCTCTGAAAACCTTAATTTCACAGTGGGACTGTATCCATGAGGCTGTAGGAGCAAATAAAAATGCCCAGCAAAAGTTCAGTCGTCTTCTTGCAAACAGAACTCATGGTACTGCTGTTGTCAGAATCAGCTCCATCTGTGGAGCCCAAATCTGCATAATCTCATACAACAGGCTTTGCACTTTCCTTTAGATTGCCTTTATATCAAACAGATGCCAGATGCATCACCTGAGTTTTCCAGCGCTTACCTGAAATAGTACATGGGTAGATAAGAGAAAACGAAAGCAAAATCTAAATTTAAGGAAGGCTGAATGTAAAGTTTTCTGAAAAAACTTGCATTTTCTTCAGCAGGTTTCCCCAAGTTATCAATGAACCCACATGAGTATAGCAAACTTTTTTCTTTCTCATAAACACAGCAGCAGTTTTGCAGGAGGATGTGTGGATGAACTACTTAAGATGCTAAATCCACAAATACGGTTTTGATTTTTTTTCTTATAATAACTGCTATGCATTTAAGAAAGTGCAAAATACTTCTTTATACTTTTTCTGGGCTGTCCGTCAGATTGTTTTCTGGCATTTTTGCAGTAATTTTCATTTGCTCTATTTAAATTATTGTATTTTAAGAGGCTATTCAGGAAATTGTTTTGAAGGAGTATATGATGAGCTATATGATGAAAATTTTTAACAGATACAGCATTACTACTGATACTGTAAAATTAATTGAAACTATAACACCTAATTATGTTCTTATGTAAGAGAATCCTTGTTTGTCTTTAATGTTAATTTCATTATCTAATTCTTTTTTTTCTTAATACTTTTTAATGTATCATATTTTCTATATAAATGGCTTTATTGACCCATAGAATCATTTAGGTTGGAAAAGACCTTTAAGATCATCAAGTCCAATCCTTAACCTAGCACTCCCAAGTCCACCACTAAACCATGTCCCTAATCACCACATCTACACATCTTTTGAACACCCCCAGGGATGGAGACTTAACCCTTTCCCTGGGCAGCCCCTTCCAATGCTCGAAACCCTTTCTGAGAAGAAACTGGTTCCAAATTAAGACGTTAAGAAGATGTTCAACTATTGACATGTAACTGTAAAATGACTATATATTTGTTATTACTCAAAAGAAAATATGGTAAGATAGTAGGTAAGAAAAACTGAAATGAGAATATTTAAAACATTATGTATTGCATCTTTAATAGTTCTCTACTGTTCTCCATTACAGAAGTTATCATAAATAACCTGATTAAAAGGTTTTGGCAACATAACAGATCATCTTCATCCCTGAACACAGAATTATTTAAAGACATAAGCCATGAGCTCCACTGGTTTAACTGAGTTATGAATTATCCCTCCTATGAGCCTTCTGAGCATATCTCACTATACTCCCTGACAATCTTGACAGAGACAGTTAATTCACAAAGCAACAAGAAGAAACAAAAGAAAGCAAAGAGTGCTTAAACATAAGAAAATTAAGCTAAACTCATAGCAAATTTCTGTGCTTTAAAAGATGCAAAAATATATATGGAAAACTGTGTATTATATCTATCTGCCACATCATGTACAAATATGAAAATAAAGGTCTTGTACTATAACATTAAATACATTTTTTTTTCGTGTTTATTTGTTTTCCTTTTTCCTGTAAGGCTGTTATGAAGATACTTTTTCCCCCCCGGACTAATTAATATCTTCTTAAAGTGTTTTCTTTTCATATTTGATAACCATTCCTGACTGCCACTTTAAAGAACTGTCATGGTGGAGGTGGGATTTTTTTTTCATCGCAGCAAAAACAAGGAGAAAAGAGATTAGTGATACCACTGCTGAGGTTAAGAGGTGACTGCTTCTCTAGCATTTCCTCCAGAGTCAGCTTTGAATATTTGGGGAGCACAATATGTTGAAGAAAGTCAGAGTGGAGCTATGTAATACAAGACCTGCTAAGGAGAATAGAAAAAAGCAGGTAGTTTGGGCATTTGCTACTCAGTTCTTAAAATGTCCGTCTTCATAATTTCTTTCTTCTTAATTTCTATATAATCTCTTATTTTAAATTGTTACAGATTTCCTTCTTCATCTGTATTTTTTTCATTTAATCCTTAATGGACATAAATAAAAAGTCATCATAATGCCTTACCACAAATAAATACACATGATATTTGAGTATGCACAGAGACTTCATGAGAGAGCTAAGGATGTGTTTCAGATTTGTTCTGAATGGAGATTTCTTTTACCTTGTAGTTTTATCCTAGCACTTGCAATTTAATCCAGATTCCTTTAAGCTCCACATAAGAGATTAAGCAGCCTTTAATGGAAACTGGATAAGGTCCTAACTAAACTGGAATTACTATAAAGCTGTATACCATGTGAATCAGGTTGTCACATAGTTTAGAAAGTCATAGATAATATTAATGTGTTCTTTCCTGAAGCAATAGTATCTGACTTAATATGGTAATACTCTTGCATCCACTACAGAAGCAGACCTTCATGCATGATTTTCTTGCTTATAAAAAAGACCGTTTTAAGATTATCTTGAATTGCTATTACATTTTAACACTGAAATGTCAGTATTGTTCTCAGGCAGAATTTCATTACTACACTTAATATTCATTACAAATTTACTTCTGGTAGACATTGAGGACCTTTTAGTATGTAGAGGGTTTTTTTTTCGTGTTAAAAGATTTTCATCATTAATTTACAATAAAGTGTTAAAATTGCCATTTTCACCCTCACTAACCCATGAAATCAGTTGTCTGTCTGATTTATTGGGAGCTTAGCATAGTTTTACAAACAGGATAGAGGAATAGATAGCTTCTGAGAAACAAGTTTCCTCTTTACAGATATAAAAAGTCTCATAACAAATCAATTCTGTCATGAAAACTACAAGCACAAGGCATACTGTGGATCGTAAGATTTTTTTTCTGAGTGTTTGTAGACTGAATATTTTGCTTTCATTACATCTTAGCTGAGCAGAAAAGGTCATTTTTATTTATTGATATTCTCGGTCACATGGGAACAAAATGGTTACTGTCAAAATTCCAAGTAAGTATGCGATGAACTTTCCGCATCTCACAAAGAATATTAAATTATTATGCCAAGTGTACCATAGATGTGGCATGCCTCCTATGTTAGCAACTGAAGATAAAATAATAGAGAATACAAAACCAACAGTAAAAAAGAATAAAGGACAGAATATAACACTAATCATGTATGATCTTTGAAGCATAAAATAACATCAGAAAAAGCATACAAAACTGTTCGCAATATGTCAGAATAAAGACTCCTTAGATTCACTCCTACTTTAATATAGTTTGATAATATGAAAAAGAGTGTATCTTTGGTATTTTTTAAAGTATAAATTTTTTGATGGATAAAAGTAATATTAATGTAAAATCTCTAGTTCAAATTTGCATTAGGAAAAAGAAACTCATTAAAAAAAAGTGAAGAGTACTTGAAGCAGCTCTGAGCAAACAATACAGACATCTAGGTTATTTTAAATAATAAAGATTATTTAAGAGATACAAATTATTTATCATAACTTCATAGAATGCATTCTATTAATTAAGAATGAAATTGATAATTTGGTATGAATTTTGTCAGATTTAAATTTTGAACAATTTTGTATAAGAGAAATATATTTCTCTAATGATACAGCCCGTTTCTGATTATCTTACTTAAAAACATCTTTGAGTCCCATTGAGCCTTTTGCATTTCAGAGCAGAAGATACTTATCTCTTAGGGCACAATACAGTTTCATTTTAAAACTGTAGACAGATTGTCATTTCCTGCCGCTCAAGTAAGATTTCAGGCACTGCCACCTTCGTTTTCTTAGTTTTCAAAACTGAAATGTACTTTTTCAGTGGTTCCTATGACCTTGCTATAAGGCACATGGATCTGCTCCTTAGCTTCCCAAGGCATGGAGGGCACTATCCAACCTGATGAGTCTAGTCCCTCACCTCTCTGTCCTTTTTGAAAGGCAAACGTGGTTTTTGAAAACCTAGAAAGAGCTTTTTCCCCTTTTCCTGTCCAAATCTAAGATGCTCTTCCTGTTTTTCCAGGGCTAGCAAGAGCAATATGTACTTTACAATGTCTAATCCCATATTTTGTGATATTTCTTAAACAGACAGAATGACACAATTCTTCTTAATCTATCAGCCTAATGAATCTATAGCATTTGGTTGAGAGTCATATATGTAGAAATAAAAAGCTCCCATACGACCAATTGAATTCTGAGACCATCAGGGCCAAGGCACATTATCAGCAGCAAGGGAGCTATATATTGTAAGTTTGCTCCAGCCAACCAAATGACATTGCTTTATGGGATCATACGGTATTTAAAGTGCAAATGATTTCTAAGTGTTAGCACATTAATTAGAGAACATTCTGGGTGCAAAAGGTTTAAATACCATTGTGCTGTGTCCTAGTGCTAGGAAATGTGTGCACTAGCAAACAGTCAAAAAATGGGAATTACTCCTCACTATTTCAGTAAGAACTAAAAATGTAAACACCCAAATAAGTCAGTGTTTGCACAGCCCTAGGTGTGAATAACTAATAAAACCAAGAAATTTGCTTTTCTTTGTGTAACTATGCAATAATCAAATACAAATAAAGAAATTAAAAAAAAGTTTCTAGATTTTTCTTATTCCACAAATTAGAAATAGTTTTTACTTCCATTTCTCTGAAAAATCAGATATTTTTATCTGCTAGAACATAAAAACTTCCTACATTCTGAAGGCCTAACACTGTATGCTATTCAGATGAATATCACCACTGAAATTCATCCAAATCTGAAGATAAAATTGCTTACACATACTTCTTCTTAACTAATGTATTTAATAAGAAAATATTTGATGTCTGAAATTTTGATCATGACTCATTGCCTAACTAGGAATAGAGGAAAGAATTAAATGAAATGAAAACCAGGGAAGATACCCGCTTTGGTCTTTGTCTTCATGACCATTTCTATATTGTGTTTTCAGGGTGTTTCAAATGAGATTGGGAGATTAAAGCTGCTCTAGCCCCTATCTGATCTGGATTATAAGGCTCAGAACATTTCTTGCTCTTCCTCCCTGTTCCTTTTCATTAGATGTGGCATAAGCAACTCAGCACATCAGATCTCCTGACAACAACCAGGATTTGGCACTGCAGAACCTATAGGGATGCTGTGTATTGCCAGTGCCAAAGCAAGGGAATGCAAGATAAGAGCTAAAATCATCTTACTACCCTCATGACCAAGTTTCCAATAAACCAGTACTTGTACTGGCCTGACAAAAGGCCAGCTTTGTGGTCTGTTGTTTTTTTCAGTGCTTATGAGTATTGCCAAGGCTGATAGCTTAATGGAGAATAAACGGTTTTGGCATAAAGCATTCTGTCAGCACATTTCTCCCAGACTTCTAGTTTATCTAAAGAATATTTATAACCTTTGAAGAAATAATCAAAATCAAACTGGGGAAAAAAAACCCAACCAAAACCAGAACTGTGGTAAAAGCCAAAAATGCTCAAACATGGGAAAAGGTACTAGGTTTTAATGTTTTACTGCACGGAGCTTCATGGAGATAAAATTGTGGTTGACTGATAATCAAACACTTTGCTTTAAAAAATTATAATATGGTGTCAGACTTCCTTCGGCGCAAAACCAACAAGAGTTCTGGTATCCTTCTAATATGCAGTACTTAATTTTTCTTCTCAGTTAATTTCTTAATGTGATGGGTACTGCAATAGAAATTGTTATTATTCATAATTGTATTTCTGAATTGAAGTGTTATGTATTTTGCCTTTCATCTGTATTTGGGAAAAAACATCTTTCTTTTGTGTTGAAGTCAAATGTCATGCTACTATTTGTACCATATTATTTTTTTGCTATCATGTTCTGTTAAAATTCACGTCTCTCATAATCAATAAGATGGGTTCCACTATGATAAAAGAATCTATCACTTTAATCTTTACAGTATTAAACTTACAGAAAAGTTGTGTTTAGCTACTATTATAGTATTTTAAAAGCTGACTTGCTTACCAGTAGAATCAGGCCTTACTTTTATGGGTCAAGAGATCTTCCATAAAAACAGTAAAGCTATACTGCTACTTACTGACAAAGAGAGTAAATAGTTAGAGAAAACCTAATTTTCACAGGAGATTCATTGACCTACATATGGTAAAAAGAACATTCACTGGTCAGTCACAAAGCGCTGTTTCTTGCCTATCTCAGCAGTTACTGGTATCTTTGCTAAGGACATAGAATCATAGAATTATAGAATGGTTTAGGTTGGAAGGAATCCTAAAGATCATCTGGTTCCAACCCCGCTGCGATGGGCAGAGACACCACCCACTAGACCAGTCTGCTCAAAGCCCCATCCAGCCTGGCTTTGAACAGTTCCAGGGGTGGGGCCTCCACAACTTTCCTGGGCAACTTGTTCCAGTGTCTCACCACCCTCAGAGTGAAAAATTACCTCCTAATATCTAATCTAAATCTACCCTCTTCCAGTTTGAAGTCATTAGCCCTCGTCCTATCACTACAAGCCCTTCTAAAAAGCAAAAAAAAAAAAAACTTTCTTGTAGGCTCTCTTCAGATACTGGAAAGCTGCTACAAGGTCTCCCTGGAGCCTTCTCTTCTCCAGGTTGAACAACCCCAACTCTCTCAGCCTGTCTTCATAGGAGACGTGCTCCAGCCCTCTGATCAGTAGATATCTATTGAGACATCTATGGATAAATCCACGGAAAGAAGATATGGAAGGGAAATAGTAGTTTGTAAATTACATTGTAACAACAACAACAAAAAAAAAATACTAGCTATTACTGCATACATTCGTGAGGGCTTTCTGAAAAGGGTTTCTTAAAGATTTTCAATATAATTCTAAATTGTAAGAATAACTTAGCAATTTCTCTATGAGTTAATCAGGACTGGAACCTGTAATCACAGCCTCCCTTTAAGACTTTTGTGATTTGGCTAAATTTGACCCAGATCAGTATAACCACTTTTTTGATTTTGAAATCAGTTTAAGATTCCACGGCTGCATAAACACATACAGTTCATTCTAAGGAAATCCGTCTCTGAATATAACAAGCAAGGAACATATCTCTGAGATCAGAAGCAAAGCATGCAAACTAACCATGCCTTATAGTTTTGTCCAAAGTGTACCTCTAAGCTTGTGTATTTAAAGTTATTAACCGGACTGCCTGGCATTTTCAAATAAAGATTTCTACTAATAATACACTAAAATCCTGTTGAGTTTTCTAGGTGCACAGCCCCTCAAATCTTAATGAGCATTGTCAATGTCAATAGAATATATGCTTCCTGACCAAGCAAACCATCCCTTGTTGTCTGTAGAGTTATACCATGGAAAGGCCTATTGTGTATTTACTCCTGCCAAACAGTAGAAAGCCTAATTGCATTGCTTCAGTTTATGTGAGATGATAACGAGTTTTTATATCGATGTTAATTATGGTCCTACAACAGCTACAGTTGTCCTAGCACAATTAAAGCTAGAGTGAAATAAACCATTGCCACTTTTGAAACACTTTAAGCCCTTTGTGAGGGGGCAATCATGTTAGCTAGTGATGAAAATTGCGTTAAAATATTAGACACAAAAAAAGATGAAGATTTGAGAAGATAGCAATACAGTATGTGCTTTTTGTGTGTCTTCTTCAAAGTTTCCTCTTTTGTATTAGATGCTGTATACGGATAAGTGGAACCTGTTTAATAACCAAGTCATTTGTGCATGGCTGCAAATCATATAGTTGAAAAAATTCTTTTATTTGAGGATGAGTGGAAAGCTTCATTTTTGTTGTTACAAATCAGATGCATTTTCACCAAATCAGGATACTTATATTAAGTTTTTTGTGCTACGTGTCAGTTTAGTTTAGCACAGAGCTCAGAATTCACTAAAGGTTCACTGCACATGGGATCTGCCAAGTCAGGACTGTTTAGATGTGCACACAGTAATCAGTTGAACTCAGTTCAGCAGTTTGATGGAAGCTGAAATTCCTAAGAGTTAAATCTATGTATGAGAAATAATATTAACTACTCATCAGCTATACTATGTGCATCGGAGAGTGGAATTGTCCAGGTTGGACTTGGCAAGCTGTTGCCCCTCCTGTTCTACCCTTCCTGTCAGGTCAAGGAGGAAACCTGCTGTCATTATGCCAAATGCAGTTTATGTTCTGTAAGTGTAAATCTAAAGTAAATTCATGCAGTTTGTCAAAACTACTTTACCTTTACTTGGAGTTAACTAAGGGTAGGATTTTGCAAAACTTCTCCCATTGTCATCATCTTGTCCAGTTAATTCTAACAACAGTCTACATTTCTCAAGGGATCTAAAGTGGTTTCAGATCTCATACAAGATCATAATATCCATAAGGTGATAGATCTATTGTAAAATGAAAACATTTTCTTGATAGTTTGCCAGGAAACAGCTGAAGATGCAGTTAGTCTAATAGCTGTGAAATCCATGTTACACTCATTAGAGATGATTTGAAAGCTGTAGCACAGCCAAGACTTTAAGGATTTGCAGAGTGAAAGCCTTGCACTGCACAGATTACAGTCCTAATTTGTGTAGGATTAGCTAATAGGGGATTCATCATTTTTTGGAATTCTACTGGTGTACAGGCTAGCAATTTCTCTTCTAGATATCTGGAGTTAAAATAAAGATTGCAGTAATCATTCTGTAATCTGGTAATGTCATGTGTGTTCAAGGAGGCAAATGTTTCCCTTCCATGAAGCTCAAATAATATAAAAAATCAGACAGATGTTTCGTTGCAGACACAAGGGCAATATAAGGGGTATCACTTTAGCTTTGTGTAACATTAAGAAATTCTTATGAAACTCGTATGGTTGTTGAAGCTTTTGCCAGTACTTCATATGGTTCAGCACTTTCACTTACACAGAATCTAAATCTAGCTTCTTCCAAACAAGGCACTGACGTCATTGTTTATCTGCTCATCACCCTTTCAGACTGAAAAATCTCATACATTTTCTTGACCTGAGTAAATTAGACAAATAATTCTTTCAGTCATCCCATTCAGAAAATCTTCATTTGCTGGACAATATGCCTGCTTTGCCAAATGTGTTTGCTTCATTCCTACGTCCATACCTTTTCTCATTGAAGAATTTGAAGGGTAGAAGGTTGTTCAGCATTCAGATGAAAATCAAGATTTCTAAAAATTTAACCTCTATTACTGTTGGAAAATAACAAGTAATATTTAGGCAGCTAAGTTTTATGTATTTTAGATGCCTCTGTGGAGTTCTAGTAGTATCTCTAGCTTTTGTGTGCACACGGCTAGAAGGCAACACGACCATTTTTTTTAAGTTCAGTCTTTGGTCTTTAAGCTATGCTTTTTTTGATTATTACAGTCTTTCTAAGAAATAAATGCAATAGCCGTTTGACACCGCCATTGGCTTGCAGATTACTGTCAAGATATACAAATCAAGTCAAAGGTTTTCGTTGGCTTTTTGGTTTAGTTTTTGAAAAAAATGATTCAATTAGGGATGCAGGGTTGGGTTTTGTTGTTATTATTAACTCTATGTTCCTTGCCTCATAACTTTAATTTTCACCATATTTTAGCTCAACAGTTGCTTTGATGTGCTATGGCATCACTAGGATTTAAATTGTTTAGTGTTTCCTTCCTGAGTCTTGACTTACCTAAATTGTATCACTTTATCTTCCTTCTCAACAAATGTGCTTTCAATGCTAAATAGAAGAAGTGAGAGAATGAGTCTTTGTTGATACAGTCACTAAACCTGCACTTTTTTAATTGTTCATGTTGCATTTTGGTATAAAGCTATGATCTTAATTATGCTTTTTGGCATATGATAATGTTTCAAAAAATTCTGGACAGTGTTGTGATGGAAGCAATAAAATAATTGTTAATCTCATAACATATTTGTAATTCAAGCAGATTTTCACATAGAAAACTCCATGGGTGTAAACAAGCATTAGACTGCAAGAAAAGCTTTGTTATACAAAAATGTCTACCAGTTTTACAAGGTTCCCTACAAAAGTTTTTTTGACCTGATTCTACCTTTAAATTAGGTTCCTGGCAGTTACTATTTTTGCTTTTGAGTATTGTCACAGGGCAGTTTAATCATTGTCACCCAGTTGCATATGACTTGGCTGAAAGAACTTATTTAGATGAGTTGTACATAGATAACAACAGGTAACAGATACTGCACTTTAACAGTTAAATCTATGTATGAGAAATAATATTATAATATAATATTATACAATATAATAATAATATAATATAATATAATATAATATAATATAATATAATATAATATAATATTATTATAACATCAACTTCTCCTTTTCATTTTTAGCTGGTGGACAGTATTCCTTTCATTGAAATAATGAAAGGTGTTGTATTCCCTTGCTGGTGTTGCAGATGCTTCGTTTAACATGGAAATATCTAAGTTATTCTTACATACACGTGTATGCACATCTCATGCTAACAGCAGTATCTGCTAAAGATCAATTACGGCTTAGATTGCAAATTCTAGCAGAGAAAGCATGAGCCATAGAACAGGAAAACACATCAAGCCTAGACTGTAATCTTTTTGTTGTTCATCTGCACAGAGTCCCAGACCTCTGAACAGCACCCCACAGCCCAGCGTAGCTTTTCCTTCATGGTTGCTGTCAGGATTCTGTGAGAGCAAGAAAATGCAATTTTAAGGAAGAAAATGTAGTTATCTGCTTTATGACGCTGAATTATTTAGCATGATAGACTAAGCTAAATGCTGTGACCTGTTTTTTGCTTTTGACTTGTACCCATTAGCACTACAGATGTTCAGGTGCAAAAGATGAGATTAAATGTTTTAGACTTTCTCAGAATTTGAAGAATTTCTGATTCTATAAAAGCAGGAAAAGGATGTTAAAATGTATCAGTATGAGCGGTTTTACTGTGGTAAACAAACACATCATTGAAATAATAGCACTTTGATGTGAAACATAGTCCCAGAGCCATAATACTCTGACGACATACTAATGACTAAATTAACGATCTCACAAATTTCCTAAAACTTTCAAAGCATTTTGGTTAATAAGTGTCCTCCTTCAGGAGGAAAAAAAAGCACTAAAACCAACCAACAAACATTTTTTTAAAGCATGAGCAAAGGAGGGCAGGACGATAAGAGGGAAAATAAATTATGTCCTCACAAAGCTTTCCTTTTAACTCCCCTGTAAATACAAATATAAAAGCCTAACTTGTACTGCATGTACACTGCCTGATGTTAAATGAAGGAGTGAAGGTCAGGAAACTGATGAGCGTATAAGGAGTAAGATTAAGGACAGTATGGTAAAGAGAAATAAAAAAAAAAGCTCTTACATGGTGTAGAATGGTTTGGAAAGACAAACCCCTTTCACAGAACAAATTGACACAATAAATTTTAAACAATAAGATTTAGTAGCTTTGATCCAGCAAAGCACGGTAACTTTCAGTGAATATGGTTCCACAGAAAAAATGTTTTGCTGAATTGGGGTGCCAGCAGGGAACAAATGAAGCAGGACAGAGTATGTCTTGTCCAGAAATTCAGTGACTTAATTAGAATGGGAGAACTAGTTCAACCACTGAAGAAAATACAACAACAAATGTTCTTTTCAATCTCCTTTCATCTGGCCATTTAAAGAAGGAGCAGTGGTGAAACATCGCCCTAGTTTCTTCCTCTACTTTCAGGCCTTTTATGAGGGCAATTAAACAACTGTCATTCTTTTGTTTGTAGGGAGGGCTCAGGAATTGCTCTGATTTTAAGAAAAAAATTCTTCTGCTCCATTCAGCATTCAGGCAAGCACCACTCTGGATGGAGATGGGTGGTTTCTGCTATTACTTTATCATGTCTTTACATAGCTGCTGAACGAATACTTCGGTGCTTTAAAGGTAGTCAAGATCCAGATATCCTTCAGTGCGTGAAGCTTCTACATTATCATCTGTTATTTCATAAATGGCTTTTGAGTTTCTGGGATAATACCTCTGGAAATGAAATTTGTAATGAGGGGTGTCGGGGGTGTGTGTGTGTGTATACACATATCTTTTGATATATACATATAAACATACATATATGTAGTATACATAAAAAAAAATGTATAAAAAATTCTACATCATGCATTTTTTTTCTTTGAAAAACTATGTAGGGCTTCTCAATAGTATGAAAATAACATCCTAGAAAAAGATTATCAGTTGATAAATTAACTAACTCCATCAAGGCATCATGTACTAGTGAAAGTTAAGTCATTCTTCCAGGTAGAAGTTGAGTCAAAATGCATGGGCTTTTTTCATAATAACATTCCCATCATTTCCCATTTTATCTCCTGGGTTTCTCATTCATACAACTGACAGGCCATTAAAAATGAAAAAATATATACTAAATTTTTTAATAGGAATAACAATTTACAGATTCATAAAAAATCTTCCATAATGCTCTTGGCTTCAAAAGCAGCTGAAGTACTGACTGAAAACTGACACTTTCTACTAAGAGTGTTAACAGGTTGCCTTCAATGGAGAGAAAATAATTTAGAAATATTGACATATATTACAGTATAACTAAATGAAGAGATAATAATAATAAGCCAACTACAGATATTGCAAGTGTTTCTGTATGGTTATGTCTACTTTTATTAATAACTTAATTGTCTCAAGCATGAATGAGTCATGCTCAGCCATTCTTCTACCATTAACATGCATTTTAAATTACAGATTATTTGTCTGTTATTTATCATCTCTATCTTAAAAAAATTAAATAGACTGAATACAGATTATTAATGTAATTACGCATTACAGAGAAACACTGAGATATCCTGAATCTTGCATGAAGATGAGTAAAGTAAAATGCCATGAAGTCAGGATAAGAAAACACAATCAAGTTCTTGGCTCATACTCTAGGAGGGAAAATCCTGAACTGCAACAAAAAGAAAATGTTAATTATCATCAACAGATAATCAACCAAAATACAGGTTGGAAGACATATCTGATTCATTTTTCATGCAAAATAACAATAAAACTGAGAAATTTGTCTCTGTTTTCCAACTAGCTGTAATAAACACTACTAACTAGCAATGAACCAGGGCAAATCCCAGATCTTTCTGTGACGCTCTGTGCCCAGGTGTGGCAAAATCTCATGTTGGTGCTGTAACAGATTTCTTCAGGAGATATGTAAGAATCTTCCTTGTATATGGAGGAGGGTTTATACTGCTTTTCTAGAAAGTCTTAGCTGCAAAAAAGTTATGGGCATGCACTGGACCTGAAATTAATGAGCACAAAGGATATTCTCCCTGGGGTTGCCATGTTAACTTTCCTGATCCTTGTTACTAGTGGTCTCACTCACAATATGAACTACTTATTTGTTGCTTTCTTAACTGCCTTATGTTCCATTTCCTTTTCTACTAATGCCATCACAGGAACCATTTTCTCTCAATTCTCTTTCATTGTATCTTTCTCTTTCTTTTTTCATTATTATGTCCCTTCTCTTTCCAACTAGAAAAACAAATAAAGACACATGCAACGATCCTCCTTGTTTTCTTTGTTTTATCTTTTTGTTCTCTTTTCAATTATTAATCTGAGTCTTGCAGACAAACTAGAGATGTGGTCACTAGCTATATTTGGAATCAGTTGAACAGGGAGTGGGCACTCTTAAGTTCATACTTCATTTAAACCAGTTTGTCCCAGATTCATAGATATTATGCTGGCTTGAGCCAAGAACAATGTTGTGTTCTGAAACTGTTGAATTCAGCTGGTTTGAAGCTACATCTTGTGTTTTGCCTGCAAGGAAGCTAAATGCAGACAAAACTTTAGACTTATGTCTCAAGCATGGGCCAGGCACGTAACTTGAACTTTCATCTGTCATAAATCTGAGAAGTGGGAACAACAGTTACAGAGAATAGAGACTAGGAATAAAATTCTGAAATTGCATTATTAGAACACAGGGTTTATCATGTCAGTAGGACATCTATGTTAAAATGTAATAAGAAGAAGAAATGCAGAAGAGGAGAGGACACAACAGACAGATTTGGCAGTCATCTGTAAGGATTTTTCTTTAAGGAATTTGATGGCCTCAACTATCATAGAGCATTTGGCATGAAAAACAACTTACCTTTTGAGAAGAAGAATTCGTGAGGAACTGTGGTTTTGTTTTCTTCTATGTTTTAACAAGAAGAGCTACTTTTGACTGTGTAGCTCAGTTACCAAAAAAAAAAAAATTGAAACTGTCAGGCTTGCCAGCATTATAAGTACCAGTGAAATAATTGCTCCATTTCCAGTAGACACTTCACATTATAATTAACCAGTAGTGATTTTTATTAAAAATGAATCATATTATGGCTACTGTGATCTGGTATCCTACAGTTAGTGAGACAGACAGTACATTTTTAAAATGTATAAATATAAATGATAATATTAATACCATTACAAATTAACATTAGTAATATCAGGTATATTTAGGATACATTTTTCTGGAATAGGTTTTTTTAAGTCTATATTTTGGATACAGGAAATAATGTATTTTGATGGTTACCTTCTAGTTTAAAAGACCTTCTTTGTAGAACAAAAACAGGTCCCTGAGATGTATCCTTCTAATTCAAACTGCTATCTTGCAAAATATTACTTTACACAGTTTTTTGTACTTCTAATGGAGGCTTAAAAGGAAGAAAAGACTGTGAGGAGAAAAAAAAAAATATCCATACAATTAGCTCTGGTAGCAGACCCAAAAGTTTAGCCACCTTCTGTCCCATATTCAACTTAGCTATTGTACCTTGCTAATGAGATGTACATTTGTGTTTATTGCTGAGAGATTTGAGGACTTGAGAGCATAGCCTAGGCACTTTTCTATGAGAGCTGTTTTCTGTATATTTATACACTCCACTGCTATGCCAAACTGGTTTTGAAGCAGATCTGGGACTACGTACTGGGTCTGGCTGGGATGGAGTACATTTTCTTCATAGCAGCCCATATTGTGCTGTGTTTTAGATTGATGACCAAAAAAAGTGTTGATAACACACCAATGTTTTGGCTATTGTTGAACAGGGCTTGCACAGCATCAATGCCCTCTGTTTCTCCCTCTGTCTCCCCAGCAAGTAGTTTAGGAGTGGGCAAGAGGTTGGGAGGGACACATCTGGGACAGCTGACCCAAACAGACTAAAAAGACATTCCATATGGTACAACATCATGCTCAACAATAAAAATAGGGGGGATTTTTTCCAAAGTAGCTATTGCTTGGAGACTGTTTGGGCATCTGTCTTCTGGTAGAGATTTTTGCATCATTTGTTTTTTCTTTTTTTTTTTTTTCTTTTTTTTTTTTGTTTTTTTTTTTTTTTATTAGACTGATGGTCTGTTCCCACTACCAGCTGGTGTTCTGTGCTTCCCTGTTCTGTGTTGCACAGAAAGTTAGTTAANCCAGAGTCATTTTATTATAGTGCTAACATCCAAGGCAGTAATAAACTATGTTGTGAGCCTTTCAAACCTGAGCTAGTGTTGCTGCACAGTACTATGCAGATGCATCAGCTCCAAGTGAAATGGATTGGTAGCCACTCCATCACCTCCATCACAGTCCATTGCATATGGGACATTTATTGTTTGATTCTTCTGTGCACATTAAGTGAATTTTGTCCTTAAGGCATGACTGAAACTAATGCAAAGGTATTAAAGAGCTTGATAGCTCAAGTAGTTTATTGTTGATCCTTTTGGAAAGTGGGTGGATGAACAGCGCAACAGAAGCCTCCCTGAGCTTCCGCTTGTATCTCAGGGTGATTTAATTAACCTTCTTAAAAAGGATCACTGCAGCTAAGCCAAAGGTTTTTGCAATGTCAGTTGCAACTGGAGTAGAGGCAACTCTCAAGAACAAGTCCAAGTTAACTCTACAGAGATCACATACCCTATATGCTGAACCTTTTTTCCCCTCATTCAATAAACAACACTAGCTTATACAAGAATTTAAGCCATTAATGAAGGTCAAATTCAACCCATATTGACTAATTAGAAAGAAAAAATAATTAGTTTAGGACCTTCAACCTGGGGTCAAAGATGTAAAGCTAACTTCATGTCCTAAAAAAATAATTATACACTTAGAGTGAAGGTAAGATTTATAATTGGATTCTCTGTCCCGGTTAATTAGATAATTAGTGTGTACCAGCATCGTTGCATACTGTAGAAATGTATGCATAAAATATTGCAGAAGAGCATTTTGAAATTTAACTATATTAGTTCATATGCATGTGTTGTTCAAATAATATATGCAATACTACATTTAGGGTGAAGATGAAGGTTTGTGATTTTGGATGCTGGATAATGACGTATCCTTCATAAGGTTGTATTTCTGGCTTATCACGTTCTCAGTGATAGATTTGAGTTGCTGGGGGAGAGGAACATTAATCCATCCCCCTCCAACCAATATGATGCCAATACCAGTAAGAGAGGCCCAAAACATGGAGAAGGGTTGCAGGTCAGCAGGAGAGTATCTGGAGTGCAGCATAAAGAAAAACTAGCCACTTCAGCCAGTAAGCTACCTTCATCGGGGGCCCAACATAAATGTGACATCAAACTTCATTAAAAGGGTTTTCAAAATGTGTCTACCAAGGACAGTGTTTAGATGTACAAGAGAAAATTCTGGTCATCTGCTCTAATAGGCTGAAATATACAGATGTCTTGGGCATAAAGGAACAGTAACATATTTTTAGAAAATAGTAAACAAGTGGAAAACTTTGTCATAATGTGACTTGAATGAAAATGGCAAGACATTTAAAAAACAAAACCAAACTTTGATTTTATAATTAGTGGAATAAATATCCTAAACTGAAACTCTGACTGTATTTAAAACAAATATCCTTATCTATGCTTTAATTTTATATTATTTGTTTTATCTTGGTGAACTTACATCATACTGCACTGCAAAGGGTTCATAGTTTAAAATAACGTGAACATTATGGATGAATGGATACAGACATATTGTGTACTTGGTAGAAAGACCAAGCTTAACATCAGTTAAGTACTAAAGAAACAGGACACAAAGTATCCAGGAAAAATAGAGTAAGTTATGCCAGTGATGGAGCTTAGAAATGAATCAGTTTAGTGAAGAAATGCTGTCCATGAATAACATGAAATTCACATATAATAAAAGGCATAAAAAGGAAAAATGCTACAGTACTGGTTTTATATTAACAACTTTCTGGCCAAGAAGGTGACACTAACTGTAACACAACAAGGGAGATAAAAAAGATCATAAAAGCAGGAAATGTGACAGTAATAGGAAACTTTAACTTCTGTACTACAGGGCTGGCAAATATCACACCAGGGTGTGGTGCCAAGATGACATTCTAAGATGCGGTCTATGACAGCACCACCTAGCAGTTGGTTAGGGAGTTCATGACAGGAGAAGCTACCCTTGCCTTGTTTCTCAATGACACAAAGAGTCACTTTTGAGTAAATCTTCTTTTGAGCAACAAACCCCCCCAAAACCATTGCATTTGTGTCTATCTTTGAAAGGACTAACTACATGAAAGATGAAGACATTTGTTAAAAAGAAACAGCTAGGAGAGATAAATCTTCCTGTTGGCATAGAAACTATTTAAAAACTCTGTACTAGAAGGCCGGAGAATATGACTGCTACCTCTCAAAAATATTTAACAAAGGTCAAAAGAAACCATCATTTTGAAAGAATAAGGTTAGGGAGTTGATTAAAAGCAAGAAGCCTCTCTTCAAAAAGACAAAGACATTTCCAAGTGAAGAAAATAGGATCATGAACTCTGTGATGTTAAATGATAAATACAGTAAGAAATATCCAAGACAAGCCTGACACACAATTTTACAAAAAGCATAAAAACTGCTATTAAAATTTCAGGACCAAGAAATTAGCCAGGGATGTTCTAGTCTCAGTAGATGGTTAAGGTAGTAAATGATAAAATAAGTCCTTAGAGTAATTAAGGACACAGAAGGCAAACTTTTCTTTTCCTTTTTTTTTTTTTTTATGGATGGTGAAATTCTTCATTATGGGAGCCTTCAGAAATTGTATCAGCCTGAAGTGTTTATAAAAGAAATCATGAAACAGATAGACCGAAGTGAACAGTAAAAAATTGCCAATATAGGTTGTATTTACCTACCTCTAAAGGAAATCGAGATTAAATGCTAATGCTATGAAATTTCATATTTAAAACAGCCTTGGTTCTAAGAACTGAAATATGAAAAATATCATACCTGGTCTAAAGAAAAGATTAAGGAGAATTACAGAACACTACTACTCAGTAATCCTCACAAATGTACATGGCAAATTAATCAAACACTGCAATAACGAATGTCATTAGTGGACATGTATTAGCAGGATAGATTGCAGAAGGCTTAATAGAATGTAACAAAAATTCATGCTTTAGATATCTTTGGGGTTCTTTGTACACATCAATAAGTATGCGGATAAATGTGATTTTGCGGGCAGAGTATCTGCACAGTCTGTCTACCAAAATTTCTTAAGGAGATTTTGCAGAAATACCTTCTATTCTATTCTATTCTATTCTATTCTATTCTATTCTATTCTATTCTATTCTATTCTATTCTATTCTATTCCATTGCATTGCATTGCATTGCATTGCATTGCATTGCATTGCATTGCATTAAAAAAATAATTATTTGAGTGGATCAATAATTGGTTAAAAGCTTAGAATCAGAGGCGAGGAGTGAAAAAACATTTTTCAAAATGGAAGAAGGTAATGGGATCTTTGCTTGGACACATGATGTTCAACAATTTTGTAAGCAACCTGAAAATTGGTCTGAATAATTCAGTGATAAAGTTTGTTGGTAATTTAGTACAGTAAGAGGGAAATTCCACTGTGAAAGATTATAGGAGCAACTGAATAATTGTGTGGCATATAAATCCCAGAGTAGATTAAATGCGAAATGATACACAAGGGGAAAAGGTCACATAAAGCTGGTGGGCTCTGAACTGACCCTTGTCCTCAGGAGTGAAATCTTGGTGTTATGACAGTTCGTTGCACAAAAACAGCCAGCTCAGCGCTCAACAGTGGTCAAAGAGCAAATTAAGTGTTAAGGACAAACGATGAAAGGAGTAGAAAACAAAACAGAGCACGTTGTTATGCCACTGTATAAATACATAGTCCAGCCATGTCTTAAATATTGTGTGCAGTTCAGGTGTCTCTATCTGCAAAGCAGAAGACAACAGAACACAAAAAGCCTCAAAGTAAGGAAAGGAAGGCGACCAAAGGAGTGGAGGAGTATGGAGCAGCTCCTATATGAGCAGTGATTCCTTTAGCTAGGGACCTTCCTTTCATGAATAACGTCACTTGAGGGGGCATTTCATAAAGATCTAAAGAATCATGAGTGTCAAGAACATCAGGAGAGAGTGAATAGGGGTTAATCTATTGCTTCTGCAACACAATAATATGGAAAATTCTAATGAAACTAGTAGCATGCAGGCTAGAAACAAAAGGGTGTTGTTCTTCCATGCAGTTAAGTTGTGGAATTCTTTTCCATGGCATATAGTTGATTACAGCAGCTTACACAGGCTAAAGAGGAGACTGGATATTTTCATGGATGAGAAGTCCATCAAAGATTGCTGAAGTTGCATCTAGTTCTGGAGTGCCCTAATAAGCAACTTGTTGAAGGTTAGGAGAACATTCAGAAAATGCTTTCCCTAGTCATCTGCTGTGACCTTTACTGGAAGCAGAAGATCTTGTTGATCCAGTACAGTTGTTTGTAGTATTTTTTGTGATTTTTTTGTTCCTTCTTCAACCACAGGGAACATTTTTTTCATGTGTTTAGACTCCAGTAAGTCAAAAGCACAACAGGACATCATATTCTTTTCTAAATAAAAAAGGTACAATTTTATATTTGCTTATAAAGATAGTATTTATAAATACTAACTTTAAAATATCCAGAAACTTTAGGAAATGTATTGAGTTTTATGTGTATGCCTCTGCATATCTTTTGCAAGCGGAAGTATGTTAACTTTACAAGGTCCTGACTTGACTAGAAGTTGTGCTTCTATGGTAATGCAGTGACACAGTGAAATCCCATGCCTTATCTTCCAGTAGGAAAGACTCAAATCATGTTCAGATGGACCTT
This sequence comes from Himantopus leucocephalus, assembly GCA_003993805.1. Lineage (NCBI taxonomy): Eukaryota > Metazoa > Chordata > Aves > Charadriiformes > Recurvirostridae > Himantopus > Himantopus leucocephalus. The sequence goes on from RSEF01000002.1 coordinate 82,152,172, forward strand.
AAAGACTACTGCAAAATACCAAGTAGATATACACTGTATGATTCATAAGTAGTACATTTGTGCCTATGCCAGGGGAGGGTTTGTATAACTTTGAATGAAGAAGGTTAGATTTCTGGAAAAAAATTGGTTTGTGATGGATGACCTTGATTAGCTAGGCTATCTCAGAATTGGTCTTCATAGTATGCTTTTTAGTACATTCTACATCTAAATTTAGATTTCCCCTAGAATGGGCTTGATGCTTCATCTGATTTCTATCATGTTTAGCCTTAAATGTAAGTCACAATATTTGCTTTCTGTAGTAGACAGATTAAGTGGTGTCACCTTTGTTCTTAAAATGGCGTTTGTTCTCTAACTCCAAGATAGGGCTCCACTCCTGCTAATATTTGGTAGGAGTGCTAATTTCACGGAATCACGGAATTTTTAGAGTTGGAAGGGACCTCTA
>RSEF01000002.1:82167963-82188942 GCA_003993805.1 Himantopus leucocephalus
GATAGAGCAGCTTGTGGGCACCTGGTGTCCAGCCAGGGTCAACCCACCACACTATCCCACTTGGTTTTCCCTGCTGTTGACTGACCATTCCCAGAACCACTTGCCACTAGAATTGCCACAGAATTTCTGAAGTTTGCTGGGCTTTGGTTCTAGATACTGATTCCAAATGCAGTAACTCAAGTCTATGGTAGCTGTCTGGAAGAGAAAATGTAAGAGAGACCCATTTCCTCCTTTTCAATAAGAACACAGTAAAATTAAGCTTGACACTATGTGAACTCCTTGTGTCAGTATATGAATCAATACTTGCTTTCTCTTCATCACCAGAAGAAGATTNGCACCAGAAGATTATTAATTATACTTGTCAATAGGCGTGGGAATCAGGGAAACATTATCTCCTTGAAGGCTTGTCGCTGCGGATAACAGGTCATGTGAAGACACAAAGACACAGTACAAGACAAACAACACANTCACCAGAAGAAGATTATTAATTATACTTGTCAATAGGAGTGGGAATCAGGGAAACATTATCTCCTTGAAGGCTTGTCGCTGTGGATAACAGGTCATGTGAAGACACAAAGACACAGTACAAGACAAACAACACAGAATTTCCATCTGTGAACAAGAGTATTCCAGCAGAGCCCAAAGTTCATCACGGGCCATAGGAATTTTTTTTTTTCCCTCATAGCTGCAAAGTTCTGAACCTTCACTGGGAGGTATGTGGAGCTTAAGTGTTTTTGATAATCTGTGTTCGTTCAGAAGAGTATAAGATCCAACACCACAGAGCCGATTCATGTAGGATGCTGTTCAAAAGCACCCACGTTATAAAGCTATTCACACAAATATTATTTGGGTTAAAAATACTAGCTGACTTGAGGAAGCACATCTTCAGAATGAAAAAGTAGACTTAGATTAGATAACAAAGATATCTTGGTACTGATAAATTAGCTGTTTCCTGATTCACATTTTTCAGGTTCTCATCTAAATTACATTCCATCTATCCTTTTCTCTCATCTCACTTTAGTGAGGGGAATCTTATGCACAAGTAAAAGTAGAATTATCATTGCTTACCAGACTTTCAGACGTATATCTATGTATGCATGACCATATACATATACATAAAGCCAATTTCCCCACCCAGTCAAGAAGCCCCTATAGACATCTTCAGATCTTCATTTGAATTCCTCAGAACCCCAATTAAAATTCTGTTTTTTCATGCTGTCTTCAAAGCATCTGACAACCGTTCAACTCATAGAGTTTTAAAACCACTGCCTAATATTGTCTCTGGGCTTTATTTTACCACCCCCAGCCTCCAACCATCTGTCTCACTCCATCTGTTGTCTCGTCTTCTACTTAGTTTGAAAATTCTTTGGATGGGGATTGTCGTCTTGGCTCGCATTTGTGCATGGGGATCCTGGCCTCTAATAGACTTTTAAGTATTATGGTAATATAAATAATAGTAAGCAACAACTTCAGTTGTCAGTCAAGGAAGTATATTGCAATACAGTTTGACCAAACAGAAGGCAACAGACCATTTACAGTGTCTGAAAGACTTTATTTATGGGGAAATTTTTAATGTCTTACTTTCAACATATTTCTGTAACAGTAATTTTCAAATGTCTGCATATAAGCAATAAGCATTATTACAACTGACTGTGTTGAAACTATAATTTAGTTAGTGGGGCAATACGAATTAAAACTCCACCAGTTTTCTGAGATTTTAAAGGTTTATTTGCTCTTTAAGTTTAGAGATGCTGATTCTTCTGGAAATTCTGTTTGTATGAGCATTGATAATGCAGTTTGTGGGAATACACTACACTACTAGCCTAAGCTAATAACTGGAAAAAAAATGTGGACTAAAGGTTGCTTTATATTTACCTTACTCTACCTACTTATAGTGACTGTTTACATGGTTTCTTTTATTTTGGTCAAAAAACCTATTAATCATTAAGAAAGTAGTATGGCATCCCTCCACAATTAAAGCCTGGTCAGATGTATCTCCATTACCATTTCCTCCAGAGAAAGGCTGTCAGATTTCACTTTAATTCCAAGATTTCTGTGAAAGATCACCTTAATTGTAGGATTCTTGGCATGGCATTTATATTGTCATTCAACTTGATTGATGCATATTGCTGAGTTGTCAGTCTAAAAGTGTATTAAATTTATTTTCAAAATGTATTTTCATTAACTATTTACTTGTTATGCAACTGGAATATAAGATATGCCTTTTAAAAAACTTTCTTAAAAATAACTATACATTTTTCATTACAAATTTTGAGCTTGGCTTTCGCTGAGAACACCTCCATGTCAAAAAGCTGAACTTAAAGAAATTGCTGCAAATTTATTCTTAGGTTTAGCCTCACAATCAGTGCATATATTCCCAGCTCAGCCTTCAAAAACAGGAACCACAGGCTAGGTGAAAATTATAAGAAAATAAATAGAGTGTATTATCTTCTGAAGTATATGTTTATGTTCTAGCTTATTAGAAAGTATAAATCTTTGGTATAGGGTAAGACGTTTCTCTTGACCATATGATACTACTATTTTAGAAGAGTTTTACACAGAACTGCATATGAAAGTGACAGCATTCAAGGTCTATAATAATTGATGAAAAGAGAGTAAATAATGAAAAAATGCGAACAAATAACATTTTGGGTGGAAGAAGATTACATACCTGTTGCTGCATTCTAGTGATGGATTCAGATGATATTATGATGATCTTTGCTGTTACCATGTAACTTCAAAAAGGTTTATGTACATTTTAGTTCCTTTCCTGCCAGAAATATTCATATATAGAACCAGGTAAAAAAATCCTATCGACTATTACTGTTGGAAAGAAATAAAAAAGTAAGGAAAACTACTGAGCTAATATATACTTACATAAATATAAAATATACTTTCAATAGATAATGTGTTGAAATAACACATCCCAAGCCAGCAGTTATACTGGTTAAGTAACCAAAGTAGACCAGGCCATTGTCTTTCTGAAAAATTTCCAGCCCCCTCAAAAGCTGTGCTAAACCTGTGACCTGCGATAATATGCTGTTGGTGAAATGCTTTCCATCTCATGGGTTGAACATTTGACTCACGTGATTGCCTCCCGCTCTTTCAGAAACCTGGTGCAATGATGAAGAGAGCAGTAAATACCAGCAAATAGAATTTACTTAGTCCTGTTTTCAAAAAAAAACAGCGAGCTTGTGGCTACTTCACCTCTCATTCTCTGTGGTAAAGGAGGGAAGGCTGAAGACCAAAGGATTAAAAATTTTTGGTAATATAATGAAATGCTAGCCACAGTTTAGTGTAGAACAACTATATAAACATTATGAATGAGTGCCACTGTATTAGCTTTGTTATCTTTCAGTTCACAGTATTGCATCTGATTTTTTCTTTATGATTTCCTCGGTTTAATAAATGCCATGTCAAAACACTTTAGTAGACTGTAAAAAATATTTACAGACTTCTGAGTGCCAACAATATTACTGTAATTATCATTGAAGTGATGTACAGCATTAAAAAAACATTCTTATTTAAGAATTTATTATTTAAATAGTGCAGTTGAAAGGCACGATCAAGTAACTGCATAACACAGTCAAGGGAAGCAGAGAATCCACTTCATTGTGTAGGACAGTTAATTTATCTTCTTCACTCTGGAATCCTGCTTGTCACATAAAACTGTGAGGGCAGAGCTGAAGCTCAGTAGCATAAGGCGTATTAAAAAATAAAATACATTTCAACCTCACTTTTAAAGTGGTAAAATACAAAGTAATTAGGATGCTGCCAAATGAATTATGCAGCTTATGTTTCAGAAGTGCTTTTATGTGGACTGAGTTTTAGGTACCCAGCATAAAGTAAACATGCAGTTCACAGTTGTTATTTGCATAGAAACAGTACATAGAAACAGTCACAGAACGCAGAACAAAATGAAGAGTTTGCACCCAAAGACAGATATTTTAACACCCCACCACCACCACCACCACCTGCCTCTTAAACGTTCAGACACAAAGTACCAGATCACCTGTTCTAACTTCAGGTATCTGTAGTGTATACACAAGTCATTCATTGTGACTTCCTTTACAGGCAGTGGAGAAAAACAGGTGTCTTTAGTGTGAGTCTCCTCAATGTAAGAGACAGGATAGATCATGTTATTCCTCTGCAATAAGTGGAAAGACAGTCTAATTGACCACTCTGATGTGACCTCTAAAGTAATCTCACCCAAAATATTTCAAAATATGACATGCCAAAATAATTCATTAAAAATGAGCAAATATTCCTGAAAATCCTTGTAATAAGATCATTTATCTTTAAACTGTAATTCAAATTATCATCTGCGGTAGTTTATCATGAATCACATTATTCTGTTAAAAGGAACGTGCAATCTAGTCGAAAGATTTACTTGAACTTTTAAATTTTTTTTGCTGGTTATTGAAGGGATAATGACTTTTTCAGCCTACTTTCCTGTACTTCCTCGAAGGCCCAACTGACAGTAAGCTAAGAAATGCAAAAAAGCCCCCTGTTTCTTTGTAACTCAATATTTGTTTAAGATAAATTCCTTTGATGTATTAATATGTATTATAGAATATAAATCTTCAGTGACAATGATATTCTGCTTTTGAGGCAAGATTAAAGGAAATGTCTTATTTATTCTTCTAATTACATATTCACAGAGCATTTAGAGGTATCGACAAATATGTATACAGGCTTTTAACACTTTTTTTTTTGCTTTAGATAATAAAATGCTGTCAGTTTTCATCGATATATATGTCAGTCTTCAACCTGTCATTTAAATACTCTTCTGTTAGATTTATTTTAATCTCTGTTGATGACTACATTGTTTAGTTTTACCTAAGATTTAAGAGTAGATACTGTCCTTTTTCCTAATGGATGAGGAATTAAAAAAAAAAAAGAAATGAAAAATCTTTCTATGAAGTTCACTGCCCATATGTTCTGGAAAGTAAAAGAGTGGTTACATTGCAAAATGTAACAAAAAAATGGTCTTTCATTTTAAATAAAATTTCTAGGTAGAGTTAGTTGGTTACCAAACCATGTTACTGACTGATACATAATGAACAGAAAACCTTTGCATAAGAACATACAGGGGACTGATGGAAGGAAGAGTTAGAGATCTGGTAGCTTCTAATGTCCATCTGCAGACCTATGGTCTTAGATGCAGAGGTCTCTTTGACCCAGAAGTACAACTGGGGAATGCTTAAAACAAAAGTTTCTGAGAGTCTCGACTGCTCTGTTCTTCTCTATTTCAGAAGAACCGTGAGACATAGAGGCACGATAGTTTACTCATTTTGAACTTTCCACTTCTTTAAGAGTGGAAAACACCTAAAAATTAATTTTCACATTATAGGTAAATATATTTCTCTGTTAGTTTATCAAATTCACGTTTAGTTTATGATAGAAGATATTTTTAGAAGGCAGAGTCTGTAAACTTCTGAGTTGTATTTTGTTGGGCTTTTTTTTTCCCATCAAAAAAAAGATCTTCATTTAGAGTTTCACTTGGGTATTCATTCCTTCCCAGATCCCATGAGATGGCACCCTGTTGTTGTAAATCATGGTAAAGAAGAAACATCCCAGAAGAGATTTTACAAGGATAGTGTATCTGTTTGATGATAGTGTGCCAGTGCAGAACCCTGAAGGTTAATAGTTGCACCATGATTCTCAGAGTCATTCCTGATGCCTCATCTGCTGTGAATCCAGATGTTTATCTTGGTACAATGTTGGGGTTGCCTGTGTTCAGGAGACTGAATAATGTAATGGGTAGTATTACGATCCAAAGTGCACCAGTGCATTTATTCCAGGTTTTACATGCAATTGTGAAATTACTTTTGATCTACTTATATAGGTATGACAGTACTTTTAAAGAAGAAGGAATTGATTGTTCCTGCTGGGCATAGTTTCTTTACAATTTTTCATCCACTTCCTTGGCTGCTAAGAGCCCAAAATGTACACCAAAGGACATTTTCGGGAATTGAAATTAATCAGAAGCTTTCATTCTCTTCTCTTCTCTTCTCTTCTCTTCTCTTCTCTTCTCTTCTCTTCTCTTCTCTTCTCTTCTCTTCTCTTCTCTTCTCTTCTCTTCTCTTCTCTTCTCTTCTCTTTTTCCAGTCATTTATAATTAACAGTTAAAATCGATAACTTTATTTCCAAGTCTCCTATCTTCTCCAGCTAACAACACAGTTTCAAAACTAAATGTTGTAATCAGCAGATCTTAGTCTTCCCAGACCGCTAGATTTTTCTTTAAGCAACAATCATATGATGAGAATCTCTTTGCATCAAACTCTTTTCCTCCAATTTGGGCATCATAAAATCATTTATGTTCTAATCCCTGCCTTTTCTGTTTGAGTAAACCATTAATTTATTCTGTTAGTTGTAGCACTTCTCATTAATCTGGAAAATTCTGTGTCTACTTAGAATGCAGGGTGAGCTAAGCTTCATTTGAAAAAGAAACCTAAATCTTTGGTTAAAGTTTAAATCCTGAATTTGAAAATAAAATATTAGATTGCACAAAGAATTGAAATGGAAGTTCATACTAAAATACAAAAACTTGTTGTGGTGTGCTGTGGTCACCCCAACCTAAAGAAGACGATTGCAAAAATGAAATCTCTTTGAGTTATTAAATAAAAGGTTTAGAGGAGATAAAAATGCACTGGGGGAGACACTGGAAAGTTCTGGGCAGGCAGCAAAGAAAGGTAGTCAAAAGATTGCGCCTTAACTGAATATCACGGAAATATATATAAAAAAAATACTATTAAAAATTGAGACAGTAAAAAATAAAACAAATAAAGAGAATTGCTTTTTTCTGTATCAAAAGACACAACCTTTGGAATTCACTGTAACCAGACATTAGAGTCCTATTGCTTGCAATGCTCATAAACCAAGACTTTTATACTGGAAGATTCTGTAACAGCCTAGTCGATAGCATCCCAAGAAAAACACCATATCAGAAAAATTTCCAGTGTTTAAAAAAACTAAGGCACAGTAGTGAAAAGAAAGGGACTGTTACAATATATTCTCATAGTTCAGACTTCAGGTAAGAAGACATGACATGAATGCTTATAGTGAACGAGTTCACTGTAACTGAGCTTTTTTTCCTCCAATTACATTTGAATAGTCACTTTTTTAGGTAACGTGAAAGGGAAAATCCATATTTTGCCAAAGCCAGTAGGACTTTTGTCATTGGCTCTAGTGGGGTCATACCTTCATGTTCATTGCTTTTACTGGAAGCTTTCATGAAAGTTAAAGCATAATGGTAGTGAAACACTAAAAACATAATAAGAAGAAAGGGATTATTTTCTATTTTCCACATATTAGTTATTAGACTTTAATGAGGATGTTTGTTTACCTATTTGATATGTTTATGTACTTATTAACTTTAGAAAAGGACGAAAGATTATTACATTTCAGTAATATTTAAGATTGCCTGCTGCTTAATTTTTTTTAAAATTAAGATCAAATCTATCATATATGGTTATGTTATGTATCATATAATCATACCACATAGCAGTCAGCTGGTATTATTTAACCAAAAGTAGATTATATACTTTTTCATCTAGTTAGATACCTGATGTTAGGCTTGAATTTTTTTTCCATGCGGTTTAAATACATCCATCATGTTTCATTCCAGTGACTGCTTTCTACACGAACTTTATTTTCCTAAAGAAGCAAAGGTCTTTTATGAAGAGATCTTTTTTACACAGGGGGTGAAAGTATCAATCATACGTTTGCTCTTTTTTTTTTTTTTTTANAACAACATTTTTGAAGATAACTCTATATAGGTCTAATGGGTAAGGTAAATAACAATCAGCTAGTATGTAAATTAGGCAGACTGAACAAGTTCATGAAGTCAAATTACCTGGAATGAGATCCCAGGTTTCAAGAACATTGAGTAATCTATTTGATTACTCCAACATACAAGTCATCTTTAATTTTACCTTTGATAAAGAAATAGCAAATCTATAGCAATTTTAAAACAGTGAAAAATTAACTGAATTAATTTGGAAATTAAGAAAGTATTTTGTTGAGTGTCTTTGGAGGGTGGAATAAAAAATAAATTAATTTTCTTATGGAATTTTTTTACTTGTTTCTAGATAGCAAATAATTCTAAATATTAGAGTTTAAATCTCATAGATTTTCTCATTTGATCTATTTACTATAATACAAACCCCAGTTATTTTTAAAATTTTAAAGAGGATTTTCCACTTAAAGTTGATCTAATAACATGAAGTGTCTAGGAGTCTCTTAAATGCAGGTAGGACAAGGCTCCATCTACCATTGCTGTCTGAGAGACCATATAAATTTAATTCTACGTTCTCAGTTTTTCCTAAATTAAACTTATCCATCAGTTATTGGGCTTGACTGCACATACAGTGAAGTCAGAGGTAAAGTCATTACCTTAAAAAAGCCCTTATTTTGTTAATTGCTTTTGGCTGTATTTGTTGAATTCCTGCCAATATACTGACATAGATCCCAGTCAAACAAAGGGTTTAAGTCTGTGCTTAAGTCTAAGCACATAGTTTTATCTAATTAAAATTCTGGATGGATTTGGCAGACTTCCAGCCTTCAGTCTTAATACAGTTGGAACTCACAATTGGATCGGAAGGAATTATGCTTTCAATAACAAAAATATCAGTCCTGAGGGATGGAGATTTGATGTTATCCTAGTAACAAAGAAAAGGAAAGCTTTGACCACACCATAAAAATATACTTTACTCCCGCAAAAAACTTTTCTGTAATATGAGAAAGTCCAATCATGTATTCTGAAATCCTGTCTATATTGCACTCAGTGATCCTTTGACAACTTCAGTGAAACGTGAACATCATTCTTTTTGGAATAAGAATGTGTTACAGAATGATTCTGATATAAGGCTGTTACATACTACAGAATACATAAAATCCAAAGTTTCACGAAGATAGTAGAAATAGGTGTCTATCATTCTCTCTCACATAAATACTTCAGAAAAGCACAGAGAAGTTTCTCAGAAGTTTCTTTCTTTCTTAGAGATTTCCTTGCATAGTTTTCATTTTTCTTTCAGGGAATACAGATGTTATTTTTCAGATTGAATTCTGATTAATTTATGGTTGACTAAGAGATAATGCATATTCTGATCTTTTATAATCACCAATAAAAGTGGAAATAATATTTTTAGATGACCTAGGATTTAGGTTACCCCTACATGCTAGATCAGCTGTCCTTAACACACCATCTGAACTGAGACTCCGTCATGAAAAAGGGAGCTGAAGTGCAAAGCCGACTTCAAGACTTTCTCAGTTCTACTCTGCACTGATACTGGTATTCTTAAGCCTGGATAATCCATCTGCATATTCAGCCCTTCCTATAAAAAGTAAGAGGCATAGTTTATTCACAAGGGTTGGGTTATAATATTGTTTTACATAATACTGTATGAGGAGAACTGTCTGTTTTAAATGTAAGCACTCCAAAGTATTGTATATGCAAAACATTAAATAAGAGTTGAGCTGGCAGCCAGCACTGCTGTATGGATTTATCTTAGGTTCCCATGAGTATGCCACAACTGGGTACATGTGTTTTATTTCTGTTATAAGAATTATTAAAAGAGGCTTTTGGTCAATAAACAGTAAAGTAGCAGTGCCACCCAGCAGACACCCTTAATGAAATTTTGCTTGGTGCTAGGCAGCAGGTAGAATTACTTACAATAAATATCTTACCACTTACTTTCTCTCTGTCCTTTTAATGACACTCAGCTAATAAAGATAACACCAAGTATTGATAGCTATTTAGTAGAATAAATATCCCAGAAAGTGCTCACTGTAGAAAGTAAAAGCCTGATATAAACTTCAATGAGAAGGACCTGTTTAGAAGGCTGGATCAGCATTACGGTTGTAAGAAAACGTTGCCTTATTCTGGAATGGTAGAATTTTGGATCCTGAAGGTTGGGGAAACAGATTCTTCTAAATGTAATTTAATTTTTAAAGGTTTTCTGAAGGTTCAATGTAGACTTACAATGAAGAAACACAAACCTGCATGGACATAAATAAAATATGTTCTTTAATTTTTGATCCAAGAATATTTTTTCTTGTCAGCAGAAAAGAATGTATCATGATTCAAAGAAAATGAAATGACCGATATGTTCAAACTAGTCTTCATTCAAATCATACTGTTTTATCACCACACATCAGAGTATTTACTGTATCTCTGCACCTCTTTCTTTCTTTTATGTGAGTTTATCTAACACTGATTAAGCAGTATAATTTATAAAGTTTGCTTGGAATCTGCTATTTAGAGGTAGGCTTCCTTAAATGGTTGTAACTGTAATGTCTCATTTTTCAATCTCTTTTTTTCTTTTAAGATTTCAAAATTAAATTATTTGAAAATTATTTGATGCATAGCATCAAATGTAACTCTACCTAATCAAGTACAAACATACAAACTTAAGAAAGAAATAAAATAATACTTACCAGCTGAGAAAAAAATGTGTGTGAAATGAAATGAAATAATGGCCAAAGATTTATAGTCATTCTCTGGAACTGGAAAGGAAGAGAGAATCCTACATGGTGTTGCCAATCTATAAATAAGCAATTAAGTGTATTGGCTACAGCAGAAGAACTTTCATGTTTACATGCTCACTCGTGTGAATACAGGCTACACAGTTTGGCCCTGAGTGAATACTTCTGAATAAAGAATCCAATAACATAAAGCAGTATTGATGTGCAAGCTAAAAAGAGCTAAACCTTGAATGAACTTCAGGAATTCTTTTCTTCCAACTAGTGCCTGTTTCATACCAGTTATGCATTAAAAAAAAAAGTAAATGTTTTTGATGATGAAGATCATCTTGGAAAGAAAAGTCTTCTTCTATAAAGTATTATTTTTAAGACTTATTTTGAAATCCACCCCCTTCTTGCCCCATCAAATCTTTGACCTTGTCAGGTTTAATAGTTTTTAACTTTTATTCAGCTGCCATTTTCTTGTCTCTCATTTTCCTTGCTAAAAAAATTACCATCTGTCTGAATCAACAATATTTTCATTCTTAAGGCATCTTCTCCCACAACATATGTCTTCAATTTCTAATGTGAATCAGAATACTTGAAGAATGTTTTCAACAATCGTGCCACGAAACTGATTGAATCAGCCTTGACATTTTGCCAATTAAACTGTACACTTTAAAGAAACATATAAATAACATTTGCTTTGTTGCAAAATTCAGTAAAGCTCACTAGGGTAATGAAATATAGAATTTCCTATATTTTTGGGGAGATTCATGGAATAACAGGAAATTCAATTTTGTGGTACACATATTAAATTACTTTTGTAGTACTAGCTTTTAAAAAAATTAGATATACCTTTAGAGGTTTTTTTTTTTTACATCTAAATGATAATTGAATTAAACCAATAAAACATATATTTGCATAACTCTGGAAGCATGTCATAGTATAAAAAATGTTCACACCATGGAATTTATGTCAAATTATATTGTTGCCTACTTCTTGCACTCTAATTGCTGATTCTAAAGTATACACAATTTTTTATTACCTTCACAGATGCATTAATTTGACATTTTTCAGCACTAACAGAATTTCTAAAATATATTTTGCCAATAGAAAACAAGAACTTTTAAGGACTTGAAAGGAAGTGGAAGACAATAGAGTTCAAACGTGGATGGAAAAAGTCTTTAATGAGATTTACTTTTGAGAGTATGTTCTAAGGAAACCTGGTTTCAGTTGGAAGAAATAAGGAGCCTTTGGAGCCTTCAATATCACTGCCTATACACTGCATTTTCTGCGCTGTTTTTTTTTCATAGAACTTTGAGCAGTTTTGTCCTGCAAGGTAGTATATGTCTTTTCTCCTCCATATTCAAAGGTTTTCAGTAAGTTTTCCATCAGAGTTATTCTGCAGTGTAAAATTATGCTTTGACCACACAGATTTCTTCCTAGGAAAAAGCCTGTTTTCAAAATGTTTCTTTGGGTTATTTGTCCTTAAAGGCTAGGTGGTCCAACCTTGATAAATACCAACTGTCAAAGAAAAGATAAATTATGATTGCCTAACAACTCTGTTTTTTGCAGTTTTCACATATGGTTACATCACATATAGACATCACATCTGGATATGCAACAGGACTCCATGTGCACACCTCAGTATGCAGAAAGAAGTATAAAAAGACCTTACCCACACTAAAAGCCTGAATTTCTGTGAGTGAAGTGTTAATTGCTGGCAAAGACTAATGCAATCGTGTTCTCCACCCAGAGTGGGAAGGAAGAACTATTGCTCTAGGCAACTGGTAATTTCTCTGCAAACCTTCTTACCAGCTGAACAGCAGAACAGAGATAACTGACTTGATGAAGCTATTTTTCTTCTTTAAACCCTAACTCTGTTTTCCTCCCAGTTTTTAAGCTGCTTTGGACTGCTCCATTACTTATTCTATTTCCACAAGGAATATGTGAAGCCTCTGATTTAGCTTGTAAAAAGAGAGCTATTTGCCTTCAGAAAGGGTAAATGTCATTGAATGTAAAGCAAAGATCCTATGTACCTCCCCTGGGAAAGAATATATATCTTGAAAAATACTTGCATATATATTTGCCATGGGGAAGCCTTCAGTAGGGCCATGGAAAAACAACACAAAGTTATATGTTTCGAGACAACAAATGCAGTTGTGTTACTGAGTCATAGTTCTTTTCAGGATATAGTGCAGCAGACCTGACCTGCGTATCAGGCAAAGCCTCAATTTATCTCAAAGCTGTAATTTTCTTACATTACTAGAAGCCTTGTACAATGCCCTGAGCTGTAGTATTGAATAATAACTGAAAGATGATTACAATACTTCTGCATATACATACAAAGGCTTTCTATAAATGTAAATGGGTAAAAAAAATAAAAAGAAAAAAAATCACAAATACACGGACAAAAGAAGTCAGACTTACTATAGAGCAAAAGATAACAAAGAATATACTTTTATTTCTATCTGACAGGGACAAATTGGCCTTTGATTCCTGTAGTTGGGACACAGAATATCTGTATTTCATGAGAAAGTAAAAGCTTGTGTCCATGACCATTGTAATAATTATTTGTTGAGGTCTCACATTCTTTAAATCTGAATCTCATCTATTTTAAGATTGTACTAATTTTGGCACAGCTATCAAGCAAGGACACATAATTTCAAAGAACATTTTTAAAACTCAACAGCCGTTTACGTGAGGAAACCTTTATTTCTTGTGTTACTACTTACCCAAATTGAGTTTATCACCGGTCTTTATTATGTTCTTTTTTATGGTTTAAGACAGATACTAAAAAAAATAAACAATGTACAGCAGATTATGGTAAGATATTTTATCCCATGGTGAGAATAACAACCAAGATGAGACTTATGTAGAATGAAATTTGCATTCCAGTCAATGTTCGTGTGTATAATCAAGTACTGTGTGCAGTTAAATGAGTCTGTTGTCTTGCTATAATGAATATCTACATCCATCCTAACAGTTAATGAGGAATAAATGACTTATTATCAATGAATGGCAGTATCTAAATAGCTCTGCAACAAAAACAGAATATTAATATGTGTAGCTAAAATAGATCTTAAATGATAATGAACTTACTCAGACTATTAATTATTTTAAAAGCCTCTAGTAAGGTTTACTGCATCTGGATGGAATTGAAGCTCAGCTGGTTCACTTGCCCTTATACGTTTGCAGAGTTAACAGATGCCCCTTTAAAATTGTACCTCAGAACTGAACGGAAAAGGGCTTTTATGAAATACCAGGGCTTCCACGAAAGATCAGATCATGGATCTCTCTAGTTCAGCATTTTATTCCCACCAGAAATTAGGCCTGCTCACTTCAGTGGAAGGCGCAAGAATTGTCTCTATAGCTGATTGTTCATTAACTGACTCACTTCCGAATCATCAGCTGAGGGTGAGCCTGTGCCCTGAGGCACAAAGGCTTATGCTTTTTACTTTCTTTTTAAAAAAAATATTTTCTAGTACAACAGAAATATCTCATTGCCACATGAATGTCTAATTCATTTCTGAGTATTTCTAAGCTCTTGGTTTCAGTGATACCATGTTCAAACCACAGTATTTCAACTATTGCAGAAATTTGGCTTGTAGTTCAAGTATTCCTAGCAGTGAGGTGACAAGATGACTACTTACCTACGTGGACTAACAAATTTGGGATGAAGAATTAGCTGCAGACTTTCATTCACTTCTTCCTATCTTTAGGCAAGTTCTCAGCTTTTATTTGCATCTAGGAAGCTATTCCAAGAGCTTTGCTTGATTCACGAAAATTAAGTATGTCAGGTAGCCTTAGTAAACAGCAGAACACTAAACACGTTTTGATTTCACCATCTAACAACATCTGGTGTGACAAATTTCGCATACAATTTTGCCTGGATTTCATAATCTCCAAGACACAGTTCTAGGCATGTTTATTTTCAGACTCTTACACTGAGCATAGGAAATTAATATGGGGAAAATAATTTAAGAGGCATAAGTTTGAGGTGGGAATCATTATTATAGATATTTTTAATGGATTTTTCCCTTAGATATTATGACAGGGATATATATTAAAATTACTGTGTTTCTAGAAGAAAAGACAGGTTCCACTCTGATGCTGTAAGTGAAATTTTATACAATACAGCAACACAAGAGAAAAATTAAACTTCACTGTAAATTCATATAAGTACACAGGTCAACAAGTCTAAATATAAATTGTTGTATAACAAAGAGCACTTTGTAATCTGATCTAAGCACACAATAGTATGCATCTATGCAGTTAATCAATACGTATGTTTGAGTATTATACTGGACTTGAAAAAATCAATATCTGAATTCCAGATAATGAATGTTGACAAATCTAACTAGTTGCCATGACAGATTTTCAGACCCTTTCCAGAAAAATTTTTGTTATACTTCTTTTCCTGATTCAGAGAAACTCTCAAATAAAAGTAAACATAGAAAAAAATTAGAAATATATTGTTTCCCTCTATGTATTTTTTCGTGCTTTCATCTTCTTAACACCATGTGGTTTTAAGATAGGCCCACTTACAGATATTATGCAGACAAATCACAAAGACTGACCTGAAGCCTAAACCAAGGTCATCTAGGTCTGTGTACATTAACTACAGTTTTAGCTCAGCTCTGTGTTCATTCTGCTGTCTGTTTGAGAAAAAAAGCATCTCAGAACCTCTATTACTGATTTGCTATGATCTCTTCAAAGATTTTGTGTTTCTGTGACACATTTTGGCAGTTAGGTTGACAAATACACTCTTGCCTTTGCATATTTCCCTCTTGCATTTTCTCCTTAACTGAGCTAAACCAAAGTGGTATTTCTACTTCAAAGTACTTGATGACTTAAATACCATTAACAAACCAGTGAGGTGAATTAAAAGGCATCTAGACACTTGGTGTCGAGATATTTGAGAAGTTTTTGTTACACCCAAAATCTCATTATATGTCAAAATCCCTGATGTGTAGAGACAGTAATTTATTAGTGTAACTGAAATCTTAACAGTCTAATCGAAAACTTTTTGTAAGTTTAGAACTTATTATTACAAAAATGAAAAAGTAAATAATATGAATATGTATGTATTCATTTATACATTTCTGTATATTCAGTAATATATTAATATATTAGATATCATACATTATGCACACTGTTTATGTAATATAATATTTGTTTATAAACAGAAGAAATCTTAAAAAACAATAATACCATTTAAAATAACACCCTACTGGACTAAGGGCTTTATTTCTCTGGACTTAAGAATAAACGCTTTGCTCCAGGATACTCAGACACTAAATGTTTTCTAAGAAACATCAGCAACATATGCTTCATGCCTTCTTCCTTACACATTTTTTAAAGTTAGAAATTAAATCCAAATCACAATTGACAAATGACTCAAGTTATGCAATAGATCAGTCAAATACTAACGAAGTTCTGATTCAGCAGAAACAACCAATTCAGTAAGAATGCCATTTCCTTGGATATGTCACTGCTGCATTGGTGCTCATGCAAGGTGTTCTTTGAAATACCAAGAACTGAAGTATTTGTTATAAAAGAAAATGGGAATACAAATATATTTCTTGAGGAGATGAGGCATTCCCAAGATTCGAGGATTTTCTGAGAAGAATGCTTAAGCTGTTCAGAAAGTATTTGACACCCAAGAAAATTTCACCTTAAATAAAACATCTCTCTATAAATGTGAGCACTTAATCAAAATAAAAGAGTTTCTCTCTTCAATAAAGACTTTGAACTGATCTCCAGACAGCGCATGGAAACAAAGAGAACAGGGGAACTAGAATAGTCGAAATCCCGATTTTCTACCAGATCTTGTCCTAAATAAAACCAGTTTAAGATACCATCAAAAATCATGCGGTAAAACATTTGCAGCCAGGAAGCCAAAGTTTGTTCAGTTACATGCAGCACATGCTGTATGCTTTCTGAAAATGATGGGTTACTTCTTCATGCATAGCTTGATAAAATTGCTTCAGACATACCAAAAAGGCTTTGCCTTTGGCCTGTGCAAAAAATATGAGAATTTTCAAGATAAAACAAGCAGTGGAAGCACTGCTAAGGGAAGGATAGGCAGTTTGGTTGATACCAAGAAATAAAAAATATGGGTAGGTACTAGAATGGTGGAAACAGCCTTTAATGTAGGAAGCATTGGTTATGCTGTAATAAATCAGATTCAAATTTTAGAACGTATTGGTTTGATGTTAGGAATAAACAAACCAAAAATATTTTATATCAATGTTTTCCAAATTTCCCACATCATAAATTTTCTTTACACCTAGTGTTTATTAGACTGAAAGGTTGTATTATCATGCTAGCAAGGGAAAATGTCATGGTCAAAACAAACTGCAAGCTCAGCAGTGCTTTGACTGTAACCTGAAAGAAATTTTCAAGGGGAGTGTTAAAGTATATTACATAAAAAGTGATTTAAGTGTAAAGATATGCTTTTATGTTCATTTAAGTAAGAGAAATAATATGCAGAGTTGGTTTTGGTATATAAAATGTTCAAGAAGCTGTGTCCATTTGCTAGTTGTAGGTAAATTATACTACTGGAGTTTCCTGGATAAAGTCACCTTGATGTCGCTGAAACATTAGGGAGAAAACATTTGGCACAATAGCTGTGTTCAATTATATCTTTGCTAGGTAAGATTAATAAATGTATTTTATTTATGATTTTTAGTAGCACTAGGGAATCTAAGTGGCTTGCTTAAGTAAAGACATAGATCTCTTTTTTATTTTTACGATGAAATCAATTTTAAAGTTTCATTTTAGTATCTGGTTGTCAGTTACTATCCATCAGTCATTCTTTTCTACTTTATTCTAAAAAGGTTTTCCCTGGTACACTCTATTTCATAGCTCTTTCAAAGAAATCACATGGAAAGTGTGAAAGCATTCAATGAGCCATACGTGCCTACGTAAAGTTAAATATACTTTTTATCTCAGTTGCATATTTATTTTATGCAGTATGTCACTTGATTTGCAGTGACTTGAAAATTGGAGTGTTGCTTTTCATATCAAGTCACACATTAAAATATTATCTGGTAGCTAAAACTATTCTACTGTGACTGAAGCCATCCCCAGCCCCTTTAATTTTGTATGTTTCTGCTATGGGCAGCAGTCCTCAGGTATACTGTGTAAGTACAGAGCGATGGGTTTGGCATCAATACAGTTATTTACACCTTTTGTAGCAAACCAGAACCCACCATTAATTCATTTATGATTCATTGATAGAGCACATCCATTTTCTAAATTGTTGCAGGGACAAACACTATCATTAAGATTGTCAAATTGTATCCTATTTGTATGAAACTTTGAAGTCATTAACATCTTTTGTGAGCAAGAATCTTGGTGACCTGGTATATATTTGTTCACAGAAGTACAGCCTGTGTTTTACAGGCAGGTGGATGGTAAACTGCTGTCAAATCCTCTCAACAACATTTAGAACAAAATAGCTACCAATACATAGCATAAGGTTTACTGGATTATAGTGTGTAATTTTGAGTCTTTCGTAATAGTCATAGAGAGGACATTGACTTTACTGAAGGATGAGGAAATATGAGGGATAGATTACAGGATGGGAACAGAAAAAAATTGAAAAAAATTTTGCTTTTTAATGGAAGACAATGGAAGCTATACTCTTAAGGGTAAATTTTTTAAAGGACTTAACTGAAGCAGGAAATTAAACTAATGATTGTCAGTGAAGCAAACTTTGGAGCTAGTGAACTGCTTTCAAAACTCGGATTTACATGTATTTCAAAAAATGTTCCCATGTTAAAAGTGTTGAACTATTTGACAAATGGCAAAAGCTATCTGCAGTAAAGAAAATAGACTGCTTCTGAAATCTGTAAGAAGCAAAATAATGTTACCTGTGTGCCCAGAGTCAGGATTCCAGCACAATCTTCTTTACTTCTTTCCTTGCATAAATTTAACTACATCACAAAAAGCAGGAGCAAAAATGTTCATTCCAGAAATATTTTTGATTCTGGAAAACTGGAAAATTATGAAAATCTGATATTTAACCAGGTATTCCAGAGGTCATTGTTGCTGATACACGTTTTTTCAAGAGACACTTATCTTCCAGCAAAATGAAATAGGAGCTACTTCCAAGTAGCTGTATCCTTATATAAAAATATGGACACCTACTCCTTACAGCTGAGAAACTGACTTTCAAGTTCAGTGGCCCAGACCCAAAAACTCATAGCATTTGGGATCAAGCAGCTGACCAATCTGAAACAAAAGATCAGTTTTTCTTTATTTTTTAATGTGTGTAAATATGGTCTTGAATTTTTTCTTTGAAATGAAAATGAAGGTATTTCATTTGGTGCTAAACATTTTGATTTTCAAATTTTCTTCTTTTCAGGACAGTTTGACACAGTTAGAGTATCAGTTGTATTTTTTCATAAATAGCTGTTCAAAACACTTCCAAACACATTTTAATTTTTATTTAAACTAAGGCAGTTCATCACAACTTGGTGAGGCAAGTCTATGTTTATAAAATCATATCATATTTATAAGTCAGGAAATCATGTCCAAGTGGTTTTTTTAAATTTATTTCTGAATAAGAAAAAGTGTTAAATGCACCTGTGATGAGACCTGGAGTCAGCCAGATCTTCTAGGTAGGTCATTGCTGTTTTGCTTAAAGCGAGTATAACAGCAGCCACATGAACAGCTTACAAACTGTAAAGATAGGCTTTAATAAAAGACAGAATCAAAACCGGGGCTTTTTTTTTAAGTGGAACAGCCCTGCTAAGGTGGATGATAAAACTGTAAATAAAAAGGTTTCTTAAAGAAACCTCCCCAATGCTTTTTGTCCTTACAGCACCGTCTCTCTCCTCCAGCCTGGGTCTCAGTTTAGAACTTAGAAATTGGTGCCTATGACAAGTAGCTCTCTGTACCACCTTTAAGTCCTGCCTACACATCTGTTTCTTGCTTGCTATCAGAGGGATCATAGGAATTTTTGCTTCTCGTTTCGGTTTCTTACTTTCTTCGCCACTCCCATGCTGCTTATCCAGCAGCAGCCTTGTTCAGCTGACTATGCTCAGTTGCTCTCTGGGAAGGAATAACATGTTCCTGACAGGAACTGAGGCATAGCATCAAGGCAGTCATCTCACCCAGCCCCAGACTATTGACAGAAAATAGCACAGGCTACTCAACAATGGACACTATTAATCATATTTTGTCACTGTATATATATACACACATATATATATTGCAATGGATTGTTTCTAGAATTGGTTGGTTTTGGAGTTAAATCTAATGTTGTCTATACTGCAAAAGGAAGAAAATAAGTAATGGTTCAAGTAGTCATAGATGTTCAACTTCATCAGCCTCACAGAACTTCAATAACAGAATAATCTGTGTACATAGTTAAGCTTGATTTTCTAACTCCCTATTTACAATTTTACTTTTTACCCCATATCCCATCAGACCATTGGGTCTACCTGCTATATGAAATGACCCAGTTCATTGTATTGGCAAATGTACACATTACCAAGTCTTCTGCTTAGTTGCTAGATAGTAATATGTTAAATATTGACATCTAATTTCACCAGTCGTTATAAATTCACCGGAGCCATTATACATGTGTAACATATCCTCTAGTCATCCACAAGTATCACCCCTACATTTCTGTTTACTTTTTCATTAAAAAAACCCAAACACAATACAACAACAAAAAAAAAAAACCACAAACCAAATCTCAATGGTAAAGTCAGGTTTCCTGTAGAAGTTAAGAGCTTTTTGTAAGTACATCAATAATAAATAACCTGACATGTAAGACAGGTACAAGTGTTACCATTAGAATAGCTCTAATAGTGGTTGCTTATTTGTTTATGCTGTTTGGAAAGAAATTACAGCTCTTTCTGATACAAAATACATGACCAATTGACCTGAATGATTGCATTCCTTGCTATAGATTATTCACAAACTGGCCAATTATGTAAATATGTAATCATTTGGGATTGAAAGTCATGTGTAAATAGAGCATTTCAGTGAAGCCTGGGAAATGCATCTAATTCATGTGAAGGATATTTTGGAGGATGTTCCTCTTATGACCACAGGGTGCAGAGTGATTTTTCTTTCTTTCTGCTTTCACAGCAGAAGTATTTAGTTCTCCGAACTGCAGGAAAAATTCTTAAATATTTCACAATTTAAAATGTTGGCTATATAACTAAAAACTAGTTTCAAAAAAAGAAATTAAGTATAAGAGAGAAAAGTTTAATGAAGATACCCATAATTTTTTGGGTCTCAGTCAGGCCTCCTAAATATATGGGATGTCAATATTGCCTATCTTGTTTAACTATTGAAGAGGAACATAAATGATAAAGAAATATCATACGTGACATTTGAACGGAGAAGGTCAGTCAAAGTGAATCTGACCACCAAGTTGCTTGAATTCTTTCCATGCTCCCCTGGGATCAGATTTACAGATCACAACAGATACGTGTCTGCTCACATGTTGTTATCATAGAATCATAGAATTGTTAAGGTTGGAAGGGA
>RSEF01000002.1:82188952-82199260 GCA_003993805.1 Himantopus leucocephalus
TATGGTGCTGTGCTCTGCATTTGTGGCTAAAACAGTGTTGAAAACACACCAGTGTTTGGGCTATTGCTGAGCAGTGCTTCCACAGCATCACAGCCTTTTGTCTTTCCCCCCTGCCACAAGAGAGTAGGCTGGGGGTGGCCAAGGGGTTGGGAGGGGACGTAGCCCGGACAGCTGACCCAAGCGGACCAAAGGGATATTCCATATGGTATGATGTTATGCTCAGCAATAAAAGCTCAAGGAAAGGAGGAGGAATAGGGGACACTCATGGTTATGGCATTTATCTTCCCAAGCAACGGTTGGTTACGCATGCTGAGACCCTGCTTCCCAAGAAGTGGCTGGACATCCGCAGTGAATGCTTTTCATGCTTTGCTTGCATGTGCAGCTTTTGCTTTCCCAGTTAAACTGTCTTTATCTCAATCCACAAGTCGTCTTTTCTTCCACCTCTTCTCTCCCCATTCCATGGAAGAGGGGAGTGAGTAAGATGCAGGGTGGTTTTTGGCTGCTGGCCAGGGTTAACCTACCACAATTATTTATCCTAACCTACTTGCTCTTGAAATTGTGTAGAAATATGAAGAGGTATTTCCAAGACTTTTTCTAGAAGAGTTAAAAATATTTTGTCATCCCTATTTTTTTTTCTCTGATGCTAGACACTATTCCTAATAAAGATGCAATTCAGCTTTCATGCTCCCTGGCTAAATGGTTGTTTTGCTCTGGGTTGGAATGAGGGGTGAGGTGAGAGAGAGATGTTGCAGGGTTCTTTCTGAATCTCATTAAAAAAGGCCTGACAACAAGTGGCTTAATGGTGGTGGGGGGTGAAAACACCTGGGGGGTGAAAACACTTGGGTGGTGCTTTCTCACTGGTGAGGGATTAGTGGATTATAGGATGCGTCAGGGGTACACATGAAGCCAAAGCAGCTACATGTCCCACAGGAGTATACAAACATGGAACAGTCACTCACAGATGAGGGGATGAACTGGTAACTCACCTGGCCATCTGGGGACCTGTGCCTATAACTCTGAGTGTGAGTGGGGAGAGGAATTAGAACTTTTGGCTCTTTGTTAAACTTTGTAAGTGGCTCATATCATGGTTTATCTGCTGCATTATTGATATTGATCCTGATGTATAATTCACTCATTGGTGGTTAATAACATCGTTAATAAATCAATGAATCACTTTGTCATTTGGTTTAAACAACATGAACTGAGCAGTTTTTCGCTATGGCAGTTCACTAGAGAAAGCTCTCAGCAGGGACATGGTTTAGAAGTGGGCCTGGTAGAGTTAGATAACGGTTGGACTTCATGATCTTAGAGGTCTTTTCCAGCCATAACGATTCTATGATTCTATTCTATGATTCTATGATTTGGGTACAAAGTCTTCATAAGTAGCATTTCCTTGTTTTGTTCTACCTTTTACATATGGGGTTTTGGTTAGTTCTTCTCTACAGCATTTCTTTCAGTTCTGTATTGCATGCTGCAACATCTTGAACCAAAGAATCCAATTAGACATTATTCAAATACAAAATTTATACACTATATGAGTAAATATGCAATGAACAAATCCTCATGTATTTGTTATCCTTTTCAAAGAAGCCAAGGGTGTGACATTTCTTGTCAGCTACCTTCTACCAATCCCATAGGGTTTGTATGACTGGTGCTGGTCCTTACTAACAGTGTCAAGTACTTCTCTTTCTTCCACTGTGCACAAGGTGCTAGCTTAATGATGCCTAATGCCTCCAATGCCCTAGATGAGACAAAGTTTTCCTATTCTAGAAGTCTGTTTAATTCTGTCATAATCAAGATGTTAAAATTACTATCTATGCTATACAAAATAATGCAGCAGATGTGGTCAGCTGACTAAGTATAAGAAGTATAAGAAGAAGGGGAGGTTAACACTTACCGAACAGTTACTGAAAAAAACTCATTTCATTAAGTAGATATATACATGGTAGAATTTTGTGCACACTTTGAGAACTACTTGTTAAACTAAAGAATAAAAAAAAAAGAAGAAATAAAAGGGATGTAATAAGAAAAGAATTAAAAAGAAACCTGAGGAAAAGGCAGCAAAACATACATATCACATCCAGGTAGAATCCACTACTGGAGGTGGCGATACCAGCTGTGTACCCACCTATGGCAAGGTCTGCTCAGTGCAGTCATGATCTAGATCAGTGCTGCCAGACGACAGCCTGATGTTGCAGGAGATGGTGAGACTAGTAGTCACAGTGGCAGAGTTTTCCTTTCCACTTTGGTTATCTCCAATATTTTACTTTTCCTTTGTATCTCTTTGAAGAAACCAAAAGAGATTAAGGATTTGAATCTTGTCATTATTTTATCCCTTATTTAGGTGTCCTTCTCTATGGATTTGTTTTGTTCCATTGATTTCCAATTCTATTCTCCTTTGCTGGTAACAGATGATCATATTGCAGTCTTTTGTGATGCCAGTGTATTTTTTTGTATGAAAGAGTCCAAGACTTTCCATCCTTCATTTTAGAAATGAGTTTATCCAAAAGGATGAAATTTGCCAAAGTCTTAAAAGTACAGGCCATGATTCAAATAGTTCCTAAGCAACTTAGACACATTTCTAAATGATACCCACAGTCATTAAGTTAGAAAGGATCTGGCATATATCGAGCATATTTGTCTGACACTATTTTAATTGGTTAAGATTAATGGCCACAATCCTGTATTAAAAAAGGGAAGTTTGAGTAATGGAATAAAGGGCAATATATAAAGAGTATTGCTACTTGGTGATTAATGGCCTAATGACATTTTTTTTGTATTTACAAAGAAAGATTTTGCTTATGTGGTTTTCTTTTCCTCTTTTGTGACTGAATCATACTCAAAAAAGAACCAGCCATTAATATATTTCATGACCTAGCTCCTCTGTCTGACTGTTTGGTGATGTATGAGTACACTTATTGAAGTAAGGAAAATAACTGCAGTGCGATTGTTCTTTTATGTTCCAAACATCTTGTGAACTGGGTAATGCCAATCGACAAGACCCAGATCTGTAAAGTTATATCTTCTGTCAACTAACTTGGTTATTTGTAAAATTTGATGTAATTTCTCCTAGTTTTCTCTCTTAGTCTTCTAATATGATATTTGCAAATGGCTAAATGACTTTGAAGTAATTAAAATGTAAATTAAGAGAAGTATTATGTCTGATGGGGAGAATCAAAGGGCTACTGGGTAAGTGGGTTTTTTTTGTCTTTAGAGCTGTAATTTTTAAGAACTTGTATCAGTCAGCTTTTCGGGATAGAGTAAGTTTTGCAATTAGCATGGATGGCACTAAACACATCAAGGTGATAGAAGTCAGTTAGGGACATAAATTCAGTAAGTTCATTCATTTATAATCCAGATGTATTCACTTCTGCATTAAAATGATAATTTACATAATTTGCAGTTTGGTAATTTCATGTTTTAAGTGAGTCATATTTCAATTAGTCTGAAGTCAATCTACCAAACTGTAACAAAATTTGTGCCAAGTTGAAAAGTGATTACAGAATAGCTATAGTGCATAGCTTATCTCTTTAAAAATGATTACATATAAGGGCACATACAAATAAATACTAAAATAACTATCAAGATGTCTGCCTGCAACTCTAGGTGCCCTAAAATGCTTAGAAACTTTTAAGCTATGGCTGTATCAGAAAGTATAGTGGCAAAAAAAGGAGTGGATCTGTGGGATGCAATGGTTGGCATTAAGAAGTGGATGCTTGCAATTTTATCTGTCTTTGGAGGGTTTAGTGTGGACCAGATATACTTTGGTTCAATGGGACTCCTCCCATTAGCAAGCTGAGTGCAGGAACCACGATCCTAGGCTGCATCTTCTGGCAAAGCAGAGATGATCAGGAGATTCACTGCAAAACCACACAGATCTGAGAGATTAACTCTCCTGCAGCAGCATCCTTGAGGTCTCAAAAACCCCATGAGCACATTACTAGCCAGTTACCCAAGTTTCTAGGCCTACAGACCCTCTGTTCAGGCTTTCCCTATTTCTCAACCTATACTAGGAAATCCACAAGTACTGTTGGGGAACAGAGAAAGATGCTGGAGATCCTTGAAGGCCTCACAAGCCCTGTCAGATACCACTCAAAAGTAAGAAAGATCTTATCCAGCATACAAGACTCTGCTGTCCTCGTACGCTTTTGCAAAATCTGCTTGATTTTGTAGCTATCATTGGGAGTTTGGGGAGTGATGGCATTGAAAATACTGCCAAGTTTTTAATTGTGCTCATTCTAATGTTCTGTCTTCAGCTATGCAAAACTCCCAGGAGTCAGCCATATTTTAGAAAAGGTTGGCTGGCATATGCTTGCTATTAAGTACAAGTGCATGCTAGCATAATTACCCATATATCTGTTAGACATGTGTTTAAGGACCTTTCTAATTTGGATATTCAGGGTTTTTAGAAAAATCTTTATGGAAATAAAATATAGTGACACTTACCTGGTTTTATCTGTATTTACAAGAGTTTTTGAAAATTAAGTTTTTCAAATAAGCCTTAACTGTGCTAATATAAAAGTTACACTTTCCATATGATTAATATGACATTTTTAGCAATCAAATAATTCCTCTGTTTGTGATTAGACTACACTTTAGATATTTGCATACGTCCTTTCTTGTGTGAGAATTACAGAACTTATGCTTGGATAGCTAAGGTACATAGTTCAAATTAATAAGTATTATTAAAATATGAGAAAGAATGACTACAACATTGCATAAGTTGTTTTTTTCTCATCAAAGCAATACCTGAATGGATTATTTTTCTGTGACTTGAGACCTGAAAGTCACTTTGCATACAATTCTTCTTAGTATATTTTTAGACAAATCAATGGACTGTAGCAATGAATATCAGTCTAATAAAATATGCGTGTGTGTGTATGTAAACTTTTCCACCCTGGAAATAACAATAAATGTTCAAAATACAGCTATTGCCAGCAGTTATTATTCAGTAGCCTAAAGTACGAAGTTCTCAAAAAAATTATGCATGTACTCAGCTCTTCATTGTTTTTCTTAAAGCAGCTCATGACAGAATTTTAAATAACTAAAGGCAATTTTCTGAAATCACTGTCTGGCAGGTGAGGTGAGAGTAAGGGCAGTGCAAATATAACAAGTTAGCAGATATTTCCAGGTTTCCTTTCACAACATAATAATGGTAATTTATACCAGGCAGAATGAGTTTTAATTGAACATCTTTCAAGCTGCAGTACATGGAGTAGTTTGGATTAATGTTAGCAAATGTGGAGAGCTTAATGCTCAGTTTCAGAGCGTGCAATAACTTTCTGTTTTATCAACATGCCAGACTGGAGCTTAAAGCATATTTGGCATATTTACATATTCATACTACACTGTTACTGTGCAGATTCTGCAATGTCACATTGGGACTACATGGTGAGGAAATGCAAAAACAAGTTAGCATTACGACTGTTCAGAATCTCCAATATTTTTCTGATTGTCTTTATTTACAGATGACTTCTTAGGCCAACAGTTTGCACAATAACTAATCAAACCAATTTGTTGCCTGCTTAGAATATAATATTTTGATTAGAACATTTTAGTTTCAGGTCTATATTTCCAATATATAAACTAAATTGTAGCACAGTTTGTAACCACTTGTTTCTGCATGCAGTTCAAGTTGGCAGAATTATGGATGAATACTCTAGAGAGAAGAGAAAAGAAAAAAGGCTTCAGTTCCATGCTTGGAGTTTTGGAGATATTCACTCCAGTAGAGGTACTGAAACCACAGATATCTGAATGGCAAGATGCTTATTACACAGGTGCAGCCTGTATCTAAACCAACCATATTCATTCTAGTTCATTCTCATTCAAGTGACAGCCTCTCTGTATTGTCATCGGGTCCATATTTTTTTCCAAGGAAATTGGCTGTTTCAAGATCCATATTGTATTTATACTTTTTGCTCACTGACTAGGGAATGTTGTGATTTATTTAAATAGTGTGTAAATGCCATCCTTTGATTTGTTTTCAGTGAGCACATCGTGAAATGTGTTACAACTGTGCTTACACTTATTTAAAGACAAAGAGAAAAAACACACACATATGCATGTATGTGTTTGTTTATGGTTGGAGATGTACACATATATATGTTCTTGTACGTATAGTTCATGGAGTGTGTCAAGAAAAAAAACTGAAAAGCCACAAGATTGGTATAGTATTTTACCTTCAATCAAAGAAATATGTTAATTTGAATTCAATAGGCAAGTCTCCTTGATCCTGAGAAGTGCAGTGCATGGGAAAGCAATATACTCTCTTTCCCTGTTAGTTAAAGCCAAACATACTCTGTTCAGAGGAAGCAATGGCTCTGGACTGTGGCTTGTATCCCTTTCACTTTGTCAGAAGGAAGCTTCCCGCTTCCTTCTTTGTCTGAAGCATGCAAGTAGAATATGTCCCATGGATACCTTCTTACTGCTGAATGAAACATAAAGGTGGGCACAAATGTGATTAGTATTGATTAATCTGCATTTCAGTGGGCAAACATAATTGTCTAGTTCTCTCAGTAACCATGTCATTTTTATAGTATTAGACCTACCACTACATATCCTTGGTTTATTATGTGATTTAATGTGAACACTTCTCGGAAGAACGACTATGTAGTTATCTTTTTAAAGTATTAATTGTAGAAGAACCAAATGCCTTCATTTCAGTCTATGACTCCTGCTTTTATTTCTTTCAACTGTAAAATGTTAAGAGCAGAAAATGTTACTGTTAATCCTCTTCTGATTTCAAAATTTATGTGACAGTGAATGCAATTAATCCATTTTTTCATTACTTTTCCTGAGAAAATATGCATAGGCATGAACAAGTAACAGCTTTGACTTTATAAAATAATATTTTAAACTCAGTTTATAAAACTTTAAAATAATGATTCAGAATTTAAAAAAATCTATCAAGTGGCTTTAGTTTTCATGCTTCTGTAGCTTTGCTTTTCATATAGCGTTAGAGTAGCTCTGTCAGATTGAGAAAAGTAAATGTAGATGTCTGATTAATTCATGTTTATTTTCATCACATCATGTTATATCAGACCAGAATAACATAACACGAAGTGACAAAAATGCAACTTAATCTGAAACTATGCAATTCAGTTACAGTCAGAAGTATGAACTTTTGGAATGAAAATCAAATTACTTGAAAGTTCATCATACCCTTCCTCTTCTTTCTCTTCTTTTTTCAAAGGTCAATACAAGTGTGGTGCTGCTATTTGGAAAAACTTCCATGGGAGAATCAAGTCATCCTGAAGAAAAGAAGTTGGACAGAAAAAAAATAACAAAGGAAAATATAGGACACTACATTGCCATTTGTCAAAACCACCTTGCTCTGTATACTGCAAATGGCTTCCTAAAAATGATTATATTAAGAGTAGCTAAACTTATCTTTTGGTTTTATACTTGTAGTGATTTTTAAACTGTAGAGTTTGATAGCGGTGACCATTTGCGGCAATCAAAGCCCATTGATTTTATTGTGGATATAAGTATGTACTAATGATTTACAGAAGGTGATTGTAGCCCAAGTTAGGAAGACTGGGTTTTCAATTGTATTCAAATGTCTAAAGATGTGCCCTGATTAATTCCACCTGACTGAGGCAAGTAAGTTTGCAATAGTCACGTTATTAAATCTATCATTAATGGAAAGAAACAGCAGCTCCTAGGTTCTGATCTGTCCCAACTCATGACCTGGGTATGGCTCTTTTCCTAACAAGAAGTGATGGAGCCCAGAGTGGTGAGACTCGTCACCTGGAGACCTAGTGTAAATACCTGGATGTAAGCAAATGGATCCAGATCTGTCTGCATCTTTTGGTACTTAAGCACAACTGAACCAGTCTCAGGACTAGTTTCAGTTGTCTAGTAAGGAAAAGGATGGCATGTACACGCCAATGCCAGGATCCTCCCATTCTTCCAGAATGGTTTGTAGCCATTTGCAACTCCTTCCTTTTTGTTGCCTGTTCTACCTTCATGTATCATTAAGTCCGCGGTATAAGGAGAAGAGTATGTATGTATGTGCATTCTTTCCTTTCCTCAACTTGCTACAGTCAATAATGTTGACACTAAGACAGGCTACACAGAATTGTTTTCTTTGGTGCTGAGAAAGAGCAGAAACCTGAAAGTAATGGATATATTTTTACCAGCACACAGAGTGAAGCTATATGAGATGACTATTCTGTGGTATATGAAATAATGTATACACTATACTGCTATTCTGGAGGTCATTTCTCAATGGCAACAATTATCGTTGTCCAAGGTAAACATTTTATCCTGTGCTATTCATGGTCTGGACCTATAAATGAAGCAGGCATAAAGTTTGCTCTCTC
Organism: Himantopus leucocephalus; assembly: GCA_003993805.1. Classification (NCBI taxonomy): domain Eukaryota; kingdom Metazoa; phylum Chordata; class Aves; order Charadriiformes; family Recurvirostridae; genus Himantopus; species Himantopus leucocephalus. Next base: position 82,197,277 of record RSEF01000002.1, read on the forward strand.
AATTGTACGTTATAACAGATAATACAGAATATGTGTTTTACAGACAAATTTATTGGTTTAGTAACCATCTGTTCTTAATTCTGATGTGTAGTACTTGCAAAAGACACCCAATAGTTTCTAGGTAATTTTTTTTTAAACTGGGTTTCAGATCTGCAGGAGTTTCTTTTGACTGTAGTGGGAGTTACAAAGCTAAATTTCTATGTATTGCTTTTAAAATTTAGGGGCAGATGTCATGCAGCAGGGAGCAAACGAAACTGTCACTTGCCTAAGGAGATTTCATCAATGTTGTGGTGTTGGTGACAAATTTAAGTATCTGAAGAAACTGTCACAGTCCTTTCTTTCTGACACCAATTTGACTAATTTGAGTGTTTCACCTTTGTTCATCTGTACCCTTCCCTAATAAGTTTTTAATACACAGATATCACTCATAGCTGTTCTTTTCCCTCCTTCATAATATTTACATCAGAAATAAATATTTTCTCACAGGCTTTTCATGACATTGCCTGTTAGGAGTCATGCTGGCAGACTCCTTAACTCTTTTTCATTCACAAATATGAATTACTGTTGACTGTCAAGCATTATTCTCCATCTGTTCCAGGAGCCATGATCTCCAGGGGTAACCTAGATATTTCTTAGATTTCATTAACATCCTTTGTGACTTTTTAAGCAATCATGACCAGGGTTCAGGTCACTGCTTAAGGATTAATGATTAACTGGGAGGTACTGAAGCAGAAGGAATAGCTGAAAACCATGAGCTCCAGGTAGTCACTGGACAATCCCCCTCTCCCCAAAATACTGCAAAAGCAAAAAAAACACAGCAGAAACATGACAGACAAAGGTACTATGTTTAAAACATTGTTTGAAATAAAGCTGCTAAGTTTGAAAAATTATAAAGCACTAATTTACTGTATATAATTTTGATTAACATTCCATCCATCTTAACATGTCTCACTAATATTAGTTATTAATTCCTTTGTGACAGTTGTGCATTACATACACACTTTTTGCATAAACGCAATCTGGAAAAGTGTAGGTAGAAATAAAGTAAAAAGCAGCTGTTACAAAAGAAACGTGACAGAAGAAACGTGAACTTTTTATCTATGATTTGACATTGTTTTCCTGGTTTTTTCTTTACAGCATATAATGGGGAGCATCAGAACATTGAAAAACCACTGTGATAACATTTTAATGGAAAAAATCCAAGACAGTTGAAAGGTAAGTTTTTCTTTACTTTTACATGCACAAGTCAAGTCAATTTATTTCCATAAAGCATCTTTCATGTAAAGTACCTCAAAATTGACTACAGTGAAACATAAAATAATGAGATGGCATTCACAGAAAAGGCTTCAGTGAGTTTTATAGACAACAAGCCAAAATAAATGAAATTGGACCCACTTGTTCACAGCATGAACATGAATTTTCCAATAACATTGAAAGTAAGCTCAGATGTACACTGTGAATCCTGTTCTTTTAGCCATGACTGAAAAGGTAAGAGCTTCAGTCCTATTTAAAATTACCTGATGTTGGTTTTTCTTGTTTTGTTTTGTTTATATGTATACAATGCTATTACCATTTATCCTTTTCATTTGTTTTAGTTACAATAACACTATCAAATAATCAAGGTGTAGCCAAAGACACTATGTAAAGAAAAAAGGCTAACTACAATACTGATTAAATTAGTTCTGAGCTTAGTATTTATATCAGGCTATTCTACTATTCTACTTCATATTATGAAATAAGTCATTTGACTATACCTAAGGGAAAAAAACCCAGTCATACAATGCCAGTGTTAATTATATTCTACCATATCTAATAAACAATAAGAATTATTAGTAGTGGCATATTTCTGAACTTCTTATATTGTTTCTGTAAACAGTTTTGAAAAAAAAAATTCTTTGCCTTCAGATTTTTATTTTATGAAAAGAAGGGGATTGATTGATTGGGCTTACTAGCAAAAAGCCTGAAAGCGGCATGCTGGCACTAG
>RSEF01000002.1:82199270-82214268 GCA_003993805.1 Himantopus leucocephalus
TTAAAGTAGTTTAGTTCCTTCTAAACTTGTAAGTCTCTCTCTCTCTCTCCTGCCTCTTTTTGAAGAGAGGTAGGGGGGAGCATCTGCCAGTTGTCCAGTGGCCAGTTCGGCCCAAACCACAACACTGTTAAATGGAACTTCCACTCTAACTTTCTATGATAAGTTAAAAGGAAAAATAGCAGCAAAGACTGAAGAACTCCTTATAGAACTTCAGGGATCAGTACAAAGGGGAATACTTTCACCAGGAATATCTGTGAATAGGTGGCCTAAAATTACACAGATATAAAATTTTAATTGCACCTGAAAGTTATCAACATTATATTTATTTTAGTGAAGAAAAGTGTATGTTCGAATGCATAATTCACTCATTTAATTGCCTATATTTCCCTTTAGACATATATTTATTTAGAATATTTCCACTGTCTCAGGGAATATATCACTGATCCTATCCTTATTGCCTTCTAGTGTGATACCCTGTTTTTGGCATAGTCTCCTGAGGGGACAAGAAAGATGGCTTTGATGTCAGCTTCAGTGATTCCACAGTATCAAAGGCAAGCAAAATTAATGATAACAGTGAAAGAAACTGCAAAACACAGTCCTAGAGACCTGAATTTCACAATCTCTAAGCACATGCCTTACAGGATCGCCTCTCTGAATACCACTGCTAGTTAAAAAATAACTTGATAGTTTATTTCTTTTATGTAGCAAGAAATATAACCTTTTATGCTAGCTGTGTTGCTAATGGGTAGCCTTTGAGCAACTGAGAACCTAATGGGAGATATTCACAGGACAGATTTACAATTTAACTAGATTAAATGCTCAGAAGAATAGTGCTTACTTGGATTTAAAGAATTTCAAAAAAATTACCTGGTAAGTTAGCATCATCATTTTAAGTTGCAAAACTGTTGAAGATTTTGTTGCAAAATTCAACTAAATGGAGTAAAAGAGTTTCAAAGTAAGAAAACATTTTGGTTTTCCTTTTTAGTATAAACATAAAATGGTTTCACAAACAACAACATAATAAAAAAAATGAAACAAAAAACCAAACCAAAACAAAACCCACAAAACCTAAACTAAACTATAATCAAATGAACTAAGTGAACTAACTGTTTTTTTTTTAAATAAACAAACAAAAAAAACCAAAACAGTAAATTGTTTGTATAAAAGGATGATTGAAGACTTAATTTCAAACAGTGTTAGAAGTTCTAGAAAGTTTCAATCAATATCGGTACTGATGGGAAAAAATAACAACCATGTTAGATGTTGTAAAAACTACAGTAGTTAACCCTAGGAAAGCTAAATACCATGCAGTTCCATATCTGTTGGAGTTCTCTAATATGAATTAGAAGGTTTTCCTTGTGGCAGATAGTCTAGCATGCGATAACCTGTTTGAAAGCAAGTTACTTAAAAAACCTGTAGTTTAGCCTGTATAAGCACAGCTCAAAACAAAGCAGTAGTTTAAACCACCAAAATCTGAAAAGTAACCATAGTGTTTAGATGCCTGTCCAGGTTCCTGACTTCCACAGTCAAACAAAATCTGGGTATAATTTTCAGCCCACACTGGAATTTTATACAGCTTTGATGTAGTTCTTCTTGGTCTTTATTTGCTTGCAGCAAAAACTATTAAGAAGAGTTCATTTCAGTTGCTAGTTATCAACAGTTGCCAGTGCTTTAATTGTTTGACATACAGACATATGGGATAATGGCATTTCTAATTTAATGTCTTTTTGCCTGCTTTGTGAAAGAACTCTCCAAGTCTTACTGAACATATTAGTATTGAGCCAACATGTTTGGCATTTATCTTGCTTGATGTTGAACAACAGGGAAGAGCTCTCTGTTTTTTTGATGAAATCCTACAAAGTGAAATTTGAATAAAAAATAATGCAGTTGCAGAGCTTTCAAAGAGAAGTAAACAAAATATGAAGAAAGACTTGGAAACTGCCTTTGAAAGTCTTTGAAGAAGAGTATTATTGTTGTCTTGAAAAGTCTAAGCAAGAAGACAGAAGCTTTTATAATCTCATTTAATTATAAATTCATCAATACAGTGATGTAGAATGGTGCCTGTAATCTCTTAACTCATTTAACTCAGAATCCCACCCACTACAAAACACTAAAAAAAATTCGAGATACCGTAACAGCACTGTGGCAACAAATGGTGGAAGATATAAACTTTTAGTTACTATAGAGATGTAGACACAGTGCTACTGTTTCACAGCAAAAATGAGTTGTCAGATATGTAGTTCATAGAAAGACAGAATCACAGAATAACTCATGTTGGAAAGTACCTCCAGAGGTCACTCAGTCCAACCCCCTCCTGTAAATTCAAAACAGGGCTAATCTGATCAGAAGGCTCAGAAACATGTCCAGTTATGTCTTGAACACCTCCAAGGATAGAAATCCCACTGCATGTCTCAGCACCTGTTTCAGTGTTTGTCCCGCATCATGGTACAATAGAAAAATACCTGTATCTAATCTGGATTTACCATGTTCAAGCTTGTGTCCATTGTCTCACGTTCATTCGCTGTGCTCTTTTAAAAAGAATCTGACTCCATCCTCTCTGTATCCTCTGATCAGGCAGTTACAGACAGTAGTAACATTTCCTTTTCACCTTGTCTTCTGCTGTGGAACAGAATGCAGCCACTCTGCATACATCCTGTTCTCCAGCCTCCAGCCATCCTGGTGGGGCTCTGCTGGACTCGCTCCAACACATCAACATCTTTCTTGTGCCGGAGAACCCTAACCTGCATACAACACTCCAGATTTGGTCTCACAAGTGCCAAATGGAGGAGAAGGATCATTTCTCTGGACTTGCTGCCTACAAGGCTTGTTAAAACAGCCCAGGATGTGACTGGCGACCTTTGTTACAAGGGCACACTGCTGTTGGCAGGTGTTAGAAAGTGAGACAATGGACTCACAGAATGGAGTATTTAGGGGGCAATTTTTTATATCTTCCACACAAAAATCTTGCTTGTAAGTTAGTATTCCTCCTCACGAAAGCCTGTGTAATAGACCCTTTATAATTAAAGAGCAGTTAATTGAACAATATCAAATTCTTAAGAATATATGATGGTCATTCTTCTTCCTACTGATGTCAAGCAACCCTCAGCATGCTGGCATCATAAATGAAGTCTAAGGATTTAATAGGGATCACAAGACCATATTACATTGAAGGTGACAGAGTCCCACTGACAGAAGTAAATGGAAACATTTTCCCATAATCTTAGGTCTGTGTGGTATGGTTTTTTTTTTTGTTTTGTTTGTTTTGTCCTCAGTTAAGGTCTAAAGTCTTTATGGGATTTTGAAAGCATTGTCAGTCCCAGCTCAGGTATTAAGCCATGTTTCGCTAAAAGCTTAGTAAAATAGAACAAAATTTATGTTTATGATTCAAGGCCTCACAACTTAAATGCAAATAAAGGGTGAAAATGGACAGAAAAGACATAACATGCAAGAAAGGGCTGATATTAATTAGAATGACTTTTTTTTTTTTCTCTGATGGACTTTAAAAGTAAAGACACAGTTTAAGTATAAAGTAAAAGGAATGCAGATACAATTGCAATAAGTGAACAGGAGTCACTTGATCAAAGAGATAGGATTAGAAAATCCTATTTGCAGCAGGATACAAATAGGAAAGACTGCATTTGTCATGGTCAAAAGAAAAGGTGTTAGAATGTGAGAGAATATTTTGAAGAAATATGTGGATGGTTAGGGAGGGCCATACCTTTGTGATCGTATGAAGAAAACCTCTGAGCCTTAGACACTGCTGGTTGAAACCGATGTCTTAGGTGAAGACCATGCTTTCTAGACTGTACTGAGTTGTTTGAAAAAATGGTTGGAAAAAAACTAGGTAGTATGTGGGGCATGGGGAAGTAATAAGAGTTTTCCTTTATTCATAGTAAGCACTATCTGTCAGGTAGGTATTCTGGAGATGTCACAGAACAGGCTGGAGTTTTCATGCAGAGACAAGAAAGGTTAGGGACGTTGACACAAACCAGTGAAAGACATATGATTCTTTAGTCCAACATATATCTTCTGTTTCACTGTTTACTGATGTTAGTCACTTGACCTTGTCACTCAAGGCAAAAAAACCTCCCACAGTGCACATAAATTTTCACAGTACAGAAACATCTTTTAAGACCAGAAAAATTCCCTTGTCTTTTATTCCCCTACTGCAACAAGATGCTGAATATTGAAAGCATGATACTACATGTCCTGAACATCCTGGAGTTGTGAGTGATCTTATTGGAAAGTAAATTACATACAGTACAGGATATGACTACCAATATAATTTTTGTGGTGTGTTTCACAGCTTTTTTTCCCATCACCAATATAATACTCAATAAAATTCACAGGTAAAAATGTGTTGTGTTATAAGGAAATTTAGAAAATAGTGTTAAGATAAAACCATTTATAGTAGTGTAATAAGGTTTAACAAAGACATATATATCAGAAAGAATAGTAACAATGTTGATGCTTAAGATTTTTCATAAACTTTACCAGCCATCTCTGTTACCAAAAGCTCAGGAATCACAGTCAGGGACTAGGATCTCATTGTACTAAGTAATTTATGACTGCAATCCTCCTGCACACATCCATGTTTCATTCTAAGGAAAAACAAGGCCTTAAGACTAACTTCTAATTTATATATTATCTAATAATAATAATTTAATATTTTATATAATATATAAAGTTTATATTAACTCAATATTAAATCTTATAAAATATTTGCTATATAATGCTAATAGTATCTAATGCCTTTATTATCTGGACCCTTTATTTAAGCATTTGGAAGTTTACAATGAAATAAAGTTTGCATACTGTACATATATACTACGATATTTACTCAAGAAAGAATGCTACAGATAATATATTAACACAAAGGAATGTCCACTCCTTGGTAGTATGTCTTCAATATTCTTTGTTTACTAAGTTGGAGATTTTTTTTTATTTAGGAAAGGAAATATACTGAGAAACACCTGGAAAGCAAGAAACATTGCATATGCTTCTCTACAAGAAAACTTAAGGACAACAGCGTGACTATGAATAAAGAGATGCAAGAGTATCTGCAAATTATAGTTTAAATTTTGTCTTATTAATAAGATGTGACAGGAGCATATTATGCTACTCGGTGAAATTTCAGACCTTTATCGTATGATTTGATTTCTTAGAGATCCATACGGAAAACTGAAATACTTAGTGACAGATATTTTTTTTAACTGTCTCCTCTGCAGACAGAGATCAAAGAAAGCTGGACTGCTATTTATTGTTGCATTACTTAATCATATTCTAAGTTCCAATAGTTTTTTATCCACCTAAATTAGCAATTTATATCTCCAAGTAAAAAAAAAAATATAGAAAACTAAATAGAAAAATATAGACATGGCACTAATAAATAAAAGGATGACTATATTAGAGAGCAATGTCAATTAAACTGCTCTGGTTTATGTTTTGTCAGCATGTCCATTTTCAGGGCTTATAACATTGCAGTAAAATGCTGTCAGCCAGCTTTCAAACCACTCAGGTTAGGAACATCCGGATTTTGCTTTTCTGGCAATTAAAGATATTGACCAGCAAAAAGTTTTCATTCATCAAAATAAATTCATACAAAGAAACATTTTTTCCTGTGCAACAGGAAAATTCAGTATTATTCTTGTAAAGAAACTGGTTAAACTCAAACAGGAATATATTTGGAGTACTAAAAAAAAAATAGACAGTTAAATTGTTTACTTTCATAACATTGGCTTTTTGTTGTTTTTGTTGTGCTCACATGAAACAATAATATATTGAGGAAAATATAACTCAACAAACAAGAATGTAAGAGTCACTGTCAGGCTCTTTTTATTTTCCAGAAACCGTAACTTTGCAAGGTGCTTCACAGAGAGAAAAAAGTCAAGGTTCCTGACCTTGAGAACATCAACTAATTTTTAATCTTTGTATGCTTTGTATGCTGTATACAGCAATGGTGTGTGCACCTCTATTCATTATTTTGTGTTTGGTTGTTTTTATTGCATCTTGCATTCCAGAGTGAGCTTTAAGGCAATTGTGCTTTTTATTAAGAAAATACTCCTGGTGAAGTTTTTTTTAAATTGTTCTCACCAAATATGGGCTTAAGCTTTAAAGATTTTACCACAGTTTTCAATCTCGTAAAGTGCAGGTCTCTGAAGACTTTATGAAAATTCTTGCATTTAGTACAAACAGGAACTGGATTCTGTAAGTATTTCTGCATATCTTTCTAGCCCTTTAAGTAGGCAACCAAAATAAAATGCCATTGGATTAGTTTGTAAACTTAATTATTTTGTGGGACGGAAAGTAATAGAAAGAAGACCTATATTTGAAAATTATTTGGTGAGTTTTTAGAATAAGAGATGATTTATTTTCCAGTTATAAAATGTATAAATTCAGTAACATTATTAAGCTTAAAACATTGTAAGTACAAACAGTCTTTGCTCCACTATAGTCTCACAATATACTTGTATATCCTTTTCTGGACTGTTACATTATTCTTTCATGTGAAGTCAATGCAATTTGCATGGATGCCAACAGCAAAACATCTTCCTGGGTTTGAATCTGGAGGGCTGGGATCTCTAACATCAGCAGAGGACTTACCCACAGCATCTTCAATGGTGAGAAACCATTGTCTTCTTTCCCCACCCTTTGTTCTGTAAGAAAAGAACATCATGTGAAGTACATTCAACTTCTCTTTTAGCATGCTGTGTCAAATAAACTATATAACTCAGGTCAGTATATGCTGAAATGATGGTCTTGCTAGCAATTTCACTTTTTCTTCAGTTTAAATAAGAAGTTACAGAAATTTAACTTCATTTAAATTCAAGTCATCTCACCATCCTTACTGTTTTAAATAAATGATGTTTTCAGTAGTTGGAAAGATAGAATTGGGGGAAGGGGGAGTTTTTTAACAGACTGGGCCCCAATTCTTCTTGATTGTTTAAAAAGTGAGGACAAGCAAATATTGTTTTCAGGCATATTAAATTATTTGTCAGTCTAGAAGTTTTAGAGGGTATAAACACTTTAGAACAATATTTCGGCATAATGTTCTTATGATTTCTATGAGTTCTGACCCTACTGCTCTAATGCAGTTATTGCTGAAATTTAATAGTCCTAATGCAGGATTACATCAAGTGGCTGTAGCAGGAGGAAAAGCCAAAAAATAACAAGAAGTAAACTTTGCACAGTCAGAAATTATCCCATGTGGCCAGTTCCTTACCTCATCATTTAAACTTCATCTTTTGTGTCTTTTGAAACAAGAATGATTCATATTATTCTGTGATGACTTCTTTAATTTATTCAGTAGAGAACAACACGCTCCAGTAGCTGCAATGGCCATGAGGAACCAAAACTGAAAAAAAGCAGGAAAGGATGTGTGGAATGCTGAAAAGGAATGGAAGGTTTTATTCCAACAAAAAAGTAATTAATTAACAAACAAACATAATGATAGAATGAGCAAAATATAACTGTTGAGGAANTTCCTTTTTTTTTTTTTTTTTGTCACAGACATGTTTGGGTTTCTGCCTAAGAGGAAATATAATCTCTCATGTGTTTCAATTGGCAGATTATTTGTAGAAGAGATTTGGTTTTGATTCTGTTTCTTCATTTTGGTAAAATTCACATTTTCTCTGTGTATATTTAAGAGTTGGAGAAATAAAATACCATTTGTCTTTTTCTCCTTTACTAAGATTGGTGAAGATCCTCTTCAAGGTTTTCTTTGGAGCACATTCTCTTCGGAATAGGATGCTGAATTACATCGTTTCTCTTCTATAAGAAGTCCAAGTCTCTGACTGAAGTACTAAATGTTTTTCCTTGGGAAGAATATAGATTATCTTGACATTTGCCTATGTTATGTTCTTCTACAGATGAATGAACTATTATAACGTCTTCCACCTAGTAAATGACAAGCTGACATTTTCTTTCAGACAAGTACAAACACTTATCCTCTAATAACTACTTAGGTATAGAACCATTTGTTTTAAAAATCTTATTGTTTCATGTAGTTAACGTCTTACATATTTCATTTAATAAGAAATAACTTTTGAGAATGGCCTGACTTGGAACTAGTAAAAGAAGGAGATCCACTAAAGCTTTTGCTCATTAAAGTTGTGATAAAGAAGTAGGCAAGGCAGCAAGTAGAAATACATTTTTTGTTTATTTAACATGTTGAGACTGACTCCTAAAACAGTGAGAGGTATTCCTGCACATCCAGAGGAAGTATTAACATCATGAGTTTGCTTTTTCTTTCCTCTTTGAAATATTACTTGTATTTTTACTTTCCAGCCCAAGGATTTGTTAAAGCTCCATCTATGCTAAATGAGTAGGTGGCAAAGAAACTTGCTTAAACTGTTCATTCCGTCCTTAAATCACACACAAAGGATGCTTCCAAATGTTGCAGAATGGGAGACAAATACTATTACCAGCTACTGTTCACCATTTCTGCAATATCTGGTCATAGTAGAATTAAACAAAGATGAAGATATAACATTAATTCTGACTAGGCTAACTCGGTGTCTAAAGGTCAAAACCTTAGGTCTTTTGAAAAGTGGTTATATTTCAGCAGCTGCTCTCACTGGGCTTCTGGAGCAGAACATTAAAAATCCATTTCCACTAAAAAGTCACATACATCATATCTTCTGAACTTCTCTATATTTTTTGACATGCCCAGTTATAGGAATAAGCCAAATGTAACCAGGCTGCATCTGGACACTTGAGAGCATCCCAAGAATACACTGATATTGATTGCCTATTCTGGCCGATTCTCCCATGGTGTCTCCATGATCCTCTTACTCTTTCTTTCCCTCAGTCAATGCTGTTATCTTTTTTACTCATCTTCTCATTGATCTTGAGTTCTTTTTGGATTCAGCCTCTTCTCCAAATTCATTGTTATGCATCAGCTATTTCGTTCTTGATTGCCAAATCACAAAATAAAAACTTCAGCATAGTTATAGAAAAAAAGGAAGCACACAAACAGTGCTTAGGAGCCAGAATGCCAGGCTTGTCAGAACAGGGAACAGATCAGAAAGTGAGCATTTTACAAAAAGTGTAAGTGTAATTTATGGTCCTGATCCACACTGTTAAAACTAAAGATGCTCTATGAATTGACTGCCTCACAAGGGATACAAGCATAGCCCTTTCTCCTTTGTTTCTTCACCTCACTGTGTAGCCTTTTGTGCCAGAAAATCCTGATAGATTATGGGGCTCTGATCATAAAAATCTACTTTCAGTCTAAAAAAGTAGATTGCCAGCCAAATATAGCTGATAGATCCCTGAAAAACCCAGTTTAATTTCTTGTAGCGTGCTATTGCATGGTCTTTTCTGCAAATCAAAGTGTAATTGTGACACTTCAACACTGCAAGTATCATGAAGTGAAAGCAGTCACACGAAAGGAAGACACTGAGTACAAACACCTTTTTGGCATTACACCACATAATGTATAACAAAAATATTTCTTTTGTAAAATTGTTAAAGGAGGCAAAGGTTAGATTGATGATGCCAATTTATAAAAAGTGAAGTATTAAAATTCCTCCTTATTGATATAAAAGTATTGTAAAAAAGTAAAAAATAAAAGTTAACCAAAAAAAAGTAAAAGTATTTTATTTGATACATTATTCTACATAGATATTTACCAAGAGCAGAAGAATTTCAAGGATATAAAATCTTAAAGCCAAGGGTGGAAACTTCCTTTATTTTACCTCTTTGAACATTATTACTTTCCTTCAGTTTCTTGGCCGTGAGAAATAATACATGAGCATGTAAAAACTGCATTTTATGACGTAAGCAGAACACATTAGGTACGTTATAAGTCCAAAACTACTAAACTCAGGAATTTTTTATCTCCTAAGTAACTTTCACATAGCTCATTATTCATGTGGAATTGATACTGACATTCCATGGTTCTGTTTGTTTTTGGTTTACTTCATTTTGTTTCGTTTTTTCTTCCCCTTTTGCTTTGGACTGGAGGATGGGGAAGCCTACATTGTTTTACACATACACAGACCTCATGCCTCCAGTGTTCAGCAAGAAATTGAAACATATTAAACCAAAGGCCATATTCCCTCCTGTATGAATATCTTTGACATTCAAACTATTGCAACCTTCTGGTACGTAAAAATAAAGCTCTGGATTCCACACATAAAATCCCTCTGGAGTACCTGACTGTGGAAGAACTGGTGTTTGATTTCTTTCTCTTTTATCTCTGATTGTAGATACAGTAATTCTGGTCATATGCAGTCTGCCTTTAATTGAGGTTTTGTACGAAATTTTGTATCCTTTGATGCAAGATTTCAAAGCTACAATGTAAGGTTGTGAGGTGACGAAAAAGGGTCATAAGAAAACCCTAGAGTATTGTGAATGTCTTGGACAGCAATGTAAGAATGTGCCTAATTCTTTAACTGAGAGTGTGGCGAAAAAAAGAGGCTGAGATTGCAGTAACATAAACCTGTAGCTATGGTTGAAGGTAGTGACAAAATCCCCTTTGCTTATACAGGGATCAGGCCTGTGATAAACCAGTTTTCCTCATGTCATGTTGTACCCTTTGCTTTGGTGATCAAAGTGGTTGGTTTCATTAGGTTTTGGGTTTGGTTGTTTTGGGGGGGTTTTTGGTAATTAAGTTCCCCCTTACTTTTGGTACACACTTTCCATTCCACTATACTGTAGAATTTATTTACTTTACAGGCCATGGACTGATTTCTCCTTTTAAGTCAATGGAGAACAAGGACTATATCTCTATTATGAGCTTGTATGAACAATCACCCAGTGGAAAACAGATTTCATTGCGTTGATTTGTATCCATGCAAATAAAAGAACTCTAGTTTACTGACAGAACTATTGTCTTCTTTAGGAAACTGGATTGTTTTGTTCTTCTTCTAAGAGCAAAGCTATTATTTCCAGGTTTAAAAACAAACAAATAAAAAAACCCCTCATAACTCTCTCTGTGGATTCTCATTTTACAGGTCAGCATTGTAAGGTTTCATTTCTTTTTTTCCAATAGAAAAGTCGCCTAAAGTGATCGGTACAGTTATGCTTTGTGTTTGATGGCCTAAGGTCATGCCAACTCCCCACTTAATTTTTTTTTTTTTCCCTAAGCACCTCATAGCTCAGATTTGGGTAAAAACTCAAAAGTGTACATAAAAAAATTGATAACAGTATGCAAGCTGATATTTTCTGCTCATAATGTATCTATAAGAGAGGTAATTTTCAAGCAATGAAGGGTGATAAATGTTCACTTTTTGTCTTACTCCTGCTTCCACAAAATATATTCCCCCAAGGACCTTTCAATACTTTTGAGTCATAGCAGAAGAGGGCTGAACGAACAAATTTGTCAACATTGATCAAAGCTGACATTCAAGTTACCCTTCAGAGGCCTTCTATGCCAGTTTTCCTCACCCTGCTGTTTTCAAGGCTTCTCATGTGTTTTCATGATTGGTGATAAGCCTTTTTGATGTGCATTTTAGATCCAGCTTTTGATTCTCTAAGTATGGGAATTTCCAGATCTGAACCTTGCCAAATTAATTTTTCAGATTAATTTTCATCAATAAGCAATTGCCTACTCAAGTGCAATATGGATAATTCTGCCCCTGAATATTTTAACAACATTGCCTATACACTGGTCCAACTTCAAATTTTCATGCTAATCAATGAATATTCATGAAAACACTTTCCTTTAGAAAACTTTGAGATAATTTTCAGTTAAATAGAAGGAACTAATTTTGAAGTACTGTAACTAGACAACAAAGCTGTGAATCACATTTGGTAAATTCATCGGTCTTGACAAATGAGGATCTATATTTCTCAAATGATGTGGGATAAAATTTTAAAGTTCATTCTGTCACACTGTGTGCAGTCTCACATATTGCATGAAGCAAGCATGTCAAGACAACACATTAAAAGAGAGCTTATAATTAAAAAAATGCCTGGCCATAACATATATATTCACATGATTAAATAAGAAAGACACCAGCACATATTTGCGTGTTCTATACGCAGACATTACAGATCAGTGACTAAGGTCTTTTAACCAAGAAAATTAAATAGGCAAGAAAAACATGTAGTTTACAACTACTATGAACAATATACAATTAGTATTGAACAGTGAGAAATAAGTCTTAAATCTGGTACAAGTTTACACAACTAAAATAACCATAGTGTGTGTTTTTATGGGGAGAAATTTCAAAGCAAGCTTTTGTACCAGAAGAGTCTCAAAAAGTGTGCAAGATAAAAGACCTTAAATATTAAAAATAAATTCCTAACCATGAAAACTTACTACCTACATCAGCTGAATCTGTTAGTATCCACTTACCAGGCTAATTACAGTAATAAATAAATTACATTATTGCTAATTACAGTTTCCAATTCCTATCCCACTTACTCTTCCCCAGCCAAGGTGTGGGGGGATTGCTCTTGCTGCAATAAAAACAGCAAGTATACACAATAAATGCAGTTCATGAGCAATTCAACTATCGGAATTTGTTTTTTTAAACAAGAACAATATACATGGAAATAATTACAAAGCAATTTGTAACTAGTTGTGAATTTTGTATGATTCATCTTTTATGAGAAGATAGCCTGGCAATAAGATGACTTCTCTCCTATTTTTCCCAAAGTGCTGAACATCCACATCTCCCACTGGTTTTATCTCGTAGGTTTGCTTATTCAGCACTTTAAAAAATGAAGCCCAGAGATCATTTCGTAGAACAGCTGGACAGTTGTTCCATAGCAATTAATTTAATTGACATGAGAAATCAGCAATAGGAAAGTTCCTACCAAATGCAAAATAAATAAATAAATAAACCCCTAAAAGTTGCTTAGGCACTTTAGCACTAAGCCAAAAAAAACAAACTAAAAAGTCCTTTCTCTTAGAAAGCACATATGTCTTTCCATACAAGTGTGTGAACTGTAGGCACTGCTGGGCTTGTGGCACAGAAAAGCTAGAATTCATCCATGCATCCTTTAGGTTCAACACTTGGATATTAGTACTGTTTTTTACTTCTGAAGACTCTGAAGATCCTTACCTCTTTCTTAACACCTAGTATGAATTCTATCATGTTTGCTTTCTGAACTGATCTAAATATTGAAAATGCTAGACCCATAGTACAAACACAGATTACAGACTGGGGAAGAAACAATGCTTCCCAGTACTCACGATGTTATTCTTGATTTATACACATTACTGAGTGTAAACTTGGCTCACTGAAACTTAATTTGTTTAAGTTCCAGTTCTATACATGTAACATGCATGTGTGAAAAACTCCATGGTCTCTGAGAGACGGTGTAGGCATTTAAGGAAATATGCAATGGATTTGCAGGGTAGATGAACACTTGGTAGTGAAATGTCAATGAGGTGGAAAATATGGCTTTGGGACATGGTAACATAATTACAATGCTAATCAAGGACAATGCAAGACTCTTGAGTAAAGTTGACAAGCTTGAAAATTAATCCAGGATTAAACATTTCAAGATTACTGGTGTCCCAGTGAGGCAAAGCCTAAGAATTTAGTAATCTTTCTGGCAGCACTTCAGAAAGATGAAGCAAAATATTATTTATTTCAAGAACGATACTGGGCTGCCTCACCATACTAATTTGTGTCCAGCCATCTCCTCATAGCTGCTACCAAAACTGGTCCAGTTTTCACAGAAGAACACTTTATTAAGAAACACCACAATACGCAAAGAAAAGTCCACTTTGTTTACGTACATGCATAGGTAACTATCCCTACTAGTCTAAGTGTGTAGACAACAGTCAGATGCTGGAAACAGACAGAGGAATTGAAGAAATTAACAGTCTACCCCTTATCGGCTATTCATTGCTGTCTATCAGATATGTTATCAGACTGCACACAAAAAATCACAGGGGATTTGTGTTGTCACTTATGTGTAACTACCAAGGAAAGGCTAATTACACCTTTTATTCACCATTATCATTCCACTTTTAAAATCCAGCTAAATGATAACAATTATAAAACATGCTTATGATTCAAATTCTGTGCCTCAGATAAAAGCCAGCTCAGCGTAGTTATTTTTCTCTACACTGAAAAGCATGGATAAATGGCAACATTCGCAGATGAACATAGCTTTTTATTGCTGCAAACTTTTGCTACGAAGCATCATTTCATCATTTCAGTTTATTGCTTGTTACATGGAAATTGAGGTTGACAAATGGCATGAGTCTCAAAAAATGGAAGACTTTTTCTAACCTTTTCTGCTAGCCACACAATAGACAGCACCTGTATCACAGGAAGACTGAAAAGATTTTCTCTCATTTTCAGAAAAAACATAGTTAATTTATACTTCAATGACATGTGTTACTGAGAAATTACATGATTGCATTCTACTGGAGAGACATAACTTGTCACTTTTTTAATGATATAAAGGCCTAAATTGTCATGACAAGCCAGCTTGATGTAAAGTCTGTATCGTGTCTGACTGATGTATGTCTGCATGTCTTTTGCCTAGAGAAAACAGGCAAACATCAACCTTAGTGTTTGTTTAGGATTCAGAAAATAGTTTTCTCTGTAGAAAGAAGGGGAGGATGACTAAAGTAAAGTTTACATTTGATTTCCAAAACGCTGCTATAAGTCAAAACAGAAGACTCTATTTGTTCCATTTAGATTAAATAAGTTTCTTTTCTATTAAATATAATTCCCAACTTAATTTAAGGAAGATGGGTTAAGATATATTTTTGTTTACTTTTAGAGGCATAAGGTTAGGATTAGGAGTGCAGCACAAAGGAATTCCAGCCACTCCAGCCAATAAGTCAGCTTCATTGGAAGCCCAACTTAAATGCCTTGTTTATAGCATGGGGAATAAACAAGAGGAGTCAGACATGTGCACACCTCCAGAGCTATGATCTTATTGGCATCGAGGGGACATGGAGGGATGACTCCTATGTCTGGAGTGATGGAACGGAAGGGTACAGGATCTTTAGGAAGGACAGGAAGGGAAGACGAAGGTGGGGTGTCACCCTCTATGTCAAGGACCAGCTGGAGCGCATGGA
>RSEF01000002.1:82214278-82230033 GCA_003993805.1 Himantopus leucocephalus
AAACTGAAAGAGGGTAGATTTAGATTAGGTATTAGGAAGAAATGCTTTACTCTGAGGGTGGTGTGGCACTGGGACAGTTTTCCCAGAGAAGTTGTGGTGCCCCAAATGAAAAGGCCTGTTTATAAATAGGAAGAGAGGTATGTGTAGTTACCACACTTCAGAGTCTGTGGTCAGAATAAACCAGTGCCCCTAATGTCTTTAGGCTGCCAGCTGCCAACTGAGAGTGTATTTTTAAACTTTCAGGAAGAAGATAAATGGCTTTAATATGTAACTCATACTGCAAGATGGAATTTCTTCATGTCAGTATCATATTTTTGTCAGAAAAGTCTGTCAGAGCCTCTGGAATGACATGTCATTATTTATGAATCCAGCACCAGACTCTAAGTACTCGTTCTGCCATTAGACACTGTGATGAAATTCAGGATACTTGAATTTTTCCAAAACTAGTCATATTAGAATCTTAACATTCTTAAAACATGAAAGAGAAAAATTATCCTTGACTAGCTCTAATGAGAACTAGCCCTTCAGCAATCAAGTATGGAGAATGAGACGTGTCAGGAAAGGCAATATAGCTGTGTACTATAGTAGTAGATGAAGCAGAGTTAGAGATATCCAAGATGGGTGAAATGTTGTCATGGGTACACCTGAGTCACACCACCTGACTCACCTCCCCATTACGGGCTATAAAGCATAGAACAGTTTTAAGAGATTTGAAGAAAGATAATTTCATCATTTTGCAAATATGGAGGGTCAGAATGATAAGAATATGTTGTCCATTCCTGCAATGTGGTTTGGGAAAAAGAAGGAAGATATTTGTTGAAAAACAGCTATATGTCACCAAATACACGGCTAGCAAAACAGTAGGTGGGAGTCAATGTCTTGATACCACATAAGAGATAAAGGTTGGGCAGAGATAGGTCATAAGGACTTAAAATATGAAAGCAAGTCATTTATGCTTGGTGCAGCAGGAAAGGGAAATACTGTGGCAAGAAGTAAAGAGAAGATTAGCAAGAGCTAATCCTAGCTCTGAAGGTTTGTATGGTTTATGTAGATTATAGTCTGTGCAGTGGTAATGGATTTGTTGCAGAGTGGCACCCAAATGTGTATATTTCCTGTAAATTATGAATTTAAATATGTCAAGCTGATTTTTGAGTTGCAGGTCATCAAAAAATGCTTTGATAAAAAGCAGCTGCATAGTGAAGGTTACAAGCAGACTCCTGTTATATGCTAAAATGTTTGTTCTTTCTTTATTCTGCACAGCAAAAATATTTTTAAATTGCCACCAAGCAACAATGAAAAATTTGTACATGCTTTGAAGGCCAATGATCAGACTATTAAGTTATATCTATTTTAAAATAACCCTTTTTTGTTATTTTATTTAAAACATCTAGCATCTTTCTGAGTCACTTCATCCTAAAAAAAGATGAACTTTCAACTGAAGTAGTTTTGACACAAGATTTATGCTTCACTTGCAGTCAAACAAGACTAAAAACTAGAAAATGGGCAATGTGCATGTACACACATATATAAACACAGTGAATCATATTTTATAAATTATACTCAGCCACAAGAAAGATATGTGTTCAGAGACAAGCAGTGCAGAGCACTTGCTGAGAGCTTTCAGAGATCCACATATCTGTAGGGAATAGGTAAAAGTGTGATTTCTTTTGAATAAAGGGGCTGTCCTTGACAGCTGGGAGAGCTAGGATGCACAAAGCCATGAGTCCCTCTCTACAGGGAGCAGCTGGGGTGTCTGACACACTGTCATTTAAACTGTTAAGGTCAGAAAACTTCAGAAACTTACTTGGAAACTTAAATTGGCCCTAACATAGATGTTTGTAGGGGAGCTGGTGACCCTGGAGAGATTCTAGCAGAATATGGCTTAGAGTTATTACACTCTATAAAAATGAATGTGTCTCTTGCATTTAAAAGGTCAAAAAAATCAGAACAGTATTATCTCCATGTTCATCCTCTGTGAATACTGTTTCATGCATTTGAGTTTCACTTAAATCCTTCCTTTTACAAAAAGCAGACTAATTCCCTGAATAGAATGACTATTTATTAGGATGTCTCAACCATGCCTTTAAATAAACTACAAAAAATAAACGACTGCCCGATAAGATTTTCTTTCAATATGCAACAGTATTTTTTCCTCAGTTTCAAGAGTAACTATGTGTAATCCAGTCCTGCTTTTCAAAAATATCCTCCCTGCAGAGATTATGTCAATTAACTACAGAAATACTCTTGAGCTTCAAGAGTGTCTGAACTTACGTGCTCAAGTAAGCTGATCATTTATTGTACAGTAAGTCTCAAATGTGTGATGTTTCTGGTGGAGTTTAATGTTTACTGAATATCACAGAATGGGATTCTGTACCAGGGAACTATTCAGTAAAATATTAATTATATAGCTGGAGTATCCCAGTGAATATTGGTAGTATTTTAATGGAAATCATCACCTAGTTCAAGTAATGAATAGGCCCTTAAGCCTGCAATGAGAAGGTCTGGAGAAATGTAATATCTTAGTGAAAGATCAGGACTTCAGATTGAGGTATACTTGACATTACCCTGAGATTTAACTTCTCAAAGATACAGGTTTTCTAACAATACACAAACCAAATAGCGTTAACTGAAATAAAAATTGATTAATATTATTAAGAAAATTATGCTTATGCAAATAGTTCTTGCTTTGTTATTTACTTTTAAGTGGTTATCCTAAAATTATAGTATGGCAAAACAGCTTATTCCTCTCATTGGGTGTTCAGAAGTATATGTGTATTAAAAATGTAGCTAAAAGCAATCCAGAGGTGTTATTATTTGCTTGGCAACGTATCAGTTTGCTCTTTTCTGGACCAATATTTGTGTGCTTGTTTGTATGCATCTACCTGCATACACACAAATACAATGCCCATTTCATTTAAGTTTGTTCACTGTTTCTGGACAGCTGCTTAGACTATTGCAACATAATTTGCTGTATCCTTTAAAATCATCTCTTACAGATAATATTACAATAGTTTTGGAGTCTGTCTTTCAATTTGCACAGCTTAGGACACAAAATAGAGCATAATCTGCAAATGTCCTGTTTTATTGAGGTAAGACCATTTAGAGTGCTGACTTACAGTAGCAAACTACTGTCCAGTTAACTTAGTTTCCCATCAACTCGATTTTTTTGTCTACAGATAAAAGACAGGCAGTTATCAAGTACCTGTGTAATCTTGCCCTTTCAGATGATCCTCAGTTTTTTGGTGTAACAGAGCTGTACCTCTCATCTGTACCTTGTTTAAGCAAGCCGTCTCCTCATTCTTCTGGCTTTCTACCTTGACAATACAAACATTTACAATAGTCTTTAGCTAAATCCTATTTTTTCCAGTGTTTGAACAACTGATCTAGTGTCTGCATATTTCATTTTATACCTCTTACCTACCCAGACCCCCGGGTTAGAAAGGAACTTCTGAAAAGCTGTAATCTGAACTTTTTTCCTGGAGTAGTAGTATTGTTATAAGCCTAAACACTGCAATAATTGTATTTGTAACGTCAGTTTCTTAATATCACATAATCATAATGGTCTAGTGGGAGGTGTCCCTGCCTATGGCAGGGGGGTTGGAACTAGATGATCTTCAAGGTCCCTTCCAACCTAAACCTTTCTATGATTCTATGNGTCTATATTTTTTGTAGTAAAAATAATGTCTAACTAGCTGAACTCTCACTGTCTTTCAGTATATAGACTTAAAAGCATTACAAAACACATTCCTGTCTCTATAATATTGTATGGTAAATGCTTTTATAATAGATATCCAGCATATTTACATAACGATGCTTTCAGATGTAATAAATTTGCCATATTAAAGTAACTTTCGCAATCTGAGGAACAGAAGAAGGATAGGGTAGGCATAAAGTGATGGTTTTGTTTTCCATTATTACAAATTAAGATGGTGCTTTTGCAGCTAGTTTTGCTTCATTGGATTAATTTACAAATGAAGGAAAATACTGCCACTATGAAAAATTTAGTGTAAGAGATGTAGCTCCACTGAGCACTTCTTTAAGTGAATGCCTTGCATACAATACATATACTTTAAAAACTTGCTTTCTATTAAGAACAGTGAGAAATAGGCTATTAAAATAACATTTGAAATATGCAAACAGTGAATTCAGATATACTTATTAATCATTATAGCTTTGTTGTAACTGGCAATAGAGTTGGAATACTCTAAGAGCAAAATGTTCTCTCGCATTTCTTGGCAAACTAGATTAACAACAAAATTAGAAAAAAGCACATATTTCAACAGAGCTTTAAAGCCAACTCCAGACTGGTCATGGACATGGATCCTATTTCCTGTTCATTACTTTCATTTTCTCTTATTAAAGTGTAATTCCTTAAATCATAGGATTCTAGAGTAAAGTATTTAAGCATCTAAGTCCATTGAATTTTTCATGAAAGTCAGCTGAGCTCGGATTCTTACATATTTTTGGTATTTTTGAGAAAGTTGGTTTAGCCCCCAACTTTAGAAGGTACTATGAGAGGATGCAACAGATTATAGGCTACATTTTTGTGCCTTCTTCTCAGGGACCTTTGTACTTGGATCAGCCTCAGTTAGAATGTGATAATGAGGTGAATCACTTCATGCCTATTGCCCAATGTAAAAATAAAACTATAAAATATTTTGTTTAAAAAGCATCATTTTGATTTCATACTTCCCTCTAACCTTATAAAATAGATTTTTTTAAATCAAATACAGTGTTTTGAGATAAGCACATAGTATTTTTTACAGAATCAAACTGTATTCCCCTGTATTTAGTATATTGTCCTGCAAAATCTTTTGTTTGTTCATTATGCTCAACCTTGCTGAGAAGCACTGTTTGCTGTAACTGTAATAGTAAGTGTCAGAAAGTCAAATGGCACCCACTGTAGCCTGGCATGATCCAAAGTCCTACAGTACTTTCTTGTCCAGCATGAGGAAATTACTTTAATAGCTTGGATAACATTATGATGATCAGATAAATGCTGACTTAAACTCTCCACATTGACATCTATACTACCATTCCTCTATAAAGAGCCACCAGTATACAACAGTGTGATTGTTTATTCATTTACTTAGATTGGGTTAATTGCGATTTCAGCTAATCAGTGATTTTCATCTGAATTCAAAAGATGATACATTAAAAGCTCTGTACTCCAGAGTTTTCACTCAATAAAACAAGATACCTCCTTCAATCTGATTCCCATTTTTGGTGCATCAGGGAGAGACTCTACACACAGGGCAGCAATCCAAGCCAACTTCTGTTTGTTAGCAGAAAACTTCTGTTTGTCACCTTTAGTTAGGTGACAAAATGAATCTAGCTCCATCAAGCCATTTAAAGGTAAACTAAGCTGATATTTCATGAAACTGGGGGAAAAAAAAAACATAATGAAAGATTTTTACCATGGCTTAGAAGAAACTGTGGGATCAACTACATTACAAAATAACAGGAAGTACAAATAGAATAATTTTTTTATACTATCAATGAACTTTTTTGTATTTAAAACTTTTAGCCTGTTTCCTTGTCAGCTGCAGGCTTCTTTGCAAAAATAAAAGTCAATGAAGAAACTCTTGTGATGTACGTCACTAACATCACTAACAATGGTCACATTAGAATAATTTGTTAGGGATTTTTAAATTCTTCGGAACATTACTAGTGTCCTTCTAAGTTATTACAGTCACTATTTTTATTTAACTAGTTGAGGGGTTTCCATGTTTCTGTGTAACTTGTTGCTATTTAGTGGTAACTTTCAGAGAAGTAAAATGAGACTCCTGTGTGGTAAATTTAATAGCAGGTATATCAGACCTTCAGATCCTGCCAACTGGCAAATTTCTTTGGCATTGGATCCTATGGAAGAATTATACATTCTACCACTGTAACGCAGAGCATTCATCCCTCTTTAAGTTGCATGCATCATACACTTATATCTCTGCCAGGATGCCTGAACTTATTTTTCACCAACAGAAGAAAAAGAAAAGACTGAAAACTATTCGATTAATTAGTATGGCAGGCAAACACACACAGTAAGTAAATTTCAGTGTAGCATTGGCCTGTGTTTGATTTGGTACCATCAAAGATTAATTAACTTACAGCTGTGGTAAAAAGCATCTATTAGGTGACACAAAGCAATAGAAAATGTACAAATCTGTAATGATAGCAATGTGAGCCATCTACTTGACACATCTTTTCATTGTCTCTGTCTTTTAAAAGTAATCTTTCTTTGTAGGGAGTGGGAAGGGTGATAAAGTGCTGTTCTAAAAATTGTGTGGTTTTTCTCTTCTTTAAGCATGAACACAGGGACTTAAAGAAGAAATTATCCACAAAATATTTGCAGGTTGTCCCTCCAGTGTGTGTATAGTTATGTGTCTATGTATTTATGCAAACACACACGGCAGAGATTTGAATCTGAGGGATCCAGTCAGTTCCTTTGGAGGTGATGTGGTTGTTCTAGGGTCTGAGAAGAGGAAAGTATCTTGTGCTACTACTAGATACATATTTCAAGTACTAGAGTATTGGGGTAACTGTGTTGTCCATTTGTCTTCTTGCCAACAGTCTGTTCTTCATAACAATCTAACTGTTAAGCATATTGGCCAGTTTCACAGGAATTGGAAAGAAGTCTCATATTTCCTGAAAATAAGCCACGAGATGGAGGATGAAGATACAAATTATTCCTGCCAGTCAGGAAAAGGCAGGATGAACTCAGACCTTCAATACTTTGCTAGGAAGCAACTAGCCACAGTTTCTTTCTTGCCTGCAATGTTTCATAAGAAGGACTAGGTTATGTACTCTTCCTACTGGAACACAGTTCCACTGTCCCAAACACCTGATCCCATTTGACTTTCCTGCTTTGAAAAACTTTCTGTAGGTGAACTCCTGTAACCAGTGAAGAACAGATTGTGCTCAAATCATATTTCACTTTGTTTTAAGTTATGGTGCTGTATTTCACAGAGCAAACTCTAAACCCCTTTGTCTTCATTGATCTTACAGGTCATGACATAGCATGCTTGCAGTATACACAGAGTCAAGGACAGTATACTAGTATGGCACATAAAAATTTTCCTTTTATCATTGGATATAAGACTTATGAAGGCAGTATTTTTAAGTTTAATTCAAAGACTGTCGCCATGAACAAGTAAGATATTTTGTAACAAAGGACTGCCATATGAACCAGCTTAGCCCTTGACAATTTAAAAAGCCCTATGTACAGAATGTAGTAGCCAACAGCAATAAAAGCAATAGAATTTCAGAGAGAAACTCCCAGGTATGTTTATCTACATGCCTCAAATTCAACATCAGATTTCATTTTTCACCAATCCAGTCTTATTCAGTCACTTGAAAAGTGAACACGTGATAATCAGCATCTGGCTATTCGTCTGTCTGTTCCTCGTGATGGCAACCAATCTGTAGGCTGGAACAGAAGAAACTCTCCCATGGCAGTCCTGTGATATGTATGTGGTGTAGTAATTGATGATGTATATTTATTGTTCTGTATTAATTCTCATCTTCAGTTCAATTAATGGGACAATATATAGTTTGGTGTATGCACATTTTAAAGCTGCTTCAAGAGTAGGAACCTGTTTTCAAAATAAGAAAAAAACCAAACCAAACCAAACCTCAAGTGAAATTCCAAGATGATTTAAATATAAAACTGACCTGTAGCTACGTATAAGGCCAGGTTGGATCCATCAGCAACCTAGTCTAGTGGAAGGTGGCCCTGCCCATGGCGGGAGTGTTGGAACTAGTTGATCTTTAAGGTCCCTTCCAACTCTAACCATGCTAAGATTCTATGATAAGTAAAGAAGGCTGAAAAATTACCTAAGTATTTCAAAGTTGGTGAGACCAGGACTTGACTTGTAACATATTATTTGGTGATTTTAAATCACCCGAAGCTCAGGAATATTTAAGTTGAGGAGTGTGGTTAAGGCCTCGCTACATTTAGACTAAATGTGAAGTTACCTTACAAATGGAAATGAACAGCTGCTGATGGATTCTCCCACTGAAAAATGTCACAGGGCAACTGACTGTTGTTTTGCTTCTAAAAGTTCCTTTATCTTTCCTGCCTTACAACAAGCATATCTAATTTTGATATTGTTTGAAAATGATCTGTCAATGAAAAAGTATTTCTTTCTGCAGATGTGAAATTACAACAATCACACTATTTTTTTTCTATTCACAATCATTTGAAATATTGATACCAACAAGCTGTATTTTATCTGTGGTTCTGTCATGGTCAAGGTCCAGGTTGTCAGATTTTAGGAAATGATCTAGGGTAAGCAGCTAATTTCCCTTGTTGACAAAACTGAGTTGGGAACTCTTTAAAAAACATAACAGGACTCTAACCATGTTAATGTTTTGTTCCAGGAAATAACATATGAGAGAAGATAAGAATTATCATACTGGGATGAGTCAATTACCCACTACAGAATTAGCCTACAACCAAGAATGTCTATTCTCATATGTTTTACATGAAAGTAGAAAAACATTATGCTTAACCAAATGGCATGAGGAAGGAAATATGTTCTTAGGGGTAAACAGACCTACTGGAAACCTTCTGTGATTGTTCTACATATCTGATAAATAGTTTTGAAATGGGATTGATATTTCTGAACATTACAAAGTTTTACTCAAAACAATAGGACACCAGCTGAGGATAAAGTATATGTTAATGAATTGCATAAGTTGTGGACCAACATTTGCTAGCATAATATTCCATTAACAAAGATATTTCATAATCATTTTCAATTCAGTCTAGAAAAAAAGTCATCTACAGAAGAAATTGATGAAAAAAATGGACTTTGTAGAAATACACATTTTGTCCTTACCCCAAAAAAAAATCATATTTTTTGTGACTTTTGAATAAGATAAAACTGCTTTATTTTAGATACACTTTCTGTGACTTTTATTGACATTTCTATTTTAAAATTCTGTAAATCTGCTATTGTGTAATTTTTTCTATAGTTTATGAACTTTAGGAATTAGAGAAGGAAAATTACAAGATGTAAATTTTTACTCTTCTCATTCTGCATCCTTTCCAAAGTTGGAGAAGTTTCCACCCAATTGTTACAAAATCTATCAGAGAAAATCAAAACCAAAGCAAAACCAGGTACCAAACAGTCAAAAAAACCCAAAGAAACAAAATACTTTTGGGAACCCCCCTCCTCCCCCAGTTACAACATGTAAGTTAAACCTGGACATTATGGGTCAGCATTTTTAAAAAAGGCGGAAGTTGTAGGTATATGTCTTACTTTAGTAAGAGACAAGATCCTTAGTTTTTACATACTTTTATAAGGCCTATTAGGTACCTTCCTTTAGTCATCTAATCCTCTGAAAAATTTCAGGTGATGGAGGTATTGTAAGCTTTCTAGGTATTCCATTGAAGTGTAGAATTACCTTTACCATTAGACTTTTTTTTCCTACTGCCTAGACTAAATCTGCATTGTTCCACTTCAAATCCATTATTCTCATCCTATTCACAATGGGCATGGAGAACAGACAATACCTTTTTGTTTTGCGGCTAACTTTTATGTATTTGAAGATTTAACATTTCCTTTCCATCTTCTTCTTTAAATAGTCTCCATTAGTTCTCATATTCCCTATGTTTCCTATATATATGACCAATCCCATTGTTTTCCTCCTTACAATTCATCTACATATTTCAAATATTTACTGGCTGACCTCTTACCACAGCTGCATGAGTGGAGGAAATGCATACAAACATGTTTTTCACTGTGGAAATGTGATTTTATTGCAAGAAAATCTGTAATTGTAAATTTTCAAGTAGTATAAATTAAGCAGATTTGTTTATACCTCCTTAGCTCTTTTTTTCCTTTTTTTTTTTCCCTCATTTTCCGGTTTTGGATTTTCTACATTCACAATGAGTTCCTCTTTTCCTCCTTAGTAAAAGATGACAGAAGTTGAGTTGAAGCTGCAGGATGGGAGGTGGCTTTTTTTAATACTTCATAGAATAAGGAAGTAAAAGTACAGTGTTAATTAGCAGAAGGGAGAATGGGAAGAAAGAATTTCAGGGGTATAAAAGGTTCTCCCTTGCTGTCTAACTTCCCTGTCCATCAGGTTCCTGCCTGTATGATTTTGATGAAGTCCTCCATTCTCAGCTCAGCTATTCACCTGTCTCCTGGGATCTCCCAAGAGACACCACTGTTACTTCCCTTAAGGGAG
The DNA here is from genome assembly GCA_003993805.1 of Himantopus leucocephalus. Taxonomy (NCBI): domain Eukaryota; kingdom Metazoa; phylum Chordata; class Aves; order Charadriiformes; family Recurvirostridae; genus Himantopus; species Himantopus leucocephalus. The sequence continues at coordinate 82,224,470 of RSEF01000002.1, forward strand.
TTAGTCCTCTGCCTACCCCAGTTTGGCAGGGAAATCTATAGTGGACACCAGCATATCCAGCTCTTTCATGAGCGAAAACAGCTGAATATACTTGTTCGTTCCCTCCTCTCTACTCCTACATGAAGTAAATCCCAATTTAATTTTGTAGTATTTATTTATTTGTTTAGTTGGTTTTACTCCTGGAGAGGGCAGCATAGACGAAGAAAGAGGAGAGGGGTCCAGAGTGTAATTATGGTTTTGCTGTAGTAACTATATTCTGTGTGCCAGTTTGGGTAACTTAGCTAGAAAAGCTTAGAAATATCCGAAACTGTTTCATTTGCTAACTAGAAAAACTGAATAGCTGCCGATAAAGCTGTACTGAGTGATTTATTTAATTTTAAAGCAAGCTATCTAAAAAGGCTCACGTATTCCCCTTCTGGTAGCTGAGATAATGTGACTTCTGAATGAGCGTGAGAGGCTAATGCATATGAATTAAGAAACATTTGTTTACTTAAAAAGTGATTGACAGAGAGAGATAGATGTGATGTAATTTAGATCATCTGTTGTTTTCCAGCATCAGATGAAGAGGCCTCTCAGAGATCATCCCAAGGTCTACAATACTAAAGCTGTGAAGACCCCAGATTTGATAGCAAAAAGATTGGAACAACATGAAATAGTAACACTTCTTTGGGTCTGGAGAATCCCAGAAACACTCACTAATCCTTATGGCTACCTTTCATGCAACTTCTCTGACAGAAGTTAGGAAGGGATGTGCTTGTGTGCACATGTGTAGAAAATATAGACATACAAACCTCATACAGAAACCTTACAGTGTAATATAGCCAAGAAGAAAAGAGAGTGGGAGCTTTTAAAATGACCAGCAGTTTTGCTGCTTCAATACTTTTTTTCTTTCAAGTTACTCAGAAAGATTCCCAGAGCTGGCTCAAGACCTCTCAGCAACACAGACAAAATTAAATTTTGCAGCTCCATGGGTGAGAAGCTGAGAAGGGCTGGAGCAGGAACACAAAGCCACAGGGGAGCTGCAGTGAGATCAGCTGCTTGCTCTTGCTCCTGCTGCCTGGCAGATGGGAGGTTGTGAGCAACAACTGCTCCCACACCAGCAGCCGCCACCGCCGCCTGCCCGCTTTCCAGAACTCTGGCATAGATAAATCATGTATTGGGGTCATGGACATCACTCGTATATTCATTTTGCCTATGCCAACAGCCACTTATTTTCTGTGCATTTTTGTTACATATTTGTTTTCTGCACAGAATTTTAACTCTAACATGTGAATGCTCTTAAAAAGAACCATTTATGGAACATGCTATCATGAAGTACAGTATCAGTTGCGTTCTTTCATATATTTGATACAAATTGCTGCTAACACTAAGAACTTTCTACTAGTACTTTCGCCTTGCATCAGCTCTATATTCTGTCTTTGAGGCTGAATGAACAAGAAATGAACAAAAGTATTTAGTTCCATATGTTTCCTGAAAAAATCTAGAATCAATAAGTACTTTCTCTTTTGTTTCAGCAAGCTGCTAAATTTAAATACAATGCTCCCCTACCAAGCCCTGTGCAAGTTCACAAACACTGGATGTTTTTGTGCCCTCAGGGTATGTTCTTGAGGAAGTTCCAATTAGAAATTGAGTTCACTTCCGCAAGATAAAAAATAACTTATTCTGGTGTTTTAGATCCTTCTTAGTCATGTTTTAAATTTACCATTTATTTGAATCCTTTACAGCATCTGAGATGTCCATTACATTTTATAACACTATTTTCACTGCATATGGTACTGCTGATATTAAACATTCCCAAAGACTTTTCAAATATGTAGGTACATTTCCACAATACTTAAGAGTTCCTACCTCTTTTTAGTATTTCTTAGCATGGAATAGATCTTTCCAGAGAGTCTTATCTATTGCTGTATACTTTGCCGTCTTCTTCTCTGACCATGTTTAATTGAGCTTAGGGCCAAGGTATTTTGAATATGGCTTTTGTGTAGGAAAAATGCCTTCTTCCTTTAATCTGGTTTTCATTAATAAGGTTTCAAAACTGTCACCAGGAGGTTTCCTTGATCAGAAAACCAACAGTTTCTGCATTCTGGCTCTTAATTGCATGAATTGTTAGAAAGCTATTTCATATGAATAGATTGCTTTTGTTAGTTACAGGAAAGAGGAACACCTGTTGTTTTCAAAGACTTTTTAAAAATTTGGATGAAATATTCCTTAATCCATCACTGACAATTTAATATTGATTTTTTTTTATTGCACAGCCACTTCCATTTTAAAGTAAATGTGTTTAAATATATGTGATGCACCTTTTGGATGCATTTATTTTTCCTAGAAATTAGGCTTGGAATACAGAAGAGAAAAAAATTAATTCCTGCAGTCATGCCTATTCATTAGTGATTCACTTATTCAAATCTTTAAAGCCAGACACCACAGTCAAAGGATTATGAAGTTATTCAAACAAGAACATGTTTCTCCCATGCTTTAGTCAGCTAAAATAGCTACTGGTAGCAGAATTTAAAATTGTTATTGGTTTTAAAAGGAGCACCCAGTGAAAATACCATGGGCAGTCACAATAGAGGGTTAGTGTTTTGAAATGACCCTGTATCATCCAGAAGTACTAGGCTATTTCCAGTTTACTTCTGAATGTTTGCCTTCACCAGAAACTATATATTTAAGAAAGCTGGACAATGAATAAACACACATATCAGTGTACTGGAAACAAGAAAGTGAAAGCGTTTATTGAGTTAGGCAACACAGAATCAGGAAAAGAATAGTTCAAAATGTATGTTTTGCATATATCACAGAAACATATTGGAGAATGCAAAATTGTTATCTGAAGTTTACATGCGTCTAAATTCAGTGTTTCTTTTGCTCTATTTGTTTTCCAATAGCTTTTTTTTTTTTTTTCTTTTCCCCAAGCAACTGCATCCTGCATATATATTTGCTATGCTAGGGATTAATGGTATTAGTATTCTCCAGCTGGGAGAGGTCTTCATTTACTGTCATTCATTTCAGTCCGTCATTTCTTCTGTTTTCCGTGACCTCATTATAAGCCATAACTAACCATAACATCTGTACGCTGTGACTAGAAGAGTGGAGCAGATACCTTTGAAACTAATTTTGATTTTGTTCTTTATTTCCTTTATTCAGCATAGACAAAGTATCAATGTGGTAATCATTATTTGGAGACATATGTTTAAATTGTAGCAAATAAACCTTTGCCCATAATTTCCCAGGAGGAAAGAGCTCCAATATTTCTGGCTTTTTAAACTTTGTCTGGCATGTCATATGCAGGCTAGCTTTTAGGGCATAGTGATGGATTTAGACGCAGAACTCCTACATCAAAGTTCTGAAAACCTGACCTATGAGCAGCATGATTCAAAATTTGTTGTTGAAAGTAATATTAATGTATCATTAAATACATATAATATTTCGTAGATAAAAAAAGTCAGAAAAAGAAGGGGATCAGTCACTGGAAATCCAGGAACCTTAAAGTGAGCTGAACAAATGTCTTGCAATCTAAATGACTACTGTCAAACTGAAAAAAATTGAGTGATTTTGTAAGACCAAAGAGGAAGAATTAACTTCTAAACAGTCGTACTTACACAAGAAATCCCAAAACAACTAAGAAAAGATCAAATGAATAAAAAAATAACTCAAAGCTGAATATTACTAGCTGGAATATGCATTTTTTTTCCTTAATTGTCTCCTAATACATAGGTAATTTATTCCGTCTCTCACAGTACAAATAATGGTTTATGATGTATTACTTTCAGCAAAGAACATTTCAGCAGAGAAATTTCAGCTTTGCAGATCTCACTTTGACCTATACACTTTAGGTTTTTGTTGACAAGACCTTTAGCAGCAGCTAATACATACATTCTACTACTACTATTCTAAGTTATATAAGAAATGAATGTAAGGGATTGACTTATTCTTACAGGTTAGAGGATCTTCACCTTATGTGCACTTTCTATTTCAGTTTTGAAAAAGATGATATAACTCAATGAAGAAAATGGACCTCTGTTTTCTTGTGTAACTAGCAAAGAATTAAAATGTCTGAAGGTGATCTAATGTTCAGTACAGGAACTCCATTATACTGCTGAACAGTAATTCAGTGTTTTTATGTACTCATATGTAAATCAACATATTAATTGAACTTTACCTTCCAAATAACTCTCAGATTTTGATATCTGACTTGATTATTCCCATAGGTGATAAGCATATGCTCATATGCTGATTGCCAGGCAAAAGCTTATATTCTCATTTTTTTCAAGTATAGTTTTGCCTGTGATGTGGAATAAGGGAAAATTTAAGGTCGAAAAGTTGTTACAGACTGATGATTTTAACAAAGTAATTGCAAAAATCAAAGAACTCCAGAGCCATGAGAAAATCTGTGTCTTGAGACTTAGGGAGCATAAGTTTTGATTCATGTTAAAGGGAGTAATTGCTTCATCTTTCTGCATACCTTGGCGACAGGGAGCTGAGTAAATCAGGCAGGTATAGCAAGCTTACAGCATGTTGGTCTCCCTATTCCTTGCAGCCCCCTGGGACCTGAAGCTTGCCAGTTCTGTATCATGCCTTTTGTCTTCCTGATTCTGAAAGTAGGTAAATTGCATATGGAAATCAGATAAGATAACTCCTTTATCATAACATCAACTCCTTTATCAAGATAAGGTCACAACATTTACAGTGTCTATGACTAAATCAGTAGCTCTTAGAATATATCGCTGTTTTTCTTTCTCCATCTTACTTCCTTACTTTCTACCGTAAAAAAATGCAATTATAAATTTGTGTCCTGTGAAACATAAGTATAAAGTTAACTAGCCAGGACAATTCCGCTTATGCAATACAGTCATGAATCCATGAACAGAAAGATAAGCTAAAAGCAAGAGCCTTAAACAGATGGAGCTTTATAAAAATTAGTGAGCAATTGGCATGTCTGTAGTTTGCCAGAAGCTAGCTGCAAGTAAGAAAACATCAGAAACAGAAGCTGTAATTTCTTTAATTTCATTCTTCTTTTTTATTCTCCTTTTTGCAAAATTATTTTCTTTTTCTTAAAGGGAGCAAGATTAAACTCCATCATCAACACGAACAGAAGATATCTATTTGACTTTCTCCAAAAAAGGCAGTTAAAATTATTTTTCTACTGTCTAAGATTGGAAATATATTTCTTCCTTTAGAAGTTTCTATGAGACTAAAAGAAAAGGAGATAGATAGAAGAAAACATGCATTAAAAGTCTTAATTATTCAAGTTTCAAGTGATATAACAGCTTTCTTACCTTTCTTTGTGAGATTAATAAAAGGTTTCTTTTATGGAAGGCTGTTATAGTAAAAGCAAACCACTACAAACATAACACAATACCTTAGGTCACACTTATAATTTTACCATAAACAACAGTAAAATTATCAACAACAATTCTAAAACAGTGTCCAAGAATTTTGCTATATTTCCTACTTCACTTGTCTGAGGATTAAATAGTTACACGTAAGAAGGTAATCTTAATACTCAGACAACTTATTTAGATTATTAGAAGTAGTCAACATGGATTCACCAAGGGGAAGTCATG
>RSEF01000002.1:82237391-82251451 GCA_003993805.1 Himantopus leucocephalus
TCTAGCACTGGCATTGCTAATAAAATACTGAAGTCTCCTCTGCAATGAAAATCACACTGTAGTAATTTTTATCTGAGTAATATCCTTCTCTTTCTCAGAACTAAATATTTACACTATTCATTAAAGAATTGCCAAAGAAGAATAGTCTGAACAGGCTATGTCTGCAGGGAATGCTGCTTCTTTCAGTCTTTAATGTGGTCTCATCTTGCAACATCCTGGGTGTAATAAGGCCTGAAAACTCAGGTCTTTGCACATTAAACAATCAGACAAGGTGACCATAGTATTTTTTTATTTAATCCCTCTTTATGTAGTGATTAAATGTAAATCCAATTTTCATTTCCAGCTCCTAATTATCAATAAAATATTCCGTTTGCATAATAATTCAAAGATTAGTAGAAGCAGAAGAGAGAAAATACATGTTAAAATACTTCTCAACCTATCTTTCATTCTCTGTGAACTATATCATTCCAGTCCAGTGAGTGCAAGGTGTCCCCAGTAATTACATGTGGCAGTGATTAGAGAAGGCTATTACAGTTATGAGCGCCAGCAAAGCCAGTAATACCTGAGATAAGTTAACTCCAAGGAAAAAAAAATATGTAATTTTCTGAAGAATCTTACTATTGTGAAAATACCGGTGATATTACTGTAAAATAAAATATAAGCTGCTAAATTCAGAATCATCTGCCTATCCTTGTACTCCTACTGCACATACTAAGGGTTTCCTAGAATCATAGAATAGTTTGGGTTGGAAGGGACCTTTATAGGTCATCTAGCCCAACCTCCCCTGCAATGATCAGGGACACCTGCAACCAGACCAGGTCGCTCAGAGCCCTATCCAACTGACTTTGAAAGTTTCCGTCTACTTGAGAGGTGTGTGAAGAGAGATTGCTAGTGAAGACTGAGGCAAACTTGTGTTGAGTACCTCAGCCTCCTCCTCATCTGTTGTTACCAGTTTGCTAGTCTTGCTCATCAGGTGGGCTATGCTTTCTTTGACCTTCCTTTTCTGGCTGACATACCTGTAGAAGCCCTTATTGTTATTCTTTGTGTCCCTTGCCAAGTTCAGCTGCAATTTTGTAGAATTCCTCCTAATTACGTTCATTTGAATTAAATATTCCAGAACAGACATTGCTTTTTTTTCCCTCTGTCTGCCTCTTATCAGTTAGAAGTTGTTTTCCCTTTGGAAATGTCCCTGCAAAGAAACCACTGTGTTTAAATCATTTGATATGAAAAATGCAAATGTAGTCAGAAAAATAAAAGAACATTTAATAAAAATGAAGCAAGAACAGTAAAATTTCTATAGGATTATCAAACTGAAAAATTCTGGAAGTTTACCTAGATAAATACAATCTATGCCATTAGATGAAATAAGTACTCCACTGTCTATCTAGCAACCCAGGCCTTCCAATACTGTCCTAACTTTCCTCTGCCCCTTTCCTCTAGAATATTTTTGCTCTTCTGAGATGTCTCAGTTCTGAAAGCAGGAATAATTGTGTCCCATCTTCCCTCTCCTATTCATCCCACAATACTTCAGATCATCCCAGCTGTGACCTTTTTGATCTAAAAGACCTTTAATTCTAACTCTCCTAGGAATCAAATGTAAAACTCTTTAGGCTGAAATATCCTCAGCTGAGATATAAGAAACTGGCATTTGGTGTCTACTTTGATTTTTCAGTTTTACTTGAGGATAGTGGTTACAATCTCGGATAAAGAAGTCTCTATCTATAGTTTCCTATTCAGAAAAAACAGTTGCCTCAAAATGCACCTTCCTACCTTTTCTCTCAAATAAACTACTTTTGTTCCATGTCTACTTTTCTCTGTTTTTGGACTAATGACTAGGATTTTTGTGTGAATTTTTATGATAAGGAACATCCATCTGAATACTGTTCCCTTTTAAAGAGGCAGGAGGAATTACTTCCTTTGACTTCCTCCCAGATGTATTTCTTTGACAAATCTGAATTTATAACAAAATAATACAGTTTTCCCATAAGAACTACTTACTTTCCATAGTAAGTCCAAATAAGCATAACGAAGGGCAACAAGAAAAGCTGATGACACAGCCACATTCACTCTATGATTTTTTCCTATTAGCTTCTATCACTAACATACATGAAAGGAAAAATTTAATTTTTAAATGCTTCTATATCAAATCAGATTTTTCTAGTAGAACTTACAAATATTTTTTTCTGATTCATGCTTAAATATGATTTTCTTCCCTTCTTTAATCTAACTGAAATGTATTCTGTTATGTAAACAGAAAGATTTGTGCAAATAGAGCATATATGCAGCAAACTACTTTTTAGTTCATTTTCTGGGGGCTTGATCGCTGTATTTTTATATGCATGACATTTTTAATTCCATCTTTATTTTCAAAAAAGGCTAGCTCCTTTCATTTGGAATAGCTAAGGAGTACAGAAGAGGCTGTCTTAAGTGACTACCTTAGAGATGAAGAGTCATACCTCTAATTACCTTTACGTTGCACATTCCTTGCTTTGCTATGCTTAATTTTTTGTGCAATCTCAGGGCTAGCACTGGAAGGTATGCTCTCTCTCTCATACACACACGCGCGCACACAGTGTGATGGTTTAGAATAACAATCAGGTATCAGAGACACTCTCAGCTAGATGTTCTGCAGAAACATTGTCCTAGCAGATTGCATGTTCATGTTTAGCAGCCTGGCCAGAAGGGTGTCTTCATAGCTATTTTGAGCTTTTATTTACCACTGTTTTGCTTTACAATGTTTCTACAATATATTGTTCATTTCTATATTCTTTGAAACATTAAAATATGGGATTAGTAACCTGTAATAGAGCTCTACCAATGTGTTGAGACCCCTAGATAATTAGTAGATTGGGTCAAATCCAGAAATTAAAAAAATCTGATTTAAGACATAATTGCATTTACACAGCTAATGGAAAACAAAGAAATTGATTAATCAATACCTACTGGAGGGAAAGCAATAACTGTCAGAGCTATTGAGAAAGTTGGGGTTGTTCAGCCTGAAGAAGGGAAGGCTCCGGGGAGACCTTACTGTGGCCTTTCAGTATCTAAAGGGGGCTCATTAGAAAGATGGAAAGAGACTTTTTAAAAAGGCCTAGGGGCCAAGGGGCAACAGTTTTAAACTGAAAGAGTGTAGATTTATATTGGACATAAGGAAGACATTTCTTACAATGAGGGTGGTGAGACACTGGAACATGTTGCCCAGAGAAGTTGTGGATGCCCCATCATTGGAAGTGTTCAGAGTCAGGTTGGGGCTTTGAGCAATCTGATCCAGTGAATGATGTCCCTGCTTATTGGTGATACTTAAAGGTCAATTCCAAACCAAACTATTCTAGGATTCTGTGAAACAGGATGCCAGTCCTGCCAGAGATATGGATTTATACCAACAACAAAACATTTAAACATACAATAGATGCACTCCCTATTCTCATTTGAGTTTTGATGTATTTTTGGAAGTAGTCAAGCAATCTTACTGTAGATTTTTATATGCTCCAGATGAAAAGGCATGAATTGGGTCAGGTATTAATTGTCCACAAATTGAATTAATAAGTTAAAAAGGAGTACATCTGAAAAAGCAATGGAGAAAAGGATGTTGTATATTTCCTGTTAATTATACAACATAGCCAAATTTGATGCAAGAATTTTATGAATGAGTAGGAACAGAGAACCAGGGACTGCAAAGTAGAAGTTAATTTATTTTTTCTCTCAGATACAAGCAACCCATGTATAAGAGTATGAAAGAGTATCTCTTATATTTCACAGTGTTCTGATATGCATGGATTTGTGCTAATTAGGGAATCATCAATGACAACTATTAATAGTCCACTACAATGTGATTGTTAATGAAATTATGTGTGTTCATGGAGTCAGTCTCTCTTTGCATGGTTTGAGAAGATACAAATTGTATTGTCTGTATAGGCAACTCTGTGAACATTTCCTCTTCCATAGTATTAACCAGTACTAGGTCAAAGTCATATTCTCTGATCTGAGTTGTTCAAGAGTAATGCAGAAAAACTTTAAGCTGTTTGCCCAAACTTGGGCTCCACAGGAGTTGAGCTTTGGTTGTTCACAAAGACCCAGTGCGTGACTGATGAATAGAGCCCTTAAGCTTCAAGGGAGTAAAGCTCAGCAGGAGCAAAACTCTTCCCATGTTCAAAGTGTTTCCAGTCTGTTTCTTTTTTCCCATAGTGTGTTCTGTCACTCTATCATTCTGTCAATCCAGATGGGAAAACAGACATAGCCAAAGCAAGTAGACTTGCAGAATTTGGCTCCTCTTTAACCAGTAGAAATATCCACTGGAGCCAAATGGAAACTACACATTTTGGTTTTTTTGGGCATGTCATTTCAAATATTTTCAAACTACACAACATTTAAGGTTCCAGTAGAAAATACTAACACATGGGTAATCCTTTTTGCATTTTCTCTGTTCTTTCAATCTTGCTTTTGTTTGTTGACTGTTTTCAGAAAAAGGCATTTGAAGCCTGTAGGCACATATTTATGTGTGGAAGAAAGATGTCAAACAACAAGCACTTTATTCTCCAAATTACTGAAAATATGTAGGCTAAAGAAACAACAAATCTTAATGATAGTTTCTTTTTTCTTTATTTGTTCTTTTTTGTTGTTTTGTTTTGTTGGTTTTGGTTTCATTTGGTTTTTCTAAGTTTAAGGAGACTGGCTTAGTCACAAGGTTCTTCTTGGGCCTTAGTAGCTATTAGAATCACAAGTAAGAAAGATGTATACCAACACAACCTGCAATCAGATGAGTGATGACTTTAACTATCCCACAATTTTACTAAGACGAAGACACCGCCAGAGCTGGAAGTTTTAAAAGAAACGTTTTACTGTTGATTAATGGGCTTGACTAATCTGCTAATTTTGGCAGTTCATTAATTTTCAGCTTGGTAATACAGGTAAGACTATGGCTTTTGTCACAGTGGTGTTAACTTTGTAGTAGAAATGTCACTGAACATCTTATTTACCTTATCGTCCTATGTATTTCTTTCATTCCATTAGAACGTAATAAGAGTCATATTTCTGTTTTAGAAGGTTTGGCATTCCTGACTGATACATTAAGAAAGTCTTAAAAATCTAAGTCTTCATCAAAGGAAGGACTATTCTACCTTTACAGATCTGCAGATAGGATATACACAAAGCATTTAGTTACTCATGTAGCAAGGTCATCAACAGGTTATCAAAGTAGATAATTATATTTAGAAGCAAAACATTTGAGTTTCTGTGATTGTTGATGAGGTGAAATCCATCCTCTTTCTTTAAGATTCTAGAAAAAGATTGATCAAATTTCTTTGTATGAGCTAGAGATCTCCTTTTTGAAAAGGGCACAAAGAGCACCTGATTTCAACAAAGTAGCTTTCAAAATTAAGAACACAGAGATTATCAGAAATAGATTTTCATTGAGTAAAATCTTGCAATTTCAAATATATCCTGTTCTCTATTTGAATAACACAAAGTCCTTTGAAAATTTTAAGTAAAACAGAAAAAAAGTGTTGCAACATAATCAATAACCTTGGAGTCAGGACAGTCACGTAGGATCCCCAAAACAAACACCTCATTTAGACTAGTATGTTGTAACAGACACTTAATTTAGGAATGAGATTATTACCAATTCGTGTAGAAGACCCATTTATGTAATGTCTGCTCCAAAACAGAAATTCAATTGAGCTATCCACTTTGGGTCTCTGGGTTTTTTTGCTAAAATAATAATAGTGAGCTGCAAAATGCTTGCAACAAAAAGAAGCTTCAAGGAAAAAAACCCCCAAAAAACACAACACCAAAAAATTACAACCCACTCACCCAACTCCCCCAAAGCCAAACCTAGAAAATTCTTTAAAGATTGAGTTACTTATCCAGAGCATAATAATCCCAGGCTTACGTTCCTTATCTAATATCTGGGACTGGACTCTGATTTTGAATGATCTGAAACAGAAAATGTTTAGATTTTAGTTTTGACAAATTCATGTTTCAAACAAACAAACAAAATGTTTTGTGCGTAGGTTTTATACAACTGCCAAAATTCTGACTGTTTTTAATTTCAAAGCTATATTCCAGGATCTTATACATAGAAATTATTTGCTGGATTTATGGCCACGTAGGAAATACTATAGAAACTTTTTGTACCTCTCAGTTACTGGGGTAGAATGGAGGTATCCTTAGGTTTTTTCAACTACCTTGAATGTTTCATTTCCTGAAGAAAAGACCTGGAGATTTGCACATAGAGTTGACTTTTGCAAAGGATGTCAAGAGCAACAAGAGGAGCTTCTACTGCTGCATTAGTAATAAAAGGTTGAACTAGGAAAATGTATGTCTGTTGCTGAATTGGCTCAATGATTTAGGCACAGTAGACAAAGAAAACACTGATGTATCCATTATCTTCCTTGCCTCAGACTTCATCAACAAGGTTTCCCAGGCCTTTTCCAGGCTGAGAGAGTTGCCCAGTGTCCTTGAATGGCTGCTCTCTATCGTCTCTGAAGCATTGGGGAGATCAGGAGAGGTCCACAGCAACAGGAAGAAGGCAAGTGTTGCACTCATCTTCAAAGAAGACCAAAAGTTCAAGCAGGGTAACTACAGGCCTGTCAGTCTTGCCAGGCCTTGTCAGTGCCTTGGGAAATCATTTGGAACACATTTCTGGTCACAGAAGGGTGAAGCAGGTGACTGGGAACAGTCAGGACAGAAGTATTAGGAGTGATTCATGCCTGACGAACCTGATTACCTTATGTGATGAAATGGCTTGTTTTATGGACTAGTGAATATCATTTATCTCCACTTTAGCAAGGCTTTTGACATCACCTCCCACAATGTTCTTGTATCTAAGTTGGGACATTATGATCTGGAGGGATGGACAGTTAGATGGATAAAAAACAAGTTGTAGAGGTAGGCATAGAGGACCATATAATGGAAGCTGGTAAAAATGAAATACTGCATGAGTCTGGAGAATGTGACAGCGCTCTCTCATCGAGCTTGGAGATGATACCAAACTGGGTGTGGGTGTGCAGTTAACACGCTCAACAGCAGAGCTTGTCATTCAGAAGGACCTAGACAGGCTAGAGGAATGAGCTGACAGGTACCCCATGAAATGCAACAGGGGCAAAGATGAGTGCTGCCTGTGGCCAGGAAGCACTGGTGCAAGGGCACAGGCTGTGGCCTGTCTGGCTGGGAGCAGGTCTGCAGGAAGGGGCCTGGGGATTGTTCAGCCTGCAGGAGAGACCGCCTCAGAGGGACCTAACAGGAGCCTGCCCAGACCCCAGTGTGAGGGGGTTAGCAAGGGGATGGAGCCAACGTCTTCAGACATAGTAGTAGGAAAAACATTTTCACCCTGAGTCAGTCAAGTGCTGAATCATATTGCCCAGAGAGCCTGTGCAGTCTCCATCCATGGGGATTTTCAAGACCAGACTGGACAAAGCCCTGAGCAACATGGTCTGACCTTGCAGCTGACCCTGCAGGAGGTTGCACTAGAGATCTCCTCCTGACGTTCCTTCCAGCCTGAATCGCCCTGCAATTCTTAAACTATTACATCAATGCTTTTGTCTTTTTCAGGCTTGAATATTTGCAACCCAGTGTTGGAAACTCCCACATTAAAAAAAAGGCGGCGATTTGCCCCAAGCACATAGTTGCCCTAAGAACTGTATTGTGTACCTGCACAGCTACAAACTTTTCTCCCCTTTTTTATGTGATGCCATTCTAGAACACATCATAAATCATCACATGAACAATAAAGAGCACGCATTGGTCGTTTCCACTTTTCTGCCATAGCTGTACTAGATGTCAAAAGAGCAACCCTCCTTTTGGAGCATGCTTGTGCCTGGTATTCTTGGAAATGGAAAGGAGATGAAGCTCCTGGGAGCTTTGCTTTTACTTTAGTTGTTAAGCTCACATGTATGATATGCAAAGAATAATGCATAAATAATGAATAAAAAATAAAAATTATGTATAACTTAATACCCCTCCAATTGAATAAAGACAAGGAACAAACTTGTATCACCTTGTAAAATACCTGAGTAAAATGTAGTAGTTTTGCTCATGATAATATGCACATCAATCTTAAGACTGTTCTTCACATTTAATTTCAAACATTGCTCAGGCTTTTCTAACCCTGACAACAGTACCATGTGATCTACCTTTATGTTTAAGTGATAAACTTCCCAATGAGAACTATGAAGGATGTTGCTGGTTTAGGGGTTTGGAAGAAAAGGTCATGTTTTTTTGGGGGTACTTTTTCTAGTATAACTATTTTTAATTAATATTTTATATCCTCATTAATTCATGAACATGTGTATTTTGACATTTTTATGGAGAAGAATAAGTATTAGAACCCACAATGAAATCAACCCTAGCTGAGCAGTCCAGTGAAGACCATGAAATCACAAGACACATTAATAAACCTCTACATTGGATCCATCATTTACTATCTGGATTTGTCCTTAAATACTTATAAAACATTAATTTTGGACTTTCATGATTGACAAAGAGCTATCTACAGTAACAAATACCCTAGAGAACCAACAATAGGTCCCAGTGCTGGAGGAACTATTATATGTTGGCAGTAAAGTAGTATATAAGAAAAGAATAAAAAATTATAAGTGAGCAGTACTGTTGACTAGAACATACTATAGCAGGCCCACGAGTTTCTAAAGGCTGTCAGCAACAGGAATCTCAGAATGACAAAAAAAACCCACAACAAAGCCAAAGCAACAAATAAAATTAAGTTTATCTGCTGTGTGAAAGAAGGAGAATAAGGATACTGAAGATGCAAAAGCTTATCACCTGGGAGCTTGGGTGAAGACTTCCAAAAGTTCTGAAGGACTTGAACATCCAGTTCTGATTAAATCTAGGAACTGTGACCAGGTTCCTGTCCTGGTTCTGGCAGGGATGGGGTTGATTTCCCCAAGGATGTGGCAGGGGACACAGGTATTCCATACTGTGTGAGCCATGCCCGGGCTATAGAGGGGAGCTGGCCGGGGGAGAGGGCAGGAAAGCGCCGCTCGGAGAGGGCAGGGGCGTTCCGGGTCCGGTTGGTGAGCGGTGGCACCATAATCACGTTTGTATATTCATTTAGGGGTGTTATTGTAATTGTTTTTCTCTTTCCTTTGCTGTTCTGTTCAACTGCCTTTATCTCAGCCCACGAGTTTTGCCTTTTTCTTCTGATTTTCCCCACAGCTGTGGGGGTTGAGCGAGCAGCCGCGTGGTTCTTTGCTGCCGGTTGAGGCCAAACCACGACAGTCCGTCAGACAGCTTTAAAAAGAATCCCAGTCTTAATATTTGATTTCACTACTCTTCTTTTTTTTTTTTAATCTAATATAAAAACAATTCCAATTGAAAGTGCATGGGTGAATATTTGACTGAAATATTTGTTTCAATGTAGTCCGTTATAAACAAACAAACAAACAAACAATTTCTTTTTGTAGTTTCAGTGAGCCAAAGTTTTTCACTTCTGAAAATTAAGTTGGATTAATTGTTTTGTCAGAGATCTTTTTCCTCACACATTGGTAATGAAACTAATAAAGATATAAGTGGTGAGGGAAGGCAAATGATGAGACAGTGTGAAATTCTACAAAATTAAAAGAAATTCATTACATGATGAAATCTATTTTTCCAGGGCACAGTATATATTTGAGCACCCAATTTGCAGAACACCATTTTATGATTTATTTAAGAGCATTATTTAGATTGATACTGGGTATTTTATATCCTGATAGTCTATGTAGACCATGAAGTCAATCTGTTTCTTCATTATGTCTAGGAATCTGGTGGGAAGCAATGCAGTCCAGATATAAAAATTGATGATGTCATGTGATAGAAGAGGAGCAATCATACTTTTTGTGTGGGCAATCCAAGTTACAGTTCCTGAAAGACTGCTTACAGTCATGACGGTTGGTAAGAAAATGGAGAGCGAGGTGAGACCAATGTTTCCCCTTCATCTGTGATCTTCCTCCATACACCTGCTGTGTAGCTAGACTTTCCCCCATCCCCTGTCTTAAACATGGTGTTGGGTGATACATTGAGATATTGAGACTTCAGCATCTATCTCCAATTATATTAGACAAGCTATATTCTGTACAGTTATGTGGTTCTTTCTACTCATGTCACAAATGGACTAAATAAAGGAGACTACTTTATGCAGTACATAGCAAGACCATAGGAAACCTAGTGCTAAGTTATTTGCAGACAATCTGGTTTGGGTGTTTGTGACAGATGGAAACTAAATCTGTCCTGAAGTTCCCTCATTCAATTTAGATGCTTGGTATAAATTCTAATATATGTTCTAGGTTGTAAACAGTAATTTGCTCCTACTCATTTCACAAGTCATAGTCATATAAATTTGCAATGCAACAAAAAGCAACACACTGTATAGATTTTTTTTTATTTGCAGAACCAGTAAAAAAGCTGAAAATGAAACTTATGTTCCGAAGCATGCAGGAGAAAAAAATGCAACACATTCATTTATGAGAAGTCAACTAAGAAACATATTGAAATTATTTCATACAGATGACTTTGTTTCATATCACATAGTTTGCTTGCCTTAAAAAAAAATAAAAAATAATCCTATTCAGCACATCTGCTTATTCAGGTTGTACATTCCCAAACTAGTGTGATTTACATTTGAATGAAGTTTCCAATTTTATTGAGTGACATGGAATCTAATTAGATTCTGCCTGTAAGAGAGGAGTGTCAATTATAAAAAGTAAGGCTCTGGAAAATTAGCCTAAATAAAATTTTACTGAACAGAACATGCAATTGCAATCAACATCAGAGTGCTTCAATTATTACCTCTAGGTTTTTATTTCTTATTTTAGTTTCTCATGAAGAAATGGAGAGTCAACAACTGGACTATTAGCAGTGTGTTACAGATGACAGAATATCTTCTTATGTTATATGGTGCAAAAGAATGGTGTCCAGTTTTAGTGGTATCAAATATCAAGCATCCATCTGGAAGGACTTATTATTAATACAACCTGAAATATATGGGATTTGATCAATAAAATTAATATGCAACATGTTCAACAGTGTTGTGGGGGTCTGCTACAGACTGCTTGATTGGGAAGAAGAAGTAGATGAGACCTTCTTCATACAATTGGAAAAAGTCTCACATTTGCAGGCCCTGGTCCTCATTGAGGACTTTAACCGCCCCAGTATATGCTAGAAGGACAACACAGCAAGGCAGAAGTAATGAAGGAGGATTCTGGAGTGCATTGATGACAACTTCTGAACACAGGTGATTAAGAAGCTGATGAGGGGAGATGCTCTCCTGGACATGATACTCACAAACAAAGAAGAAACGGTCAGGGATGTGAAGGCTGAGAGCAGCCTTGGCTGCAGTGACCATGGGACAGTGGAGTTAGGATCCTGGTAGGAAAAAACAAGGCAAAAAGCAGGATCACAACCATGGACTTTGGAAGACATTCTGGCCTTTTCAGAGATTGACTTGGAAGAACCCTATGGAATATGGTCCTGGCGAGAAAAGAGGTCCAGGAAAGCTGGTTGATTTTCAAGAATCACCTCCTCCAAGCTCAAGAATGGTCCATCTAGACTTGCAGGAAATCAAGCAAAGGTGGCAGGAGGCCTGTATGGTTGAACAAGGAGCTGCTGACATCTCAAATATAAAGAGGAAGTGTGTGAGATAAGAAAGCAGGTTCAGGTGATCTACAAGGAATATAGAGACACTGTGCTAGTGTGAGGACTGGAAAAAAGAACATGTCACTGCTATCTTCAAAAAGGGGTGAGACAAAGAATCCCAGGAGCTACAGACTGATCACTGCGATCCCTGGGAAGGTGATGGAGGAAATCCTTCTGATAACCTTTTCCAGATATATGAAGGACAGGCAGGTGACTGGAGTAGCCAGTATGGATTTATGAAGGGTAACTCATGGTAGACCAACCTGAGAGCCTTCTATAATTAGATGACTGGCTTGGTAAACGTGGAGAGAGCAGCAGACATTTTTGTCTCTACTTTAGTATGGCTTTCAATCATGTCCCATAACATCGACCTTGACGAACTGATGAAGTATGGACTAGACAAGTGAACAGTTAGGTATATTGAAAACTAGGTGAACTGTGAGGCTCAAAAGGTTGTGATCAGTGGCAAAAAGTCTAGCTGGATGCCAATCACTACTAAAGTACCCAAAGGGTTGATACTAGGTCCCCTATTGCTTTACATCTTTGTTAATGACCTACATGATGAGATACCCTCAGCAAGGCTGTGGATGATGGACCGATAGGAACCTCACAGAGTTCTACAAGGCAACATGCCAAGACCTGCACTTGGGAAGAAATAACCCCATGTACCAGTACACACTGCAGATGGATCAGCTGGAAAGTGGCTTTTCAGAAAATGACCTGAGAGCCCTAACAAACACTAAATTAACTGTATGTTCGTGGTAATTTTTTTGTTTTTTCTTTCTGAGGAGGGGGCGGGGGGGGAAGCTATGTGCCCCTATGTGCCCTCATGGTAAAGAAGGGCCAACAACATCCTGGGTTGCATGCGGAAGAGTTGCCATCAGGTTAAGGGAAGTGATCCTTACCCTCTAGTCAATCCTGGTGAGGCCACATCTGGAGTGCTGTGTCCAGGTCCGGGTTCTGCAGTACAAGATATGGACATACTGAAGTGAGTCCAGTAAATGTCCATGAAGATGAAAGAGGGAATGGACCGTCTGACATACAAGAAGAGGGTGAGAGAGCTGGGACTGTTCAGCCTGGAGAAAAGAAAGCTCAGGGTGATCTTATCAATGTGTATAAATACCTCATAGAGGAACTGAGGATGACAGTTACACTCTTCTCAGTGGTGCCCAGTGCAAGGAGAAGAGTCAATGTACACAAATTGAAACAAGGAATTCCATTTAAACAATGTTTCTCTATGCCCTTTTTCCTCTAAGGTTGACCAAACACTAGACCAGGTTACCCAGAGTGGTTGTAGAGTCTCCATCCTTGGAGGTATTCAAAACCCAACTGGAGACAGTCCTGGGCAACATGTTCTAGTTGAACCTGTTTTGAGCAGGGGCGATTGGAAAAATGATGCCCAAAGGCTGCTTTCCAAGTACAGTTATTCTATAATTATATGATTATACTTAAGAAATGAGTCTGTTTTATTATATTTTCTGTTTCCTACCAAGTCCTTTTTCATACACTGCCTTTTTATAATAGCTTATCTTTAACAGGGAATGATATTATTTCATCTCCACAGCATGTATTTTATACTGCCAGGAGATCCTGATGCCAGGATCTGCAATCCTGCAAAACAGATAACATTATATTTATATAGGAAATAGCACAGGAAATATCTCTGAATCAGTATCAGTAACTTAAGCCGAAGAACCTCTGCCCTGTAAGATTTCTTTACTGTCAAATTCCATTGTGGATTAGCTGGATTCAATCTCCATTATAGCATCAGGAACTACATAGCTATGGGGTGGAATGAAAGAACAATTTGTTCTGAAAAAACATAATCCTCCATTCACTTGAGTCTGAAAAAAGCAACAGTTTATCTGAGGCTACCACAGTATAGCTCACAAACGTTGCTTTTATTTTGCTGAAACAGCATAAGCTTTTGTTAAATTTTTCTGTCCACCTGACACAGCACTCTTTAGCGAATAGTGTTATCTTCAGTCAGTCATCCAGCTTATTACAGACAAATTTGCAAGTGTAGAACTGAATACAGAAGTTTCTTAGATGTATTTTGCAATGTTCATTAGATGCTTGAAGAAACAGAGGTATTCTGTAGGCCTTAACGTGCAACAATGTATTACAGTGGTAGTATTGATATACTTTTTTGAAGTCTTTCCCCATTTTTATTGAATATTGCTAAAGAGATCCTATGGCAATGTCTTTACACCGTTGCAGAATGGGAAGCTGTATGCAGAATTATTTCACTCCAGATGTTTGCTACTATAGTAGTAAGAGGGACAGTAGTTAAAAGCGACCAATCATTAGAGTATAGGGGCCAAAAATAAATATAACTATGTTAAAAATACGGATATTTTCAAACTCAAGTGATAGCTTGCCCTCTTTCATTTGTTACCGTAAATCAGCAGAAACAAACTTTCTAAGACTTAATT
>RSEF01000002.1:82259908-82270545 GCA_003993805.1 Himantopus leucocephalus
GATTCTATGATTCTATGATTCTATGATTAGGAAATGCTAAGGAGAGGGTCCAATCTTAAATATCAACCTTCTGTTATTTTAATGAGACACCTATTTACTCATAATACCTTAAATTAATGAAGATAGTTTTCTGTGCTTTTAAAATATATAGAGAAACAAAAGTAATTAATTTTCAAATAGAGACAGACATATAAATGTGACTGACTAAAAGTCTAAAATGCTACCTAAAAGAAAAGTACAAGTTAATTAATTTCCTTACTAGGTCAGGATGCATTCCTCTGTGTCTCATCAGTTACAGAGGACTGGCTATAGTGAAGCCTTGTTTCTACAAATTTCTCCCTTTTCAGTGATTAGTTAATTTAATTTTAATAGACCAAATTTTCAGTACATTTGTATCCAGTACAATAAATTGCATATTTTTATTACACCTTTTTCCACAGAGAAATTTGAGAGCTTTGTGAAGGCTGTTGTGTGACAGCTTGAAAGTAACTAGACCTCAATCCCAACACTAGCCACTCACTTATTTCTGTGAAACTAACAGGAACTTACCCATTTTGGAGGTTTCAACCACTCTGTTAAATCTTCTTTAAATCACTCAGAGGGTTCAAAAATTATTAGAAGGGAAATCACAGACAGAAATACAGAAGAAATAATCCCCTTCGCCATTATTAAAAACTTAAGTGATACTTAGATACTTACACTACCACCAAGATTGGTCTCCCACGTTGCATGGGTAAACATCACTAGTGTGTTCAATTGAAGCTTTTCCACAGTGGACAAATTATATCACAACAGGGCTAGTCACACTTCTCTGTGTGAGTCTCAACTCATGAAGACTTGAAAAATGCCCTGAAAACTGGTATATGCCCTATCTGATTGTCATTTCTAGTGGGCACTTGGGTTGTGGCAATGGCCTGCAACTGAGAGCTTATCTATTTAAACCTGAGGGTTTAAGTGTTGTCAGGAGTAAAAGAGTAAAGATTTCTGAGACTGGGAGTGCAAGATGCCACCTGTTTAACAATGTGCAAGAAGGCAATGAAACTTCACCAAAACTACAAGGATGGCAGTGTAGATGCTTGGAAAGCTCTATCTGCATGTTAGAGTGACTTGGAAAGTAAAGGGTATGGAGAAGAGGCAGGAAAAGCTTGCAAGACGTACGAGACGTGTAACTGAGGTTTTATTTTGGGGAGTTGGGAGAAGCAGGAATCAAGGTAGAAAGCATGACACTTGAAGGTAGGAGGGTATAGGTCAGGACACATGAAAGCAAAGGAATGTGGATCCTCAGAAGTTCACCCACTTCTTGTTTAAAAATTCTGTCTCCTAAATTCATTCTCTAGTGCTTAGTAAACTGAACTTGCATGAGTGTTTTTCTCAGTTGCAAGGGCCTCACTTTTTAACCTGTGAATCTTTGTGAACCTTGAAAGAGCAAATAAACTTAGAACCCTCACATCTCTGTCCAAATTTGCTGATATGAAATATAGGGTTTGGGGTTTTTTTTTAAATATTCAAATAAACCATGTTTCTCTGTCAAAACAGGCTGAACAAAACCTCAGAAAATCCAGAGTTCCCTCTTTTGAAGTAGATGTTCCAGCTCTAAGGGTATTTAGCTAAACTCCTCAGCATTCTTTCAAACCTCATAAATCTTGAATTCTTTCCTGCATAGTGACATAGCTTCAATAGGAGAAATGAAGAGTACTCCAAAAGACATGAATAACTTATAACCTGATGGTTATGGCACTTAAAAGTAAGTGATAGTTTGTAAAGAGTCAGATCCTGTCAGTGTGTATTAGTCATGCTCTAAGAACACCCTCTGATTAAGTCTTTGCCTTTGTCAACGATTCCTGGGTTCAATGCCCATTCCAGATGAAAGGAATTAAAATCTTTAACTTCTGCCATCCTAGGAATATTTTTACTGGGAAACTAGTCCTCAGGCTGAACTTAAAGTTGTGGACATTTAGTTACTTAACTTTGGCAGACAAGCAATAATAAGACCAAAAAAAAAAAAAAAACCAACTCAAAAAAGGACACACAAGGAGGGGACAACCTGTTGATTATGGAAGTCAGTGAAGAGATGGGGTCTTGAACTAGGTTAGGCTAAGGGAAAAAAGGAACCTAAATGTCCCACTTTCTTTCTAAATGCTCTAAATATGATGTTTTACACAAAAAGTATTTGAGAGACCAGTCTTTAGTGAAGAAATCTGAACCCTGGATCACGAGCTGAGAAAAGGGTATACGTGTGGCTGAGGAAGTTACTTGCAATCTGAAAGAGGTAGCCTCTAGCTGCAGCTTTCTCCACTGACTAGCTTCTGCCATGTTTTTTTCCATAGATTGTGGCTTTTTTTAAGAAAACAAGGCTTAAACTCTCTTTGCCCTATCACACATTTCCTCATCTCCCCATCAATAATTTTGAAACTGAGCAATTTCAATCAAATGTTGCAGACGATGAAAGCCTCAAAATTAAAAAGTTCTTCTGGATTTCCAGAAAAGATTACAGATTAATAAGAATTAATTACTTGATTAGGTTGGCCAATCAGCACACATAGTCAAGCTGCCAGTCACAGCAGAGATCTGAACTCACTGAAACACAAATAATCTCTGTCACTAGGAAAAAGAAAGTCTGTAAGTCAGCATTTCTGTGAAAGGGCTGGAAAGAAAAAGGGGAAGGTGTGGAAAGGGACAATTCTGAGGTTAAGCTGTCATGGGCAGTATATTATGTGGAAACATAAAACGCCTATGCATGAGTTAAACTTTGTTGCTGCAGTTCATCATGGAAGAGGTTGTTTTACAGTGTCATTTTAAGGGCAAACTTACACAGATAGAAACAGATAAACTTTTTAGAGTTCACATCCTCAAGGTTCTCAGATGCAGTCCATGCAGCTAACACGTCTTTCCAGACTACAACTGGCTCAGAATGTAAGCGGAATGTGGTAGGTTGGCCTGGGCTAAGGACCAGACTCCCACCCAGATGCTCAGTCAGTCCCCTTCCTCAACAGGGTAATAATTCAAAATTCATAAAAGCAAATAAAAATGTTTTTATTTGAATATTTAGTTGTTTGTAAAATTGTTTATGAGCATTATGTTTCATAGGTGTTCAGAGTGTAACATTGTCACATCGCCTTACACAGCTGGTTTACTTCTGTTAAAAAAAAACAAAATAAAAAGAATAATCTTCAGGAAACTCTAAAGCTTATCACATTTTTTTGGTGTTTAAAATGTGCAGAGATCATTCTAACCTTTTACTAACCAGGGAAAAGTTGCTGAAACCACATTTGTGCTTTTCCCAGCGTGCTCATCACTCAGAACCCATTTACTAGTTANTGGTGTTTAAAATGTGCAGAGATCATTGTAACCTTTTACTAACCAGGGAAAAGTTGCTGAAACCACATTTGCGCTTTTCCCAGCGTGCTCATCACTCAGAACCCATTTACTAGTTAAACAAATTAAAGTGATGCCTGCCCGAAAAAGGTAGTCTTTGGAGGGACTTTTCTTCCTGATCTGAGCCTCTCCTTTAAAAACCATTTTCTTCACTCCTCTGAGTTTTAAAAGTAGGCACCTGACTTAGACAAAAATAATTTAATCACTCCATACCTATATTTATTTTTTGTCTGTCTTTTAATGTTTCTATTAAAGAGGCATTTTCACTCTGTTGTTCAAAAGAAAATGCTGCATTTCTTAATGTATCTACCTTTGGAGCAATCATTTAAAAAGGAGAGGTGAAATGGAGTTGTGGAACTTTTTTAAAATAACTTAAACTAAAAACCCATAGAAAATAGGCACTGGAACAGGTTGCCCAGAGAAGTTGTGGAAGCTCCATCCCTGGAGGTGTTTAAGGCCAGGCTAGATGGGGCTTTGAGCAACCTGGTCTAGTCGGAGGAGTCCCTGCCTATGGCAGGGGATTTGGAACTCCATGATCTTCAAGGTCCCTTCCAACCTAAACCATTCTATGGTTCTATGATTCTATGAAAATCTGAGATCCATGAATACCTGTTGATTTTATCTCTTAACTCTGTTACCATTGCCTTGTCTTGATGCATGGTTGCATAACTCTGGTGACACTGATCCTTTAGGGCTTTGCCTCATATATTCTTCTTCAGAGATAGACAGTGCAGTGACTATTATCAATACTGTCTCAATATTAAGTTAATGCAAAATTCTTGTGAGGTTCATTGTACAACAGTGCTTGCTACATGTCTTCCACAGTTCACTGAGGAGCTATGAAGTGATCTGGGAGAAATGATGGTTCAGAGGTGTCTGAGAATTGGCAATTTTTCTTTTCAGGACAATGTCATAGATTTGAAAACTATCTCTCAGGTCTGAAGAGGAATTCGGAAGAGGGAAAAAGATCACCAAAGCTCTGAGTCATTACTGACCTACCTGCTTCAGATTAGAAACATGAACCTTGCAGACATGCACAGCTCAGTGATGCTTAGTGTTCCAGATATCTTAGCTGTTATACTCTGTGTTTCAGAACTCTGTAATGTTTATTTTTTTTTCTTCCAATAAGGAATGAAAACAAGTCTTAAAATAGTCTGTGAGATTAATTTCCTCTTTTCTAGGCAGCCATAGATACTAATCCCTAGCCTACGCCCTAAAAACTTGAATGACTGGTATAACACTATTTGGATCAAAATGCAGATCTTCAGGAGGCTGTTGAGTAACATTCAAATTGGTAGCAAATCCTATACTAAAAGACAACAAACTATAGCTCTTTTAGTATTTGTTTTATGTGTGTAAGTCATTCCAAACCTCAGTTTAGAAAGGGAGAGGCAACATGTGGAAAAACATTGTAGCTTTTCTGCTTTGGGATATTTTTTAAAGGACCTTACTTCTTCCCTCCTTCTCCCAGCCCTCCCTGTTATATGTACATATATTCAGCAACTGACATGTTAAATCAAAGTGGATGAAGAATGAACTGGCAGCTATTAAAAAACCTTATGCATTTTTTTTGTCATTTTAATGTGAAATCAGTTATATTATATGATTCAGTATACATATCAAACATACGAGTGAAAGTGGAGTCAGCTAAATCTGTATTCATATGTGTCAATACAGTCTGAACACCGATGCATGTGTTTCTGAAAAAAAAGTTTACCTTGATCTTTCTTGACTTATCAAATGATCGTGTAAGGCATATAATTTTAAGTTTTGTAGTATTGAAAATTGGATTACATAGAATGAACATGAATTTATAGAAGCTAAAGATTAGCTTATGAAAATCTCCATGAATTTAAACCCATACTGCATTGATAATATCCTTTGAGAAAGAAAAAAATGTGTTCTTCAGCAAGTGAAAAGGCTATTGATGCCATTTAGGGGGTGAACAACACTTTAACTGTATTGAAAATATTTGTGATTCTGTGGTGGGTTGACTTTGGCTCGCCACCAGGTGCCCACCAAGCCACTGTATCACTCCTCCTCAACAGAACAGGGGAAGAAAATTTAATGAAAAAGATCATGGGTTGAGAAAAGGACAGGGAGATCACTCACCAACTACTGTAATAAAACAGATTTGACTTGTTTTAATTTAATTTATTTGCAGTTAATCAGAACAAATCTAAAACCACCTTCCCCCCACAACTCTCTTCTTTCCAGGTTCAACCTTTTTCCTGACTCTTCTACTTCCTCCCCCTAAGCAGCTCAAAGGGATGGGGAATGGGGGCTGTGGTCAGTTCATAAGGTTTCATATCTGCTGTTCTTTCCTCCTCACACTTTTCCCCTGTTCCAGTGTGGGATCCCTCCGGTGGGATACAGTCCTTCACAAATTGCTCCAGTGTGGGTCCTTCCCATGGGCTGCAGTGCTTCAAGAACTGCTCCAACATGAGTCCTTTCCACAGGGTAGAGTCCTCCAGGATCAGACTGCTCCAGTGTGGGTCCCCTGCAGGTCACAGGTCCTACCAGAAAACTTGCTCCATGATGGGTCCTTCTCCGTGGGTTCCTCAGTTCCTGCCAGGAACCAGCTCCTGTGTGGGCTGTCCATGGTCTATATCTTCCTACGGGGCACATCCACCTATTATGCTGTAGGGTCCTCCACGGGCTACAGGATGGATATCTGCTCCACTGAGGTCCACCATAGGCTGCAGGAGGACAACCTGTGTCACCATAGTCTTCTCCATGGGCTGCAAAAGGATCTCTGCTCTAGTACCTGGAGCACCTCCTCATTCTTCTCTGACCTTGGTACCTGCATGGTTTTTTCTCTAACATATTCTCAATACTCTCTCAAAGTTGCTGCACAGAATTTTTACTTCTCTTTACCAAGAAAGTGCTACCAGCACCGCTGATTGGCTCAGCTTTGGCCAGTGGCAAGTCTGTCTTGGAGAGAGCTGGAACTGACTCTGACATGGCGGCAGCTCCTCTTATCTTCTTGCAGAAATCACCCATGCATCCTCCATGCTACCAAAACTTTGTCACATAAACCCCGTATAAATTCTAAAGGCTTACATACTAAAAATGGTATTCTTGTGCCTAAGATCTTCAGATATAGCTGCTTAGAACAGTCAATCCACTTTAAAATCTGGCTAATTTTCATAGAGGTATGACCAACTATTTTATATTTTATTCACATACCAGTCAAACATGATGACCTCTTCTTTTGAACACATGCATGACTTTTCAGCAATGTCTCATAAATGTAATGAATAACTTTTCTGCAAGGTGTATCATGGAAGAAATACTGTAATGAGTATCTGTTTTCCAAGAAAAAAAACACTGAAAACCATATACAAGAAGAACATCAATTCACATATTACTTGTGACACATTCCACTTCTGTTGATACACTTGGTTGACTTGGATTGTGTTTGGTTTTCAAGGCCAGCCTTCAGGAAAGCCTGCTATATTTGAGGGAAAAATGGTAGTATCAAAATAATTTGCTGCAAATTTTTCCTTTTTTTCAAATTCTCTTGTTGATCACAAGAAGATGAATATTCAGTTTCAGATCCAATTGACTCTTCAGTTTGGTCCAGTTCTAGAAAAGAAATTAATTAAAGGGATTGTTATCCAAGTGAGAGCAATACACACAAAATTAACTTCAAAAATCTTCTGTTTTCCAGGTATCAAGGACTGTAGGAGGATGCTAGAAACATAGGTTATTTCATACTGAAACTCTGTCCTGGGTAACTCCTTTAGGACTCCCCTCTGATGGTCCAGGGCTTCTGGGAACTTGAGAGTAAGAGCTGTGTTACTCTTTGCTTACCACCAAAAGTGTTGTATGCTAACGCACTTAATCTAGAGATTTAAATATTTAAAAGCTATGGAATCAAAGCAAGTAAACAAGCAAACAAAAAAAACCCCAGGTGAACAAACAAACAAAAAGAGTCAAAAGCCTGAGATAACACTCTCATGTCTCCTTCTAGAAGAGGATGTGTGAAAAGACTTCAGTGATTCTTCATGTCTAAATTTATATATGATTTAACTGGAACAAGATAATTAAAAAAAATAGTCTGAACTGCTGGATGAGGAAGACAAAATAAGGCTCAGAAAAAAAAACCCACCTTTTCCTTTCCACTGCATTTCTAGATTTTGAAAGTATTACTTCCACCCCTTTGCATATAAATCTCCTTTTTCTCCTCTGGTCTGTTTTCTGCTGCACACTCCCTGATTACTGTCTTTCTTCACCCATCTGTCCCTACCCTCTGGTCCAAAAAGTCCTCATCAAATCATGTTCAATTGTTGTTGTTGAAACAGCAATCTTCTTGTCCTTCCTCATTTCCTGAGGATTTAACCTGATAAAATGTGCTATAGCAAAGATTATACATAACGACAGTCATCCCCTCTGGTGCTCAGTGACAGTCTGAGTAACTGAACACTATATGCTTTGTCTATACAACACCTATGAACGGACCGCATACTTTCACTATTTGTCATAGATTGGGATTTATGTATTTTAATACATCTATGTTTTTCCTCATCCCTGATTATCAACCATATTATCTAGTAGCTTCAATAGAAATTACAATTGTATTGTGTTCTGTTTTGTGACCTTGAAACAGAAACCATTTGAAGTTTTGTGGCATTATCAAAATAAAGTGTTCTATTTTTTGCATTCTCCTTTGGGATCCTTCGTTTCAGTAATATTCCCCATGAACTTACAGCACTGTGAGTGATTTTTTCTGGTTATCACTGATCACTGAAGATGCTTTCTCTCCTGACCCCTATAACACTAGCTCTCAAATTGATTTATGAAGCTTTAGTGGATGTATACCTTGTTACCCTTTGGCCTCCTTGTGGAAATTAGTAGGAGTGCCAGGCTCTGTGTACAAATGCTGCAGTGACCTAGTTATATGGATCAGCGCAACTTTGGTAAGGCATACCTTAGGTAGTTTTTTTGAAACTACCTTTAACTTACCAGGTTATAGTAAAATGTAAATAAAGTGTTTATTTACAGCATCTGATAAAGACAGCATGGACATGCCTAGAAAAGACAAGTGAAGGAAAATCAATTCTTAATTTACACTAACATGAAATATAAAAGATCTGTTTGTCTGCTCAGTACCTCACATTTCGAGCTGCATTTGTCAAGGAGAATTATGTCTTTACAAATCCTCCTGGCTTTAACAGACAGTTTTGTTCTTGGAGTCCTCTCAGTATCACTTTCAGATTCAAATCTTTTCCTCCATCCTTATCTTTAACCACCTGCTCCAGTCCAACCTGCAGTCTGTTTGTTGTGCTATTTCCACACAAGGTAACAGCTGCAAAAACTCATTAAGAGTAAAAAAAGTTTTCCCTATTCAATTGGGAATGTTCCAGAAATACTGTATTTATTTGGGGGGGAAAAGAAATTTAAAACCCCCAAAGTTATATCATACCATTTTACTAGAGTGAGAGTTCATTTCTTTTTTTTCCACAGGAAGTGGAGAAAGCATTTACCCCAAGAGGTAACCTCAGGTATAAGCCCAAGATTGGAACCAGGGCTCTCCCCGTGCATAAATACTCCTCACCACCAGTATTTATGTTGGCTAATTGGCCGTCTATGGCAAATCGTGTTTTCACATGTTCTCTGATTTACTACTGCGTGAAAGGTTCAGTAGTGGACTTAGGACCTTGATCCTGTGACATAGACTTCAGTTTGGAAGTAAATTGTTTTGCGGGTTTATCCTCACAATAACACAAATTCCAGTCCACATAGTCATGCTGTAGGTGTGATACATTAATACAGTCTCTCCTCCATTTGGTAAATCAGACTATTTACAGGCCATTCGGTAAAGCAGAGTTTTTACAGGCCAGTGACTTAGGTTTTCAGCCCGGGAAAAGATGCCCACACCTAGTTGTGATTACCCATTCTAGTTATAAATGTGGCCAAATTGTATTCTTCTCCTTTTCTGCAGAATGTTTTTGTTGGGTTTTGGGTTGTATTGGCTTGTGTTTGTGAGGGGGGGTAGGGTGTGTGTGGGGGGGTGTTGGTGTTTTATTTTCGGGGTTTTTTTGGAAAAAAACAAGTTATCAAACAAACCTTTTGCTTTAACCTCAGAATGAAGTAGCCACTATTTTAAATAGAAATATAAAATAGTTTAGGTTAGAATGGACTTTAAAGATCATCTAGTTCCAACCCCCCTGCCATGGCCAGGGACACCTCCCACTAGACCAGGTTCCTCAAAGCCCCATCCAATCTGGCCTTGAATACTTCCAGGGGTGGGGAATCCAAAACTTTTCTGGGAAACCTGTTCCAGTGTCTCACCACCCTCACAGTAAAGAATTTCTTCCTAATAACTATTCTAAATCTACCCTCTTTCAGTTTAAAACTGTTACCCCTCATTCTATCACTACACTCCCTGAAAAAGAGTCCACCCTATCTTTCCTGTAGGCTCTTTTAAGTACCATAAGGCTGCTATAAGGTCTCTCTGAAGCCTTGTCCTCCCCAGCTTGAACAACCCCAACTCTCTCAGCCTGTCTTTATAGGAGAGGTGCTCCAGCCCTCTGATCATCATTGTGGCCCTCCTCTGGACTCGCTCCAACAGGTCCATGTTCTTTTTGTGATGATGACTCCAGAGCTGGATGCATTACTCCAGGTGGGGTCTCACAAGAGCAGAGCAGAGGGAGAGAATCCCTTCCCTCAACCTGCTGGTCACACTTTTTTGGATGCAGGCCAGGATGAGTTTTTTCTGTGCTGTGAGCACACATTGCTGAATCATGTTGAGCTTTTCATGCACCAACACCCCCAAGTCCCTCTCCTCAGGGCTGTCCTCAATACACTCTCAGTCCAGCCTGTATTTCTGCTTGGGATTACCCGACCCAGGTGCAGGACCTTGCACCTGACTTTGTTGAACTTCATGAGATTTGCGCGGGCCCACCTCTCAAGCCTGTCCAGGTCCCTCTGGATGGCATCCCTTCCCTCCAGTGTGTCAACCACTCCACACAGCTTGGTGTCATCAGCAAACTTGTTGAGGGTGCACTCAATCCTGCTGTCCGCATCACCAACAAAGGTGTTAAACAGAACCAGTCCTAGTACTGACCCCTGAGGAACACCAGTCGTCACTGGTCTCCTCTTGGACATCGAGCCCTTGGTCATAACTTTTTGAGTGTGGCCATCCAGTCAATTGCTTATGCATGGAGTGGTCAATCCATCAAATCCATGTATTTCCAATTTAGAGACAAGGATCTTGTGTAGGACAGTGTCAAATGCTTTACACAGTTCCAAGTAAA
>RSEF01000002.1:82270555-82285614 GCA_003993805.1 Himantopus leucocephalus
TTTTTTTTTATATTTCATTTTTATTGAAATAGCCCTGTTATTCACTCTTAGTAATGAATCAGTACAGACAGCAGAATATATGAACTATGGCTGAACACAGATCTGAAGCATCAGAAACTGCTGTTAATTGGTGTGCCACAGAAAGTGGGAATCTATTTAATTTATACCTTTAATGGTAGCATTCTTTAAGCTACTTTTATGCTGCATGTACAGATATTTTTGATTTCTTTCTAAAAGGACTCTGTTGACTCTGAAAGTTACATATAAATTCTTAAGCATTAATTTAATAGTTATAATGTGTATACTCATTCCTACAGCTAAGGAAAACATTAGAATAGGTTTACATTCCTGTCATTTTCAAGAAAGCTGTTAGATTTTTGTCTAAGTTTAGATGCACACATAACCCTCATTTATATCAATGAGACATAATCTATGTTTCAGTGCTTTTCTGAATCGGAATGATTTCCTAAATTGATACCTTTAGTTTCCAAGAATTCACTGGTCTGATTATTGATGTTAGAGGCAGAAGAAAGGAGCATCTTCCTCTTATATTTGAAGAAAAATACTTTTAGAATCAAAACATCCCAATGACAGGTCAAGAGGCAGTGGACACAAACAGAAACTGAGAGGTTTCATCTGAACATCAGGAAACACTGTTGCACTGTGAGGGTGACTGAGTGTTGGCACAAGTTGCCCACAGAGGTTAGGGAGTCTCCATCCTTGGAGATACTCAAAAGCTGTCTGGACATTGCCCTGAGCAATGTAGGTGGCCCTACTTGAGCAGAGGAATGGGACTAGATGACCTTCAGAGGTCCCTTCCAACCCCTACTATTCTGTGATTCTGTGAAATGTTACATCTTGGAGAATAAAGCATTTCCATTGGCAAATTAAACTCATTTACATGTGTTATTCTAGCCCCGAGAGGGATAAAGAAAATCTGAAAAAACCCACAAATTTAAAACATGCATTTCAAAAGGATACGTACTTTTACAGAAGTAAGTACAGACATACAAAATAGGCTACAAGTCTGTGAGATACTCCTCTAGCATGCTCCTCATGTGACAAAAGTACAGCCACAGATGTTATGTATAGACCATAGGAAAAGAAAATATACAAAATTAGAGTTAATCATCTAGAGTTAACCCATCTGCAACAGGAGAATGGGAAAGCTTTAAATATTGAGACTCACACTTTCTTAAAAGGGCTTTTTTCTAGTTGTATTCAAAGGCTTAGTAAACAAAATCCAATTTAGATAATTTCTGAGAATTAGATTGATTTTAAAAGTAGAGAAGGGAAATACCAGAAATAGACATTTTGAGATCTAAAGCCAACCATACAGATGACAAACTGCCCTTCTTTCTTCCTCTTTTTCACTGATTTTTTTTTTTAAAAACCTGAATATCTTTTCTGTTGAAGTTATTACAACACTAATATTGCTTTAAAGTGGAAAATAAGTGGACACTGTAAATATAATGATTGATATAATGCAAAATTCACAACAAAAAGTGAAAAAAAAAACCCCAGATATTTGAATTATTTTCAATATTACCCAATTTGGACAGATTGACCTTCATTCTGTAGGTGTATGTAAAAATTTATGGTTGTATCTCTCTATATAAATATCAACAATGCATTCACGTTCTTTATCCCTATTCAGTTGCATTACACTGCTCTAAATCTCTGTGTGACTATGATCGACAGTTAAATATTAAATGAGAAGATATTTGGATAATTGTAGACTTCCTGCATGAATTAGCAATGGTGTACCACCAACCAAATCACTGAGAGTAATGAAGAAGTGTATCCTGAAAACAAGCTGTGTATTTTAAATGGGAGGGGAAATAATGATGAGAATATCGCAGCAAGACATCTGCAGGAGAGCGAAGTCTAAAATTAAGATGTTTAATGAGCAAGATAGGAACCAATAAATCATTATATCAATGAAGGAATTACTAGATGTAGGACAAATAATAAAAAAACCAAACAAAAACCAACCTCGCAATAGCGCAGTAATGACTTAATCTTTGAAACATATGCTTAGTTTCCAGTATAATAATTCCTTGCTTTCCTTTTTCAATTTCTCAGTGTTTCCCCACTTACTTTTAGTTTCATTTTTACTAAATATTTTTCCCTTTCCCTTCCTTTACTTTGTTCTTCACACTACTTATAAAAGATTAACTTTTTTGTTTAAAACTTCCTCATCCCTGATATTCAAGTAGGTAAAAAGCGCTCTAAAACACTTTGCCCTCCCAGCCAAATTCAGTCTTTCTGGGGTGTTATGACTCCCTGAAGGAATTGTCAGCATCTTTAGCAAAAAATAGAGGCCAAATTTGTAATATGTTTTCCTGAGCTCTCTCCCTCTCTGTCCTAATTATTAGTTGCTTTTCCATAGAATCTGGCTGCCATCAAAGTCTTGACTTTTAGAGAAGAGGCTATAGTAAACCTCAAATCATATAATTGCTCCCAGGATCTTCCTATATAAAAAGTCAAAATAGCTTTCACTGAAACAGTAAGTGAAGAAGCAAAATGTTGTTTCCCTACAAAGTTTGGCAGCATAAAAAATATTTGTTGCCAAACATCATGAAAACAAACTGTACAAATAAAAACAAAACCTGTTAGCTTCCAGGCTACCTAAACTTCTGAAAGCATTCAATTAACAAGATGTTCAGAAGGTTTCCACGAGACTCCCATAAACCTTCAATAATTAAAATTTTAATAAAAAAGCAAAATTAAGGAGAATCTCAGGTCTTCTAAATATGCTAGCCAAGTAACATACAGACAGGAGTAAATTCACCTGCATAATACCAAAAACAAGAACGTTTAAATATATATCTAATTGTTATTCACTACTCAGACGATATCTATTCACGTCTTGATCTATCATTTCCTTGTGTCTTTATATAGGTGTAAATGACCTTTCATTGCAGAACAGTGGAAGACTGAACCCCTACAGCATCTAATAGGAGCATAACAGACATCTGCTTTTTATTCCTTTTTGTTCATCATACCATTTTTAGTTTCTTTCTACAAGATAGAGTGATACTTGTGTATCTTATCCATTAGCCCTGCCTTCCATTCCTCAATTATGATTTTCTAGAGTTCAATAGTTTCTTCAATTTATTTTACCATTATTCTTCTCTTGCTTCTAATCGTCCTATTTTTTTTCTATCCTGTTTTCTTTTATTTTGGCTCTTCTTTCACATAGATTTTTTCTCACGCTCCTCTACTAGTTCTTCTTCTCTTATCAAAGGTCTTTTATTCTCTGTGTGCTGGAATATTTATTTTTATTATTCTTGACAAGTTTAAATACTTGTCAGTAAGTACAGGCATCTTTATCTCTTACTGCTTGACCTATTGCTGCAGGCATATCTCCAGACTAGTGCAAATTGTGCTATTGTCATGTGTGTTTTCTTCTGTAAAGAAAGAAGAAAAAGTATAACTTGTTCTGCATACTACTTGTCACATATAATAGAATTATTTAGCAAAGTTGCTATGCAGGAAGATCTCCTAATAAGACTCTTATCTAATTTTTGCACAATTCAGTCCAGTGCAGGAAACAGTTATTTTGATAATGATTCAAGTTTAGACACTAAATTCAACCACACTGAATAAAATCACAGGTGCCAGCTGTGACCCATGGTCTTGTTCCAGCCACCAATGTAGAGCCCCTCACTTGCCTCACTCACCCTGGTCCTCCCCAGTAGCTGGTTTTCAGGACATACATCGGTCCTGCCCCAGTGGCCAGGGGCAAAGATGCCTGCTTGCTGGACTAGCTGACACCACAGGCCAGGGGCAGCTAAACCCCCAATCTGTCTCCAGTAGCTGGTACCCAATCTCCTCACACAGATCCCACCAGTAGCTGACTCTTAGTCCTTGCAGCACTCATACACACCAGATAGAGAGTGAGATTACTCAGAGAGCTAGTTGAGAAAAAATTTAATTAGAAGATAGAACAGACTGCAGTGATCAGAAGTGAGCCAGAAGAACATTTTACATGCAACCAGCCCCTTTTATACCTGTTGCCATCTACCACCCTTTGTTTCTACCTGCTCCTGCTACTGCTGCATATCACCCATGGGTTTGTACAGCCTCACCCCCTCCCAGCTGGGTGTCTGGGATCACCTCTGGTTTACAGTCTTACTAGTTGCAAAGTCACTGGAAGTGACACTTGTAGTTTCTTGATAACCTGTCAATTAGTGGGAGTAGTGAGATGTTTTTCTTATCATTGTCTCTGTGTTTGTTTTGTCAGTGTCTCTACATGGGGGATTTTATTTGGGGCTTTTTTTTTTTGTCTTCTCCTTTTCTTATCATGGCTCTTTGCAAGGTTGTCAATCAGATAAACTTACTGGAATATATGTTCTCACTCTCCCATATATCCTCATCAATTAATGTGACTGACTAGGTTTGGGTCTCCTCACTGCCTCTTCTATCATTTGTTGGTCAGGTTTGTGTCTCTGTATGTTCTTGTTTGTGGCTTCCTCCTTCTCTTATTATCTTAATTTTTTCACTGATAAAGTCCTTGAGCAGATACACCTAAAGAAGGAGCCACTCTCCTTCCACACATCTTTATAAAACATAGGTTCTTGTTTAATTTAATGTGAAGGTAATCTAGATAATGATAAAGACTGATACACAATGTGAACCAAAGCCTTGTAGGTGGAGTTAATCAGGAGACTATTTTCCAGAGTCAAGTCCAGACTTGTAAAAGACCTGAATAATCATGTTTGACCTCACAGATGACCCAGGCTTGAGCAGGAGGTCCTTTCCAACCTGAATTTTCCTGGGGTCTGTACAGAAACACTGAGGTGATAAAAAGTCATTTATTAACATGTTTAATTAGTAGCTTAATGACATTCATATTTAAAGGCACCACTGTGCTTTGCTCCAGCTTGTGTATATTAAAGGTGAGACTACTGCATGTAGGACTTTAGAAGTTCTGAAACAAAAGAACTAATGCAAATGTTGCTCGTACACAGAACCGTCTTTCAAACAGAAGAAAACCGTCTTCCATAACAGAAACCTTATCACAACTTACAAACATTAACCACAGAAGAGATACTTACCAGAGCCAGGACCTTAGGTCAACACGTGGGGCAAGTGCATCACTGTAATCAAAAGATAATATTAACTATATCCACATAAATTAAAAAAATAAATAATATTTTTACTATTGGATAAAACATTGACAAATAATAATAATTGACTCTGCAAAGAAGGGGTACTGATGGATTATTGCACAGAGTATTACAAGTTAGAAACAGTCAAATAGGACAAAAAATAAATTGGGTGGGTTTTTTTAATGAAAAATATCTAGCTGTTATTTATGGTCAGACAATAGTAAGGATTTGTCTGTGCGGACCCTTACAGAAAAGACTTAAGAGTTAGCCAACCTGTGTGTTGGTTCTCTCACATGGTAGGGTTAGATTTGTTTTGTCACAGGAGTGAAATGAAACAAATTAAGATGATACTTCCTGTATCTTTGCCTGAATAGTTCAATACTAGGTAATTCATTCTAAGAATGTCATAGTCCTGAAAAAAATAAATGTAACTGATTTTCTTCTCTGTCTTACAAAAACTGGAAAGTATTTTTTTTTCTATTTTATTGAATTTCTTCAATATATTAACGAATAAAACAAGTCAGGTTTCTCCTTCTGCTAGATAATACCTATGCCACATTTGTCAGGTAATATTATATATATATTTCTCTGTGTGTTTGTACTTAGGTGAATGTGTTTATTTTTGCATGGCTATATTTTGTTTTGTCTTAAGGAAGAACTTTCAGGATATTACTGGAAGATATGTTCTTTGTACTATTTTTTTATGGGATCAGAAAAACTTACAAGATCACCTCAACCAAATAAACAGTATTTTGAGTAAGTATTCAAAGTCTAGGTGCTAGCATCAGCAATATTGATTCAAATACTGAAATTATATTGAGTAGTACATATTATGGCCAATTTTTAAACTTCTTTCTCAATTGGCTCAAAATATATTTATTTCTTGTGACAGTTGGTATTTGTTGAGCCTGGCTGACAATGGTATTAGCATCTTAATTAGCTATATAGGAGTAAGCTATAAGGAGTAGCTTAATCATAAGAACAAAGGAGCTCCTTGAGCACCAAGAACCTGCCAATCAATCCCTGTGAAAGTTGCATTGGTGAGTAGAACTTTTGAGAGGGACAGAATTTGACCTCTGGTGACAGCAACAGCAAGAGCCAGCTGTTGGAAGCCAAACTCACTTGAACAGGACAGTCAGGAATTTGATGTTCTCTACCCAATCCCATAACTAACTGTATCGAGAGTGGAGGGAGAGAATCAAGAGACATCCTAGGGACCCCACAGGTCCTGGAGCCCTGCATGGCTCAAAATAATATGTCCATCCACCTAACTTTCTTCCTGAACCATGCCATCTCTCTTGTAGGAAGTCAAGCAATTCATAAAACTGCATATTTCTGTGATTGAAGTGTTCTGGTATCTGAGTCCATTTAGCCTCTGCACAGTCTTTTGGTCTTAAACCTTGACACTGCTTTGAAGGGATGTAATAATTTCCTCATATTCATGTCTAATCTATAAAAAGAAATAATTGGTAATACCATTTACCAAAAGTTACCCTTCAAAATTAGCTGGGATTTCTTCTTCATTTTCATTGTGGAACGTGAGAAATCTTCAGTATGTTCTAAGATATTTGGACCATGTTCTCTGAAAACAAAATAAGTTTAAGAAGTGCCATAGGTGTTGTGGAATCAAAAATGACATAGAGAAACCAAAGACCTTGGAGAGAAAAAAAAAAAAAAAAGTAAAATTCCATGAAATGCTTTAATATGAAGCACAGTTTAGAGGAGAGATGGACTATTGCTGTTGTACTTTTCTTCACTCGTTAGCATGGAAGCCAAGTTGTTTATATGCCTTCTTTATCTTCAGTTATTGCTTTTTTTCTGAATTATGAACACCTCTTGTACAACATCATAAAAAAAGTTAAAGGAAATCCATTTGAAGAAAAAAAAATAAATTTACATCCAGTGCAGATACCTTGAAGAAAGTAGTCTACGCTAAATTTTTGTGCTGTCTCAATATCAGAGAAAGAGGTCCACATCTTTGTAAAGTAAATTTACATTCAAAATTTGAAGTATATAAAGGATCCTAAAGAAGATAAGGACTGCTCAACTTTTGAGTAAATTTCTGCTATGAATACCTTAAGTCTACAAGGAAATAGCACCTCTCCTTTCTTGTGCCAGTCCTGCTTATGTAATTTTAATTAACACTCCCATCATCTGAGCTATCTTACCAATTTTGTCTCATTCTACTTACATCAAAGCACCTTTGTGGATTCATCCTTTATTTTCTACCTTCTTTCTTCCATGTTACGAATGACCTGTAGCGCTGACAGCGTCGTTAATATTCTAATAGATAAAAAAGCTGAAAGAATTGTTTGTTGGGAAGATTAGCTTTTGGAATATTTGAATAACACCTCAGAATCAATCTGTTTTGGAAACAGCATATTCACTATGATGGCAAGTTTTATTGCATGGTAACTCACTATCACCTTCAGGAGGAATTAACTGATTGAACTGGTTTTTTTATCACTGTGGATGATAAAGATTTGAATCTCAAGTTTGGTGAAGTTTGCTAAATTTGGGTAAAAATGTGGCTCTTCCTCTTCCACCAGCAGGGTCTGACTATATCTTACTGTTGAAAAAGGAAATCTGCTCTCAGACTCAAAAGTTACTACTGAAAGTGATATTGTAAGAGTAAGCCTAACTCCAAAGAAAACAACTTAATCCCTTTGGGGTGGACAGTTCTTCTGTCATTGAGCTCATTCTTGGAAATCTCCTCGTAGTACATATGAAAGAACACTTCTGCCACTCTCTCCAGGCTTCCGAAGTAGTTCTTTAGAAGTTTCATGTGCGCACCAAATAAATGGGGAAGACAGGGAAATGTGGAATAAAGGCTTCATAAACCCAGCTCAGACCCTGGACAGTTATCCATAGCCAAGATAGTTATTTGTGCATGGTCTGAAACAGCTAAACTCTGAGGAATTTCTAACAGGAGGCATGGCCCTCACGATGCTGGGCTTACTCATTCCTGTTCTGTATGCACCAATCTTCTTCCTTCCTTTTCAGAAACTTCTGAAGGTCACTAGACCACTGGTTTGTAAAAATATTTGCCTAGCTGAATTCTTCTCCCTCCTTAGAGTGCAGCAGTAGGTCAAACAATGGTGTAAGCAATTCCAACAGAAAGTAACTAATTTGAACTTATTTTTGGTCTCTTTACAGATAAGAGAAGTAAACTTGCAAAAGTACCAGAAGGAGGTAGAACTAACAAGGAGGTAAAAACTTCTGGCTGCAGACAAAAATGAAAATTTAGCACAACATATAAAATTTTTAAGATTTTTTCTTCATGTGTTACAAGAAGATTTTAGTTGTTATAAAAACAACTATACAGACAGCTATAGGGAAACATAAATAATTTGATTCATTTTTAGTTAATAATGCATTTAAGGATAAAACCTAAAATTCCAATGTCAAAAACATGTCTGTCATTTAAGTATTACTTATGGGAAAGCCAGTGAAATACTAGAAACTCCAGGAGGTTAGCAGATCAATGATGTGCATAGTAATTATGCTGAAGTGTTTTTCAAAACACTCAAAGCAGCTTTGTATTCATACTAAGCAAAGAAACTGAACCAGGTAAACAAATCAGCCAATTCACAGTATCCTTGATCAGACAAAACTCTTTGAAGATTAAAAAGTGACTACTGTACTATTTTCTCAATAATAATTTATTAAAAAGCTACGTTGGCCTGCTTCTCTGTGTGTCTCCTAGAATAAATACCACAATCAGATGTTATACAGATTTTTGATGTTATACAGTATTTCCCATTAGGATGTCAGAAATTAGTCAGAAGGGAAGATTAGAGTTTACTGTACCTAGTGGCATGGAAGAAAAAATAAACTGCTCCATGTAGTGAGTTTTGTGGTCAGTATTTCCTAACAAGTGTAGAAAGACCAAGATTATATAAGAAAACAGCAAGTTATATTACATTGCTTTTTCTGCTCATCTTTCCTATGATGTCTGCTTTTTTCCCCCATGACAATTCATCCAGGATAACTTCAAATTAATTTTCAACCAAAACCCCGCTCACACTTTTCTCCTTTATAGTCTTTTTTCTTGATCTTCTTCTATTGATGTTTTCAGATGAAGCCTCCAAAATTCCTCCAAGACATGTCTCCATTCTCTAAATTCCCCATTAAAAAAAGAAATTATTCCAAAATTAAGATCTATATTATTTTTCAGCTACTTAAAAGTAATCACTGTACCATAACTGGAGATGATGTATCTGCTCTATAACGTATTAGCACTATGCTGAGCAGGTGATTGTGGTGCAATTAAGATTGTTTTGCTTCAATTTAGTACATGAATATAAATAAAACCAATTAGAAAGGAAAAACATGTTTGGGTACACTGCTGAGACCCTGATTGACAAGAAGAACTAGCAGAAGTTCAGAATTTTTTCTACAATCAATTTCTAAATTCTAAGAGAATTTCCATTCTGTATCTGAATCCCCCCTCCCCCTGCCCCCCCCCNCCCCCCCCCCCCCAATAAAATGAAACAAACCAATAATAATATAACCTTTGATCTTGGGAAAAAAAATCAAGGTGTGCCCCACCATGGCTAAACATCTCTCTGTCCTTTCCCACTAGACTCCTTTGGATAATGGAACTCTTGCAACACAGTTAACCA
This sequence comes from Himantopus leucocephalus, assembly GCA_003993805.1. NCBI lineage: Eukaryota > Metazoa > Chordata > Aves > Charadriiformes > Recurvirostridae > Himantopus > Himantopus leucocephalus. The sequence continues at coordinate 82,280,298 of RSEF01000002.1, forward strand.
GGTTTCACTGATCCTGCAAGTTCTTCAGTTTTTGTCCTGTGGGAAAAACACAAAATGGGGCTGCCCCAGAACTTGTATGACAAGCCAAAGCTCCTCATCTACCCATTGGACGAAAATTCAGCAGCTTTTTATTGAAATGAGCATTTCCTTAAAGTTTCACAGGAAAAATATGAAGTAGCTGATCTGTTTGAAAAAGTTGTCAATGTGGGAAAAACTTCCTATGGAGAGAACAGCGTTGAAAAAAATAGAGGCAATGCTTTTGGAGCACTTGAAGAATTTGTTACAGAGAATTAGTTTGACTGAATTTGATGTCTAAGCAAGTTAATTCTGCCCATACAACCATGTAGGAACAAAATGCCTATAGGTAATTGAGATTTGTATGCAGAACAGTTCTAATTTCAAAATCTTTGTTCTTTAATTTTTTAGTTCTGGTTACCTGAAGTTGGTCTGTGTTAGAAGCTGTCTGGCTGTTTTCAATCATCTTGGTTATTTTTTGAACTATCCTGAAAGAAAGAATGAGCAAAAAACTGTATCCAGCTTCTCAAAGAAATACAGATGAGAAATGGAACATTAAGACCCTTTCTTTGAGTTGATTGTACCAAGGCAGTTTCATATCCACATCAGTCTGGATGATCTGCTGTGCTCACTTAAAACAAATGTAATATCATGTGAGTATCTCAGGTTAGTCTAGGAAAATATCTGTAACTTCTCATGAATTCAGAAATGGAGTTCTATTTTTCAAATAATAGTTTCCACATCTGAACTATTAAGACCATGAAAAGTGCTCCTCAGTGGTGATCACACTAGTTTAGTTGTCATTCCATTTCTAAATTTGTCTTCTTTGATGCTCTGTCTCAGTGTCTTATGACCAGAATACTCTGTTAGGTAGGGACATAGTGAGGAATAACAGTTACAGAGGAAAGGTTGAGAAGTTTGGATTATTGAGTTCATCTGTGAGACTGAAAGCCATACAGCCCCAGGGCTCATTACTTCCTCTGTTCACTGTATGGCACATTCACATTTAAACACTGGTACACCTAAACAGTCTCAATTCTGCATAGTATTATTTGGGTTCTTCTTTCATTATAGCTTTTTTTTTAGGTGTTTTTCTTTGTTTTGTATCATTGTGGGATTTTTTTTGGCATAATATACTGAAAAGGCATTTATTTTTTGCTAGATATCACACACAGACCATCAAACTGCAGACCCTGGCAGTATAACTTTATATTGAAAGTAATCCAAAATAAATTTGAAATATCTTGGGCAATGTTTATAAGCAATCCATCATACTCCAAATAAACTAATTGTTTACACGGTGTTACAGAAATCAGCCATTTCAAATTATTTTGGCCAAATGTGTAGAGGGATAGACAGGAAATAAACAAATAGAGTTCAGTAAAAATTTCTCTACTACCGAACCTTAAAACTAATTTTTGCCATAAGGCATTCTGGCAACATTTTGACAAGCATCATTGCTAATAAAACTTTTCTCATAAGAGTCAATAGGTACTCATTAGAGAAATGTAAATTTCAAGTATTTTTTTTTCTGTTTAGCCTGTTTCTTCTTTTATCTACAAGAGTGTCTTTACTGTTATTAAACAAAAATTATCATCTTCTATTGTAAACAGAAAAGAGGCTTATTTAAAGCTTACTGATAATTTGTGGTTAGAATGTCTTTTTTACATTTATTTTTAATGTTTCTTTTTTAATGGACGTCCACATAGAAATCAAGTTTCTAATATCCTGCCAATATCCTTATGTACTTCATCTTCAGCAAGTCAATATGGTTATCTTATTATTGTTTTAGTTATATCGATATCATTTTAGTTAAATATACCACTAATTCTACAGCTCTTTTGGAAACATTACCTCTAATCCCAAAATAATTTTTATTACCAAAAATGTTTTGTGTGCAGAATTTTGTCAGTGAGACAATGAACAAAGAAAGGATTGACTAGAGAAATAGGGAAAAACCTTATAACTATAAAACCCCTACTTGTAAGGAGCAAAGGTTCTTTTTCTTGGCATATGCTTTGTACTTCTAAGGACTAGGTACCCACTTAAATTGGAATGACTGTCTCTAGACTGCTCATAGGTCAAGGATCCAAGACACACATGACAAAAACACAGAAAATGAATCTTTCTTGTTTCTTTTTCCATCTCCCTGTCACCCACCCATATGAGAAAAAAAAAAAACAAACAAAAACCCCTCGAAATATTTGTTTACACTGAAATATTGTTGATATTTTCAAGGGGCTCATAAACGAAAATCTAAACTATTTCAGGATATAGACATTTTTTATTGGTGTATGAAAAATTAGAAGAAAGTTTGGCTTTAGAATGACAGCTGTTTTGAGAATGACCTGGAAAATATCATTGAAAATTGGCATTTCCAAATAACGATCCCACAAAAAAATTAACAGAAAGTCAAACATATTTGAGCATGACCTTTTACAGGAATAAAGGAAGATCTGTTACTTTCATAATTCAGTAAATTGTCTTTCTAATCTCCAACAAGTTTTCTTCAAATGGTGGCCACCAGAAAGACAGAACTGTTAGGAAAAATCTCATCATCTCTGGATCTTTTTGTGTAAGATACTGATCTAATGAAGATCAGGCTTATGGCTTATTCAGGTAATCACAAAGTCAGATAATTTTCATGTGTAAGACCTAATTTGTGTCTTGATATATGTGCACAAGTATTGTTTCTCAATGGGTAGGATGCACACATTTTGAAAACTTCACTCTCAAACTGTTTCCTGAATTAAAATATTATAACTTACGTAAAACAAATGAAGTTGCAGCTCCATATTGATCAGAAATGTAGTATAACTTTCGATTGAATTCACAAATACATAGCATTAAACATTTTTAGTATCATGGTGTAACTTTAAACTTTATTGTAAGAAAAAGTCTCAAAACTCAGTGTAGTATATAATAAAAAATTTATTTCATATTGGCTTATCTTTTACCACATTTCATTCCTCTATGTTTAGGAGTTAGAATACTAACACTGTGAATGTATGTGGTATATCTCTGGAGGCTAATATTATATATTAACTATAAAACTTATATATCATAACTATGAAGAAGAAACCTGTTTCTCATCTTAACTATTACAGATTCATGTTCTGAGCTTTCAGTCTTGCCAGTATACTTTGTTTAGCCAGTGCAGAAACTCAAATTGTATTTCAGAGAATATTGTACCTTCCAACAACAGCTAAATACAAGACTTTGTTGATTTTATCTTCAATGCTACATAGCCATATAAACCTCAGTGCAATTAATAAAACAGTCTAGCCAATGAAAGAAGTATCATTTTCCACTTACTTTGCACTCACCGTGTACAAGTTTAAGCAATTATAAAGGTAGCGGGCTGTGAAGAATCTGGTTGTTAGTCTTTAAAATCAATATTTTTATCAATATAAATTAATCTGTAATAATCACTTCTGAGGATATGGAAGTCATCTCATCTACCCACGATGTGTGAATACTTAATGTGCAATAAGTAGCGAAGCATCTATAATTAAGGAAAAGGTCAATGCCATATGAAATCTAAATTCTCTTCAGTCTCTGGAATGACAGTTAAAGCACAAAAAACATCATGAAAGTTTCAAATCCAAGACATAATAACTGATTAATTTATGATAGGTATTGAAGCGATTACCAGTGAGTTCAGAATAAGTAATTTCAGTAGTGTATGAAGAGCACCGTTTGCGTATGCCTTAACATGGGTAGGGCTTAGATGCAGGTGGCTTCACTCATTTTGACATTACAATACTTCACTGGTATCTGGGGCAAATTTAGGAAAAAAGATTTTTAGTCAGTCAATAATGAGGTTTCATGTCTTTGTATTTCAGTCAGTGTTTTTTAGCACATGGACATCTGTGCTTGCAATATGTGTGTGTAGCCAGCACTGATTAATCTGTGACTCCTGAGATTTAAACTGCAAACCTGCCTTTTCACCCTAAAATCAGCTTAAAAAAAAACAAACCCAAAACCAACAAAGAAGGGTATTTTCCTTAAAACTGCAAAAAATGCACTGTATTTCATACTGCTGCAGGGAATAAAATAAAGCTTTGGACCACACAAGAAATCATTTAATTTTGCAGATGAGAAAGCCTCATGAACTTTTTGATGAGAGGATAACGTGATAGAACTGCCTATGTGAAGCTCACAAAGTGGACCCACCAAGAAAAATTCCTTCTTCTGAACTTCCCTTTCAATTCCATTGATTCCTAATCTCTGTTGAGATTTGCCCTGAAAAATACACTTTTTCATAGAGACTGGCTTACGGCAACAATCATGTAACATATACATGGTACAAACTATTTTATCTCTGACTTCTAGCCTTGTGGCTTTAAAAAGATATTGTTGTTTAAGTTTAATCCATCTTTGGTGCATATAAAGTCCTCTCTTTGTCTACAAGCACCTGATAGTCTCAATAAAAGGGTTCACAGACCCTTCCATTGAAATAGGCAAGCAGTGGAAATGGATGTACAAATCTCCAAGGACTGGCTTTGCATTTTTTCTGATGACTGCTTAACTTCAAATTAACAATTAGTCCCTGAAGTAACTCTCAGAAACCCCTAAGGATCTCGATCACTGCATACAGGCATCTTCCCTCTCACTCAGTGGTCTTTCTTTTCCGGAAGAACACAGCTGCAACAAGGGGAACCAGACATCTGACAAGCCTGACTGAAACAACACCTTGTGCAGTTAGACATGCAGGTTGACAAACTCCAGTGTAAAGGAAGTCTTTAACCCAGATCTTACACTTCCTGGCAAAACCTAACTACCGACCTACCAGACTAAGGTGATATCAAAATTGCCTTAAATACTGTTTTTCAAGGGAACAAAATGACACCTCTTCTTTGAAAGGCTGCAGGATCCAAATCAATGCAAGTACCCAAACAGTATAGCATTCCAACTAATGAACTTGTGTAGACGTTTCCTGCCAGCCTCAGAGAAAGTATTCCTTTCAAGCATACTCCTTTTCAATGTTTATAGCAAGGCAGTCAACTTCTAGTCCCCGTTGGGTGCACAGAGACTAAGTACCATACTCAGGACTTCTAATTCCACTTCCAAATTACCAAGTCCTTGTCAGTCTAGTTGTGAGTAGCTTGTACACATCTGGCACAGAAAAGGGCATAGTATTCAATCCCATGATAATATCTGTTATCTCCTTTTCTTATTGTGGGTATTTTTTTTGATAAACCCCATTCTTCAAAGACTAGAAAGTCAAGTTCTAAGTGAGACATTCCTTTAATAAGAAAAAGAAAGCTTACATTCTCTGGAAAAGGGACTTGGCATCTTA
>RSEF01000002.1:82286614-82309190 GCA_003993805.1 Himantopus leucocephalus
CCCTTCCAACCTAGACCATTCTATGATTTTATGATTCTATGATTCTAAATATTGCTTACTAAAGTAATAAAATATTATAAATCCCACCTACAACTCAGTTGAAAACGTTTCCCAGTATTATCTACATAGAAGATGTCAGTTACAAGGCTGGAGCTGTCAGTATCAGGTTAGAGAAAGTAATGGTCAATGTGATGTAGTTCCCACAGTCAAAACAGTCCAAAATCTGTGTACACTGCTCCCAGGTGGATTTCTAAATTAACTTGAAATTCTCCACATAAAGGCATTGGAACTTCTAAGTACTGAAAGGGATATTTAGATCAGCTCTTCAGGATATCAGAGTATAAAGAGAACCAAACATAGAAATGGTCAAAGTGTGTCAAGAACAAATCATTAAAAATGACACTGTTCAAAAAGTATCAAGAAAGTTGATAACAAAAGACAACAGCAAGGACATTTCAGCAGCATTCTCAATCCACAGAAAATCAACTAATATATATTAACACATTTGTTGTATGATAGTATAAAATGTTACATCTATGACTGTTTTCCCTTGAATTAATCCAAAAATTTAGATAAAGGAGAACACACAGAGGTAAGAGAAAGGAAGTCAATAAACCGTAACCAAAATTTGCTCTGCAAAAATTTCAGGAAAAAAAAAGGCAAAAAAAACCCCAAACCCAAACCCCCAAACTGTAAGAAAATACAGAGTAGATTAAAAAATCGTTGTGGATGATATCATAACATTTAACAGATGAAGCAGCTGTTAAAAGGCATGGTGATAAAAGGTTCTGTGGGTTTAGTAACTTCCAAGTAAGCTGTTAAGATTCCATCATCTAGACAGCCTGACCAAGGGAAACAGGTTGAGAAGTTAGAAGAGAAAACATACCAATTCAGAGAATACTTTCAAGACCAGATAAACAGATAAACATCAGAAAAATAAATTGTCTCTGACAAATTTATCTCACAGAATTAGGCTGTGTAATATATTATAGCAGAACCAAAGGTATGAAAGACGTTTAGTTTTCGGAAGCTACAGGAAAGAACAAGTTACTAGAAATATGCTGAAAATTGGCATTACTTCCAGTTACAAAACTCAAAGATTTGAATCAGGAAAGTCTCCAAAACAATGATGAAGTAACATATTTTGAGTGTTAAAATAATGGAATTGTATGCAACTGCAGGACAGCATGAACTATAGTTCTCTAGAGATAAAGTGTTTTGAGGCATCATTTTGGACAGAACCAAGAAATTGTTAGGGAGAATCTTACAGCAGTCTATCATTAGGACTCAAATGATCATATATTAAGCAGGTATTACAAGAAAAGTAGGTAGGAAAGTACAGTAGCAAGTAGATAGGTGGAAAAATTACTTACGATAATCTTCACATATTTCAACACAACATTTCTCCACTTCTGTCTCAACTCAGAACCATTTATAATACATATCTTCAAGTCAAAATTCATTTCCATGATGATATGGGGATGGAGGAGCTGAAAAATCAAAACGCTCCAAATAAATCTCAGCACCTTTATGAAGGAAAATACCATAAGCACATTTAGTGTAAAATGATGATCACTAGAGTTCATGTGAGAAATCAAGTTTCTTTCCTCAAATATATGGAGAAAAGGAGAACTCAAGATGTCAAAGGTGTCAGCAGTGAGGCTAGGACCCCAGAGAGAATTCCCTGCTATAAGAGGAAAGCCACTGCGGAAAAAGAGGAACAAAAGACTGAATAGTGAAGGTTCAGTCAAGTGCCATTAACAAGGCATCTTCTTTCCCCTTCTCCCTCAACAAAAAGAAGTTCAAGTTCCTGTACCTGAACTCAGAAACAACCAGTAGTAACAAGGCTATAATAAACCTGTCTATCTGTAGTCAATATCTCTTAAACTAGGAAGGATTCCAAGTTGAAGTATAAAGTTGTTATTCCACTATATATTTTATACTGTAATATATATTTTAAAGGAATGGTGACAACAAAGTTTGCTTTTTCTTGTCAAGACACTCCGTAACCTGAGATTAGTATACCAATGAAGTTATGCACAGTGTACCAAACTTACACAGCAAACTCAGTTTGTGGACTGCAGAAAGTGGACATCTGAAATACTTGAGATTTCTGAGTACTTGCAAGTTGCTTAGGGTTTCAACAGTACTTACAACACTTATTTCTCTATGATCCGCAGTACTACCAGCAAGGTTTACTTCATTCCACTTTGAAAATTTTCAGGAATTAATATACAACATCCATCTATGCAAAATGAAAAAAATTTATATAAATGTCAGAATAAACCAATAACAGAGAGTAAGCACTGGAATTTCACAGATTCCAACCAAAGATTTATAAATTTGTGAAGATGCATTTTTGAAAGGCAATCAATATCGTTAAGTGTTATATGAGGAGATTTTCATCATCTGATGAATGTTGATTCAAATCTTTGGAAACCCAGACCCCAGATTTTCATCCTTTCTTAGAAGCTCTTCAAGATCAGAAAGAACTGTGATCTTTACCCTGTGCTGGGAACAGGCTTCAAGTGCATCTGTGCACATTAGTTTAACTGATCCACTTGAAAATCTTGTTGGCCTATAACACATCATCACCTGTGTTACTTATGTAAAGAGTGAGTTTAATTGTTGCAAAGATCAGATGCCAAACACCAAGTCACAGCTGTTCACTGAACAGATGGGAAAGGTTATGGTATTTGAATATTTCATTATTAGTGAGACAGGTCACAGAACAAGTCATAAATCATCTGTTTACAGGCACTTTATTTGATGCAAAAGATGATTTTTTTTTGGTTTTACACCTTGAATGTTTTCATCAATGACAAAGTCAGCCATCTTCATACTACAAATATCATTAGTGTCCAATCATTAGTGTCCAAATTATATATCAGAGTAAACAGACATAACATATGATGCCTGATGCCTATGGGTTTTTTAGACACACACATAAATCACATATTTACTAATATTTCTCATATATTGTGTAACTAGTATACATGATACCATACATGTGATACATGTGAGAGGACTAAAACATCATTTTTTTCAGAGTGCAAGGGATGTGGGTATCCTACAATGCCCTGTCCATAAGAGTTACATGCCCCCTTATTAAAGCAATCAAGTGTTACACAGAAAACACTTATTTCAATTTTTAGAGAAAACTCAGTAAGACTGTTTTTATTAAGCTTTGTAAGACTTTTGTATGAATTTGACAAAGAAAAACTGAGGTTGCCAGTTGCTTATAGGCATAAGGTCTCTGGTACTTAGTGAGCTGCAGCAAAAGAGAGATATACCGTCTGTAAGCAATGAAGCTAGACAGCAAGAAGATATAAATTTGGCAGGAGGATAAATTTTCCTTGCACCAAGGACAGAGATTGGAAAAAACCCAAAAAGTAATAGCATCCTGTATTCCGAAACAGACTTCCATTCTGGAGGCCCCTTTAACATGCTGACTATGTCCAATCCTGCTCTAATCCCCATCTAGAAGGTAAAGTTAATTGTGTTAGCAACTGACCATTTGATTTGTATTTTCACCACATGTGGCTTCATCACCCTATCACCCTCAAGCTGAACAATCCTGTCTTTGCTCATCCTAACTTACACTTATGGGAAGGATAGTAGTAGTATAATATTGTATTATGTGTGGCTCAGTCTCGCAAAAGTGTACATATCCATTTATATTTTTACTATTGCCTAGGGCTAACACTGGGAAAATGTATTTATGATTTTTGTCCTATTGCTTTTTTTAAGCTTTTGAAAGAAAATAATAATGTTAGTATATCACAGAAAGCACATACAAAGAAAAATTTAAAAACATACATACTAGAAAATAATAAAAATAATGCACAGAGGCTGTTTTCCAAGTTTCAGTTATATAGCAACAGAATACTGAACTACAGTAGGATCTGAAACAGAAAGGGAATTTATTACACAGAAAAGCTACAAGCCATGGATATTAAATTTATTAATACAAAGCATGTCCTGCCATTAACTGAGAGATTATATAAATGAGTTGAGCTCTGCCTATTGTTATACCAATGGTTTACAGTTTGGTAACTGATTTGTGTTTTCATTCCACCTTTTTGTATTTATTCAGGTCTTTTATCCCATTAAAAGAAAAGTGACTGTGAAAAATACAAAATTATTACTTCAACTCTGTAAAACCCAAAGTTCTTGAACCATAAATAACCTAGGTTCCTAAACCAAAGGCCATTTCCTCCTCAGCCCATCCAGAAATTTAATTGCAAGAAAGACTGAGAGTAAAGAATTTTATGTTGAAAACATAACGTCGAGAATTTTGAGTGAAAAATAGGAATGGGATACAGTGACAGTAATACTGATAGAAAATGGAAGTTTTGAAGTGTGCAAAATGTTTTGTCTTCATAAGGAATCACAAAAGTGCCTACTTTAAACACGCCGACCCCTATGAGATTCTGTGTCATGATAAAAACTACTAAGACTTTGGTGTCATAATTGTTTAGCTTGATTTTCAAAACCAACTTTAAGAAAATCCAAAATTAATTTTCCATGGGTTATTTTAAAACAGATGGACAAGACATTGGATTTTCAAAACATCTTCCTCTTCTCATCTCATTAATTTATTTCTAAGTCTGACATAAAATTCTTCCTATTGTCATCAGAATACTTCAGGAAGCAAGTGGTGAGGAGAACAAAGGTGAATTCAAGACTAAAAAGCAACCATTTTTACAGATAACTTAAATATCTGAATCCTGCCAAAGCTCCAAACTTGGGTTAGAAAGTAAAATGCATGCTTAAGAGCATACTTTTGACTTTCCTAATCCTATGAGTTTTATGACGTTTATTGCCTTTTTTTTTTCTTTAATGGCTGGTGGATGAGAAATCACAAAATCCCAAACCAGGAGGAAAGAAATGTCATTGCACACCTGCCTCCTTCAGCGTCCTTCAGCATGCTCAGAAGGCATTGCTACAGGACATCAGCTTTCTAGTGACAGGACACAAACTATCATCCTCGTAGTAATTTGTCCTGATGTACAAAAGGTCATTATAAAAGAAGGCTAAATATTTGGGAAATAGTCAAAAGATGAGCTTCACTTGGCATACAATATAAAGTTGGGAGTCAGCAGAAATCTATTATTTCTGTTAGGTAAGTGAAAAGCATCTCATCTTCTCTTTAAAGGTACCTCACTAAAAGGAGGGAAATGGCATAGAACAAAAAGTGATTTACTGTTTGTCCTTTAGAGTATAGAGAATGCACCACATTCATAGTGAATGTATTGGAATTGCTGACACCATGCCTCTGTTGAGGCATTGTCATATCTAGGATAAACAACATGTCTCAGTAAAAAGTTTTTGAATATTCTGGTCAAATGTCAAAATTGTTTAATCTGTAAACAGGAACAATTTTCAGTGAAAAATTCATGAAGCAATGATGGATAAGTTGTCTGGTTTGGATATCTTATGAAACAACTGTAGGTTTTTCTTGTTATCATCATATTCTCTTAAATACATATTACCTGTAATACAGGCAGTTGAATACCTCCTTCGCTGTCAGTATAATTTGAATGAGTGTATCACCTCAGAGAATGCCAAGTAACGGCAAAATTTAGCTAAAGAGAGAATGGTTGTCTACGCCTCAGAAAGTCTTCAGCAAAAGAGAACACCAACATCTGTTCTCTGGGGTATTGCTTTTAGCCATTTTACTAACATACTGCATTTAATGCCAGAATTGAAACATGTTGTAAAAATCAAATACTATTCTAAGAATATAAAAGCCAGTGTAAGACATTTGGTCTTCTGACCCACAGAAGAGCAAGGCAAGAGCAACCAGAGATTACTAAAACATTGGAAGCAATTGAATGACAAGGGTTTTTCTAGCCTCCTACATATAATAAGATAGCTGCTTCTCCGAGCATCAGATGTACTGTATCAAAACTGTATCTTTGATGCCAGCAGGTTCTTGCAGGGCAGCTTGGTTTTCATATTTTCCAACACTGAACATTCAAATTTTGATTTGGTAATGCATTTTAAAGTGTGTATAGAGGTTTCTTAGCTTTTATACTTAAAAAAAAAAAAAAAAAAAAACCAAAAAATAGACAATGACAGATCACAGAAGCAGAAAATATATTGAGTTTTAAAATCAGAACAGCCATACATTTTACTAAATGTGTGCATCTTACACATAAATTTCGAATACAAGTTTATGGAGTGATAGACACAGAATAATATTAAGTCCTGGAGAGAAGGAGTTATATCCTACATGTGCATTTGAACAAGTTGTATGGTCAAGTGCAACAGGCGAAGTTACGTAAAACTTTTTTCTACAGTCATACCTGATTTCCAGACCCGCACTTATTTGCCTGTACAAGCATTTCTGGGGAATGGTGCTGGAGCTGACAAGCCAGACAGTATGGATAAACTTAAACTCTTGGCTACAGGTGGCCACTCTAAATCCATAATCAGCTTATCAGCTTATAAATAAGTATGTGAATTAAACAATACTGTCATTGTCATCCTTAATTTCCTTATGAAGATTTTACTCCACTTTTACTTACTAAATGGAGTAAGACATAAACTTATGGTTTAAAATTATGCAGTTTAAAACTATTTATTCTGATAATGAAGATAACATTTCTTGACAATAACTATTTATTCCGATAATGAAGATAACGTTTCTTGACAACAATAATGTGAGTTGAATCAGGATGAATGCTCAGTTAAAACTGTTAACATCTGCTTAACTGCAAAATGTTATGTTTTTCCAAACTAACCTATCATCCAGAGAAAACTTAAGGGCAAATAAGATAAATACATTTAGAGTGTAAAATTATAATGACTTTTCTTTCAATTTTCTTAAAAAGTTTGTTTCTGGAAATTTGGAAAAAAAATATATTCTTATCCTTGTGAGTAACACCAAAATTTTTAGCTCAAACTTTTAAATAAAAGTCATGTGAATTAAAACAGGATTTTGCAGAACCATATGGAGAAATTTTAACTATATCAACGCAACAATCTAGAGCAATAAATTACTGGCCACTCTTTTCTATGTCCTTCAGTTTCTTGCCTGTGAGTTTTGTCTGTGAGTCACTTTTTATATGAAATACTACCAATAACATTATATCAATCAGGATTTCAAGACAAACAATATAAATATTTGCTAACTTCAGTGATATTCATTGCAATGATACTCATCAGCTTAGTTCATCAATCATTGCAGGCACTTAAAATATATGCAAATACATATATTTTCATAAGTGACTTATATGTTTCTGGCCAGGATGCCTCACAGCAGTTCCATCTCCTTTTCACTTACTCACTAGACCCATGCGTACTGTGATTAATGTCATTTTGAATACCAAAATATGCTCATACCATAAATACAGCATTGATATAAAGGAAGCTACTTATTTCCAGAAAGTTAAATCCAAATATGAAATATACTCTCTTTAGGATTCTTTTAGTTTTACCAGTTTTTTTCTTCCACAGTCTTTCATTTAAAAAAAAAAAAAATTTATATATATATGTAAAATAAGACTATTGACTTCATTCCCTAGCAGTAAATGTAAAGGCTTTGGCCCACTGGATGCTATGTTTCGGTTTTATCTTCTTAAGGTTTTTTTTCTTTTCTTTATTGGACATTTTTCATTTTGTTTTTCAATCTCCAAGTTTCCATTTTAATAATTAATTTCTGTTTTAACAATTGATTTTAATTTTATTTTAAGAAAAAGTGATAACCGATGCTGAATGGCAGCTATCCTCTTAATACTTTGATATAAGGTACTCATTACGATGTGAAAATATTATACAAATAGAGGTGATTTAGAATTTAAATCCCCTTCTGTTCTAATGAACAGTTTGAGTTTCAAAGTATATAGAGCAATATTCTCATGTACTTAAGTGCATTACCAAGAGGAAAGGCAGAGAACATTAATTGGCGAGGTCGAAGTTAACAATCCTGATAAGACAACAGTATCTACAATGAGAACAGAATTTGTCAAACATTGTCCCAACAAACCCTAGATTTGCTTTACATTTACCCTGTTCCTTTATACTACCTCCAGTGCATTAACTGAAAATTATTGCAGAAACCATGCAGAAAGTAAGTAAAATGTGCATACTTCTGCACAAAAGTCAGTCCTCATCACACTCCAAGTAGGTTTTGCCTGCAATCACTGCTAATGGCAATTATGTTACTATACACATATAAATTCATGATAAGCACAGGTTAGTGACTCCTGTGTATATTAGCTTCAGTTCAACACTGCTGGTTTGGATTGATCCTTGAAATAACTATAATCTTGTTTTCAAGGCCAGCTTGTGTACGTAAAGAGCTCCTGCATGTGTTTTGACATAGACGTACCTGTAGTTAAATAATTTATAGTGTTGTACATAAACTAATTTGTTTGATAAACTCAAGTGCCACAGAAATAATAGCTGATGTATTCTACTAATACCTACACCATCATACATGCTTTTGTGAAACCTTTTCACCATCAGATACGTTAATCTGTAACTGTATACTAAAGGTCAGACTAAGGTGTTTGTGCCATGCTAAGCTGGAACATGTCAGTTAATAGTAGCTCAATATTTATCAAATCAGGTGAAAATTCTCAATCTTATTTGTTTGTATGAAGTAAAAATTCATCTGCAATACAGTAAGTGGTTAAATAGCATGCATTTTGAAACACATCTTTGTAATTTCAAAAATGATTATACTGTAGTGTTACAGTCTCTTCCTCTACAGTAGCTGCCAACAGGAAGGTGTTATTCAAGAGCAGTAACTCTTGTCTAAGTTCACTTTCTGATTCATTTTTCTTGGGAAATAGTAAAACCAGTTTAACAGGTCATATGTTAAAGCCAGTATTCCCTGTCCACCTCTCCATTACTCACATTTGGGAGATTTTTCACAAAATTGGTTCACCAACACTGGCCTTTTGCATAAACTATTGAGAAGTTTTCATGCAAAATTATTTACTATGCATTTTCAAAAAAAAAAAAAATCAGAAATAAGACAGCTTATCTTTGCAGTGACATATATATATCATGTGCGAGTATGAAATTAAAAAGAGTGCTCAGGAGTGTCTGCTCCAATATGACCCTCTGGGAAGGAACAGTAGAAACGGAGGGAGGGGTATGTGACCTTTTCTGACCTCTACAACAAAAGCACAGAAGACTGGCGATTACTTTGAGAAAACTCTGTAAGGAGACTTATTGTCTGTTCTTGACATAGCAGTGACAGAAGTGATGTAACAGACAATGAAAGCTTTGCACAGCATCTTCAACTTTCAATGGAAAATGGCTACTTGTATTCACACTGGCAAAGTATTAGCTTTTGCCACTTTTTTTTTACCTACAACATACTTTGTGGGTAAAATATTTTTGGCACGAGTTTGTCTTTGCTTTACTTCAAGCACTCTTAAAGTTTTGGTTTGCTTTTCTTTTCTATTAATAACACAATCAGTGAAAGTGCATGTATTACAGAGCAAAATGTGGTTATTTCAAGTCTTACATAAAAGATCAATGAATCTGTGGCTATGCATATTTAAGCAACATGGTCAACAATAATGGATGCTAATAGGCCCTAAAACAATATAATCCAGGATATTCTAACGGGCAGGAGGGAAAGGATGGAGGATTTATAAACTTCTGTCACTGGCAAAAAGGAAGACTATTTAATCCATTAATCTTACTGACTTCTAAAAGAAACAGGTTGAGCTAAACCACCAACTACACTTTCCTCGGTTAGATCAGGAAAACCTTTTTTTCTGGAATCTCTCTGAACTGGTCAGGCTTCAGTGCATTTCTTGTTTACAGACTCATTTCTGATATGTTGATAGACCATCTAGTTCTGTTCACACTCTTAGTTAAGTACATGCGTAGCCAGGCTTCTCTGTACAGCCCTCTAGTCTCCAGGAAAGTCATTAATCTGACTCCTTCTAGCTGAGGCTGGGCAGGGCATTTTGCCCCTTCTTACATCAGGGTTTGTAAGGTTCCTTCTTCTGGATGAATAAAGACCTTTTACTGTTAACCATGTTGCAAGTACAGTCATGTTCAAAGCAAATTAGTCACTACAATTTGTTGATGGGAATGCAGTAGAATTAAAAGAATTTTTTTCTGAGTTTGAACCCTTACGTGTTTGACTCATTCAGGCTACCCAACCATCTTCACAGTCAACAGAATCCCATTCCATAATTAATTTACTCACTAATACGTAGGAAAAAGAAGTTATTTGTTGTTTATATAAAACTTTAATGTACGAAGTCCTATTTAATTTTCAGCTGAAGCTTTCCAATAATGTATATGTTTTCTTTAAGCATTTGCTTACAGTCATCTCCTTTTGTAGCATTGGCTTCAAGGCCCATACCTAGGAAGCAACTAATAAACAGAACGAAAAGAATAAAAATGAAAATTATGGTTATAAAAGTTGCAGGCACAGAAATAACTCACTTTAACTCCAAAATTAATTTGCAGTTAAAAACTGAATCTTGCTGAATCTAGGACTGAAATTAACCAAAACCATAATCTTAGAAACATAAATCCTTATGATCTCAGGCTAAAAGTCCTGCTGAACAGCATGCAGGAAAACTGCTCAACTGGAGATGGCTAAATTACTCAGAAATCTATTGAGAGAGAGAAAAAGCACATTCCTCCACTTGAAGGGGGAAACCTTCACAATCCCAAACGAGTGTTATTTCCTAGTCCAACACAGTCAGAGTTTAAGGAACAGAGACGAACACTGGCAAAAGACTTTGCACTGCACCATGAAGAGGATCATTAAATGAACTGTATCCAAGAATTTATCACTGACTTGTGTTTCCATTTCCATTCTGACTTGTGCGCTAAATTCAGTATGGGGTAATTCAGCATGAACTCTTCATGTAGCAAGTGGGGACCTGAAGATGACCAAAATTAAAACAATCTTTTCATTGCTTTCTTTTCATTGTCTTTATGGGTGTGATCTAAAGGCATTTGGGTCAGGAAGGGAAAAATAAATCTCTACTTATATTGCCAACATTTCCAATGGTTACATGCTGATTTATTTTTTACAAGCTTCTCCCTGGAGAAAATATTAGAAGCTTATCCTTTTCAAATGCACAATACCATGAAACTTTTCAGTGCCCTTCTTTTGCACTTTTTTTTCAGAATGAGAAAACAATTTGATCCTGATTTTAGTAGTATTTCACAGCACTGTAAAGCTCTGTCAGTCAGTTATAATGGAAACCATTAGGATGCCAAATGGAGGATTATCTTGTCTTGATTAAGATCTCTGCAAGCAGTATGAGTGAAGGAAACTTTTAAAACCAAATACCATGATTTCTTCTAAAGACCCCAGTGTCATTTAAAAAGGAAAATAAAACAAAACAAAAAGCTTTTGAAAGATAATTTTACATCTAGGTCATAACTGTTCCAAGTTCTTCGTAAAAAAATGAAAATTTTTATGTTATATAACACAACATTCTACAAGCTCTATACGAACAACCCAATTATTTACAAAAGCAAGAAAGGAAATGAAGCCTGTATTTTTTCAGCTAATGCATTTTGTTTATTGTAATCTGAAAGCATCTGGAGGGAGCACTTTTGCATTATTGGAAATTTATTCTAAATTTGTTGGGATTGCAAAAAAGCTTTATGCTGTTTATAAATATTTAGCTCTTGACAATGATTACTGGCCTTTATCTGATGTACTCTGAGGACACAAGATTCCAAAGTGCATGTTACAGCACTGAGCTACAGGTTGTTGGAAAATTAAAAGCAATGCACGGCTTGTATTTTGTTCCAGTCATCCCAAAAATATGAACACGTAGTTGTGGTGCAGTAATGCAGTCTTACAAGTAAATTATTCTCATTTTCCTCAAAATAAAAAAAAAAAACCAACTAAAACATTCCACTAAATAAAACAAGCAAAAGATCATGATAAGTACCTTCTGCAAACCAAATCCTTGTTATTCTGTGCTGCGGTTTTTTTTTTGGCCAACCTTTCAAAGCAAGAACAACATTGTATAATCTGACATAGCACTTAGCAGTAAAACTTGGTCTGAAATGAAGTTTTCATGTAACATTAGAGTATAAATAACGATTGTTAATCTTCAAGAGTATTCTGAAATTGCAACTAGTTGGTAATTATAAACCCCAAGAAAGCTGTGGTAACTTGCTGAGATTCTTGCAAGATGAAAATATCGTTGCAGAAGAATTTGGGGCAATTACATTTGAATCAAAGAGAAAAGCTTGCACTTGTTAGTATTTTTGACTGATTTTATATAAAACCCTTTGCTAAGATACAGATTTTTTTAAAAGTTATAAATACTTGTAGATCAGAGTTTGCAAACCCACTAATATATGTTCCAAATAACTACAGAAGTACAACAATTCTCTATAAGAATACTAAAGCGTGTAACACAAGGATACAAGGAAACTGAAGAAAAGATAGAACTTGACTTTAGTTGACTGAGCTGTCCATTACTTTGGCAAGCTAGAGCATCCTTATATAAAACAATGCTAAATTTGCGCAGTTAAGAAGAGTGAAGAAATAACATCATGTTGGTGGAAAAGATTATTGAACATTATATTGAAGGAGGTAAAAAAATGTGGAAATCTCTACTATTAAAGAAAACATCTTTTAGTCAGATCAGTATTTATAGACCGGAATAGATTTTAAGCATTTGCTTCACCTGCTGCCTAGAGTCATAACTGAAGTATAGGTATTCACTTTAAAAATTCCCATGTATTGTAACTAAGCATCAAATGGCATACTCTGGGAAAAAGGCCAAAAGAAGTTTTACTTCCCACACGAACAATTCTGGCATCCAAACTGTGAGGCAAATAGGGTAAGATTATGCAATTCCTGTATAATTAATGAGCTATTCCTCCTGGTCTCTATGGTGGAGGCACAGAAGAACAACTCAAGAAACAAAAGATCAGAAGCAACAAGTAGTTTAGAAAGCTGTATCAGTCTAGTAGTGAATAGCTCTCCTGTGCTATTGATGATATGAAAAACAATGCACTATATCAGGAAAAGTCATCTCGGAAAGCATGCCACATATTTTGAAAAGACAGGAAAGTATATTCCCAATGTTTTTGAGTGTAGTCTGCAGACAACATGAAAAAATGTATTGTATTTTTATTACACAGTGCAAAAAAGAAACAAAAAATATTACTAAAGCCTACAGTGCAAATTTAGGACACTGAGCACGTTACAGAAAATCCCAATTTAGAGTTATGATTGAACTAAAATTAATCGGAAAATCAATTTCCCACCTAGCAATATGTATCACAATTTTGAGAAAGTGTCCTCTATGTCTCACACCTAACAAAGAACTTTAACCTTGGCCTGAAGTTCAACACTGTAAGTCCTTAAGCAAGAAGCTGCATCAGCCATATACAAAATCATCAGACGATCATCACAGTGACAGCAGACTTTCTTATACCATCAAATTCTTATAACTGTATTCAGGTGAACACACACACACATATGCATATATGCATATATGAGTGGTAGTTATGTGAATTATGCATAAATTTACATGTATATACATATCCATATCCATGGCTTCCATCAGGCCTGGTGGCGGTGGGGTGACACTCAAGAAGTGCTGTGGGGAGGTGGCCACCAGGGCCAGCATCCAGCCCCAGCAGCTGCTGCCAGCCGAGGCTCTGCCTCGGGGCCTGTCCTGAGCAGAGGCCGCTGCCATGTCTCAGCCTGCCTGGGCCCGCACCTCCTACCCACTGATCTGCACCTGGCTCTGTCTCTATCCCCAGGGAGGTGACCAAAGTCCAGGTCTGGGTCTGCCCCAGTGACACCAGGCAGCCCTGCTCCTGGCTGGGGTGATGGAACAAACCCTGGCTGCCAAGCCCTGCCATCACCCACTGGGGAGGCCCCAGCAATTCCTGGAGAAGTTAAAAATTCAACATGCCCATTTAACAGATATAATTAGAAATATCCAGCTTCCTGAGTGTCACTTTCCCCCATTCACACTATCAGTTTCACAGGTTGCCACAGCTTCTCAACAAATAGCTCCAAATAAACACAATTGTGGATGACACCAGAGCAATGGCAAAATCAGTGCTTGGAATGTAAGCCCCTGGGACACAAGCCTTTCTGTCCTCTGTAATTGTCAAAGGACCACAACAATGTTCTTTTTCTGCCATAACATCTACCAAGTTTCAAATCAAGCTGAAATACTCTCATTTAAATAAGGACACAGTATATCTAAACAAGGTTTATTACTGTCAACTGCAATGCGTGAGACTGGAGGTTAAACAAATACCACGCCTATCCTTTCCAAAGAAAGAGGAAAATACTTAACACTCAGTGGATATTAAATTCAGGCAGGAGAGTAGAACAGGAAGTGGTAAGGGGAACAAAGGCTTTGATTTCAAGCGGTGTTAACAAGATAGTTTGGGGATAGGTCCCATGCTCCTAATATCAAGTTTTAAAGAATATCTGTCATGAGAAAAATAGTTGTCAACATATAAAGTTCCGATTAACTAGCGTTGTGTAAAAGAGAATGTACCGAATAAGGCTTACTCTTTTTACTCTTCTACATAGTACAGTGAGTTAACACTGGGAAAAACCTTTGTATTATCTATGATCAATTTAGCTGCTCACACAATGAAGGTATTTCTTCCCTTACTCACACTGAACTAATTGATTTATACCAGTAGGATAAGCAGGAAGACATGGCTTTATTTCATCTAACTCCACTTTTAAAGTCCTTCAAGATAATTTGGATCTGCTACCTGGTTTACTTCATCAGGAAGTACCTCCACAATCAACAAAACATTCTCGATCAAATTATGTGTTCAGTAAGTGTATAGTCAGCAGAAGTTTCACTGTTTCTTTAAATCACTTCAAAAGTAAAATAGTGCACCAAGAAGGCCTCAACAACAATTAGGGACCTCAGCTTAGGGTTTTCAGCTGCAAAACTTCAAGATCAGATTCTAAAGAAACATCTAATAGAGAAGTAAGACTCCATAAATCTTATTAAATTGACTTAGCCTTCAGTGACTTCTTCGTGGTACCTCATGCTGTAGTAAAGACAACCCAATGCTTTAGAGACACACTACAACTCAGACCAGCTGTAACATTTATGGAGTAATAGGGCTTTCTTTAGAAAAACATGCTTTAGATTAGAATGTATTCACCCATATAAAATATATATATATATCTTAGCTCAGTCTGCATTACATTCCCCTCCCTATCCTAATTAATTCATTATAGTAGTGGAAGAATTTAGGCTTATCTAAATTTCCATTTTTCTCTTTCAGTTCACCTTCAAGAAACCTATTGAACATTTCTGGTCATGATTCAAGAAGCTGTACAAGAAGAAAAACGCATTTTATGCATGATCTCATACATAGTCAAAAGTTTGAGAAGGATGGCAGTTATATTATGAACAATACTTTGCTTTGGGTAAAAAGCCCATACTTTAAATGCCACATCTTAAAATATATGTCTAACAGACAGTGCACTAAGACGTTATTACACTATAATTAAACCAGTGCATACTGAGATTTTTATTCTCACTCCAGTCATTTCTTAGCATGTTTTGTTATCCAGTAAAATCTCCATTATGTTCCATTATGTTCAAAACTGAACAGTCATTTCCTAGTTTCAGAGTCATAACAATGTGTTAGCAAAGACTTTTTCAGTCTCTGCTAAATTCTTCAGGTCTTCTGGATTTAATGGTTACTCAAAGACTCATACTGCAGCCTTGGCCATGAAATTTTAATTAATAAATGCTGGAAGACTGGCCTGATATTGCTGTCAGAGTAAGTGTGGTACATATTGAAGGGTGAGTGCTGTGATTTACCCATTTGTCTGAGCAAAATTAAACCCTTTGTAATGAAACTGAGCTGAGTGTTTATTGGTACATGAATCAGGGAAAAAGCTGAACTTGCAAGCAGAAGATGCATTCATGGAGGACTAAAATCAAATTGTTTGTGATCTAAAAGAATATTTGTGTACACAGGAAGCAATGATTTTGCCACTTGTGTCTTGATCATATACTTTTGGCAGAACACTATTTCACATAATAATCTTGAAACACTCCTCTATCCTTACTAAATTATAAAATTATTGTGATTATGATTACTTGACAGAATTAAACTTAAATGTCTCTTCATAAGATTTCTTACGCATCTACACATGCATGGATGCACACAAGTGCACATACACTCACCAACCTTACCAATTGCAGCTGTAAGGTATCCAAACCGGGCTAGATTTTCCTTGCCTTTGTCACTGAAGTTTATTAATCTGACTGCTATCGACTAACTCCTTCCCTCTGGAGATATTCAGTCGATGCTGAATGATACCAAGAATGGCCATATCTGTGACAAAATTTGATAGTTAAAAGGCTATGTTAGTCAAAAACAAAAGTCCACTATTTCTATGTAAATGTAACATGCTCTTAATCACTATTTTATTGAAGTTACTTCAGCAATAAAAGAAGCAGATGTGAGGCATCTAGGCAAGTACATGAAAAGAGAAATGTAGTGGAGAACAGTGAACTGCTTTTAAAGTGTACAGCTTTAAAGGAGCATAGTAAAGAAGACAGAATGTACTATAAACCTTGTCTCAATACAGAGGGTTTTCTTCTGATTTTTCCTTTTTTATTTTTTCCTGATTTAGAATATCTGTTTAAAGTAGAAAGTTTATAGTTTCTCTCTGACCAGGCAAAGCTTTTCTTTTCAAGTCTAATGCCTCTGAATGTAGTTTTCCACTTGACAAAGTATGGCTGCTCTGGAAAAAAACACTCCTGTCCAAATGTCTGTTGGCTTTAGAGCTGCTCAGAAGGCCGTTCCAAACTCTTTTGGACATGCTGAAGGATTCTCAGTGAGAAAAATGGCAATATCAAAGTACTGAAGCTTCAGTCTTCCTTAAAATAATTGAATGGTACTATCACAGTAAGCACTAATGGAGTAAATACTGGTATGTCTGAAACAAAAGCTAGAAACAGACAACAGCTTGTAAATATTTGACTACTGGACTTACACATTTTTATTTGCAAAAATTTTGAAGGAAAATGGGAACAGAACTATTCATTAACAATCACAAAAAGTGAAGTTTCAGACAATTCCTACCTTTGTTTTTGTAAAGAAATAAAATTTTGGCTGACAGCACCATATTAAATGATTGATTAAAGGCAATCATTTACATTCTTTTTATATTTTCCCCTTGCTTACCAGACTTTGATCAAAAATGTTACATTTCATCTTGATAAGCTGGAATGCTTTTATATATTCACACTCTCAAAAAGAAAATGCATATGCATACACATATTGAAAAATCAACAAAGCTGAAGGGGGAAAGTTGGATGCCATTTAACCTGGGAAAATTCCTGCTATTTTCATTTCTTTTCCTCTGCTTTACTGAAGCCCTGCCTTTTTTTTTTAAAGTCAGGTTACTCACCAGAGTCCATAGACCTCGGCCTTAAATTTTTAAAAGCATGCGTCAAATTTCTTCTGTGAGACTTCAACTTAGACTATGAGTAACCCTCAAGTGGTATGGGGGGTAAATTACTTGAGGTCCTTGGAAGAGCTGGCTGCAACTCACCTTTCCGTTAATCTTCTGTTAAGGTCTCAAAAGAGAGAAAGCAAATATATTGCTTAGGAGGAAATGTTTCACTTTGCAAAATTGGCATACCCACTGCTGTGCCATCATCATAACACTGTATGACCCTTTCAAGTGAATAACACAGACGTTTTTCTTAAAAGCTTTTAAGACTGACCTTTGTAACTTCTGATCATTTTAAGTGAGACATGCTACATTTCCAAATGTGACAGAAGTATCTGTAGCTCTGTGAAAGTAAGGCTTCAATTCCTAGGAATTTCTTTAGGAGTTGTATCAATCAAAGAATATAATTTTCATTCAAAACATGCTTTTAATGATATTTGCCTAGAGCATTTCTCTCCTGACAAGTCTACAAATTAAAACATCATATTCTTTCCTCCAGCCCATCCTCTCCCTTTCATAAAAAGAAAATCTTTTGGGCCAATTACTATCCTGCAGGATAATTCTCAGATATTCTAAGCCTGCTGGGTTAACAGCAAATAATTACATGCAGGTTCCCAAGAAACCTGCATTTTTCCCAGCAACACATTTCAACATAATGATTAAAATGAGGGGAAGAAACCATGTCCTGTACACTCCTACAAGTTGATATATTACAAAAAAAAAAAAAGCTGTATTTACAGGTTTGGATGACTATGTATAAAACTATATAACCGTCAAATGCAAGAGGAGCATAATCGACCAAATATGTCTTTAGTCCTGAAGATTCCACTTTTTAAAGGCAATTCTTCTCTATCTATCTCACGTGGCCAAGAGAAAGAAAAATGTATCCAAAAATTCCAAACCAAGTATTACTGAGATTTTACATAGAGGTATGTGAAAAGATAAATAAAATAGGGACATATATAGTCATAAACTGGTATATTAACTTCTAATTCTGGTGTAATTTAAAATGCCCTACCCATTGAAATATATTTTGGTATTTAACCCATTGATTAAGCTTTAAACTCAATAAAAACTAATCACTTCTGAACAGAAAAACTGACAAGCTTTCCTTAGTTTCAGAGGTTCCATACTAGTTCCACAGTATCTCCTAAGTAGTCCAGCAGTAGAATTATGAGTTATTCAACAGTATTTCAGGTTGAAGATACTTTTTGGCACCTTTACATCCACTCTCCCCACATCATATTCTCTGTTGCTTTACAGCTCATGCATTCATCACAGAACTAAGTCAGCAGTCCATCACACTTGTACCTTACTTTTACTTTACACAGATAAAGGACTTCAGAAGATAAAAGGTGATGAAAGATTGGACACGTTGGGCCCAATTATGTATTGTTATATAATACTTTTCCACAGTTCTGGAAATATAGAGTATATTTAAACTAGGCCAGGTACTGTGGAGGAATATTCCAAGCATAAAAGGGTTATCCTCAACAGAATTATAGCTACATCTTTGCCCCTGTTTTTCCAATCTTACCTCAACGGGAACAGAGGTAAAGGCAATCATGGCCGGAGAACTGTCAAATTCTGACTTTTCTTACTTGTTTCACAGCAGACACATCCAGATTACAAATAAAAATTTAACTGACTTTTACCTTGTGTAGGTTACCACCAGAAGATCTTAAGAACTTGAAGGAGCTGAAAGATTTCTGCATAATAATAAAAGTACAATTTATATGCAAGACTGCTGGTTTCAACAGCACCAGGGAATCAGTATGGAGCTTGAAGCTAGTGTGATGCACTAGTTTACATCAGCTATAGTAAAAAAAAGAGAAAGTAAATCTGAATTGGATGGAAGATACCAATATAAAAAGCTTGTTCCAAGTAATTTCTGTTACAGGACATTGACCTTTAAGAAGGCTATGATTTCAAATTAATATTCTCATTCACTACAGCTGCTGCCATTATGTTCACTGCACACACTAGGAGTACTAATGATGAACAACACATACTGAGCACAGCAGAATGTATTTGTGTGATATGGAAGAAGGCAGTTAAGTAGTCTTACGTGATAGGTTTAATAAATATGCTTAGAACATTTTAAATACGATACAACAGTTTATTTTAAGAATACATGTACATGCAGCAGTTCCAACAGTATGTATCTTTAAATTATGGTTAAAAAATACATTTCATTAGAATGGACAGAGGAGTAAAAACTGAATCAAATACAGCAAAGCATGAAGTAAGTATTAAATAAATCTCTGGGATTTTACTTAACACCAAGGAGAACAGGTAGGATGAGAAGTTAGTATCATGAGACAGCAGCATCACGAGCTACATCCCATGATGATATGACATGATAGGATACAATACGATACGATACGATACGATACGATACGATACGATACGATACGATACTATAATATAATATAATATAATATAATATAATATAAAGCAGGTGCAATTCCAAAGGCAAACAATCTGAGGATAAGGCAAAAGTCATTCCTAATAAGATACTTTCAGCTGCAGTAAAGTGTGGAAAACAAGTCAGTGAACACAATTATATACATAAATGTGAAGATTTTCTGTTAAAAAGATGAAGACGTCTCTAAAATTCTGTGTGAGCTGACAGTTTGTCCGTTAGGCCAGATAGATTCACATTCTAAGATTCTGTACCACACACAGATGCTATTCAATAAAGCTTTGAATTTTGTTTAATTTAGTAAAGGTGATCAATGTAAAAGTTGATCACCTTTACTAAATAAACAATACCAGAGAGTAAAGTATACATGTTTTCTCTTTGTGGAATTACAAAGTTAGAATACAAACTGTACCCTTCTTAATGTCCATACAGTACCTATGAGTATGCTAAGTAACACCTAACAATTTCTCTGGTTTTTTTCAGTCTCACTCAAGTGGCAACAAAATCTTTAATATCCAATGAATAACTATATTGGCAGGCTGCAAAACTGAGCAGTAATGCAGATTCACTTTATTACATTCCGTTCCTGAAAGTTAATTAAAAGAAGAAAAAAAAACACAAAAAAACCAAAAAAGAACCGCCAGGAATTAAAGTTCTGCTTTGACTTTAGAGAACATAATATATACTTTTAGCAAAACTTCATAACATGTCAACAGCTAAATTAGAAACTTCTAAATCAGATTAAAGCCTCTGCTGAGTTGATGACTTCTCTGTAGCATCATCTGTAAATTCACCTATTCAACCCATGTTGTTCATCTTTACTTAATAGAGAAGTTCAGTTCAAGTTCAATCTCTCTCATTTGACAGGCACTACTTACACTTTCTTTTGAACATCTCACTTTAATAAGTGGAAATTAATAAGTCTATTTGACTCAGAGTTTCAACTTTTTATTACCTTTTTGTCCTAACTCTAAGGGCAAAATTATTAGTGTTGGAGTAATTGAAGTTCAAATTTTGTGAAAAGGTAAAGGGTGAAAAGAAGAAATGCTTTAGTCATGTTTCCATATATGAAAGCAGTTCAATTTTTCAACCACTGAAAAATATTTTTTTTTTCCTTAGAAAAAAGTATGTTAAAAAAAAATGCCCCCTCCAAGAAAAGCGCAATATATTAATTAAAATTCAAATCAGGTTTTCTATGCCTTACCAATTACACACAGTAACATTTTCTTTTCTGGAAAAGGTTTTGGTATTATAGGATAGCTTTGTACTGCCCTTTGTAATGATTACTTACATAGATAGCTGTGAAACAGTAGTGTTGGAAGAGACCCTATCTTGCTGAGACAATGAGAGAACAGCTGGGTGGGCACCTGGCAGCAAGCCAAGGTTAACCCATGACATATTAATATACAACTTTGTATATTCTTAATACATAACTTATTTTAAAGATCCACATTACAATAAATCTGGTTTACTGTTTTGTTTCCTTCTACTTGCTTTATTTGTCCACATGAAAATAAAATTTGTTTTTTCATAGGTGCTTTATAATCAAAAATTGCATAACTTCAAATGCAAGTGCTAATAAACTAATAGAAAACCCATATTTAATTACCCTAAGTTTACTGCAAAATTATATAGCATTATTGAATCAGTTACACAGATTATGGAAGTATGAGATAACATACCAATTTTTCAGTTCTCTAAGAAGAGCAAATGTTGGAATTCTGCTCTATCAACTGTTTCTTTTGAAATCTTTTTGTGATAAAATTAATTCGTCTATAGAAGATTCCAATAGAAAAAAAAGTCAAGGCCACCACAGGAAAGACACGGGAAAAAAAACCATAAACTGATAGAGCCTGATATCAGCAAAGGTGATTGACCAACATCTGTTCTCTGATTTATAACTTGTTTTTGACAGAAAATTTGTAATTTCAAATGCTAAGTCATAAATCTTCCTTCCTAGAGTCTGTCCAGTTCCTTCACCTAATTTAATGTTCACTTTAAAACACTGCTAATATGATCACATTTTGTCACTCACATAAAATAAAATACTTAGAGTTCTCTACAGATATTACGAAGCAATAAGGAAAGCTGCACAAGGAATTTTTATTGTCTATTATACATCTTTAATCAAGAATTTAAATGTGAATTTTCGTTTGGGGTATTAGAAATGTTATCTTAGTCTATGTGTAATATCTTTGCTCAGTATTTTATTGTTTGGTAGGCTAAACAAGTTTGCCATTACTCTTTAATATTTTGCATTAAAGCAGAAAGTACTTAAAATATACATATAAATTATGTCAACAATATATGTTGGAAGCAACATTCCACAAAGATAATATTTTCTTTATGTTAATGCAGTTATTTGTGTATATCACTACATTTTTCTACACATATGTAAATGTTACATGTGTTCCCAAGTATAGATTTTTCATGGTTAAATTGGGACTTAAAATAACTACACAGAAACCAAATGTAAAATTTGAGAGACCATTTTGTTCCTCACTAAATGACAGAACAAACTGCAAAGAGGCTGAAGATGTAATATTTAAATCTAGATTTACAAATAAATCCAATTAATTAAAAGTATTGGCAAGTTGCAGTGTGTCTCATAAGAAAGGCAGATTACTACCTCTGAGAGCTAGAATCTCGACTGAAATTTTACCTCATTAAGTGAAATTAGAATCACAGAATCATAGAATTGTTAAGGTTGGAAGGGA
>RSEF01000002.1:82309200-82321766 GCA_003993805.1 Himantopus leucocephalus
TTTTTTTTTTTTTTTTTTTTTTTTTTTTTTTTTTTTTTAATCATAGGTCAATTATTTACATTACAGGACAATAAAAATACTCTTGCCCTGTAAACAATGGTCTAAAACTGGCACAAATACTGTAAATCCTGAAGAAGAGCTTCATAATTCGGATTGCATATGCACAGTTATGTTATTTTTTCCAGTTTATTTGACAGTCACTAGGGTGATAGGTGAACAAAGTCAAAGTAAGAGGAAAAAAAAGGATTGAAAAATGCACCCAGAGGGTATCAGAAATATTGCCAAGCAATGCCCAATATCATGAGACCACAGTGTATTTCCAGATGCATTTTCAAGATTAAGGCATCAAATGCCTGAAGTGAGTACCAATTCAATCCCACAAATATGTCAATGCATGTAGAGAGGGTCACAACACTATAGTTAAGACCACATTTTTATAAACAAGGATTTATATTACCTGAGTGTACCGGGAAAAGATTAATTTCACATGCAACTCATGTAAAATGAGAAAAAAAAAATAGCTTCAAAGAGTCAGACAAAAATTATAGCTAATAAAATCTAAGATTAAAAATAAATCAGTTTGTATAATATGTATGCCTATACAGTTCCTCCTGACCCTGGAATCATCTCCTTTTTTTTTAATATGTCTGAAAAGTCAGCCCCAATCTCTCATGCTATGTTGAAGTTGCATTGAAGTTATCCATTGAGGGAAAAGAAACAACTGAATCATTCATCTGAGCTACAACATAATGACAGCAACTGTCACGTGCAAAGAGCAGGACATGCAATCAATACATGGGCTGGCAGGTTGATGGTATTTTTTAAAACACCAAGTTATATTCAGCAGTTAAAAAACACAAGCAGTTTAGCAGAGGATGTTGTTTGTTGATTAAATCATTCATACCAAACCCCTAGAAATATGCCCACCCTACAGTATACCTTTACAGTTACAAATGGTACCTTTAAATATGAAAAAATAGTTTGTTTTTTTTTTTAATAAGGGCACTTGTCAATTAGAAAGAGTGGGATGATTCTAAAGTAGGAGGAATTACAGCTTTCAACATCTACATGCAAAGACAGACACAATTACTTATAATAAGACAGTGACAGCAAAGATCCCTTTGCTAAGCAACCCTTACCAGCCTGTTTTAAGGAACAATGACATGCCACATGTTGAACTGAAGGACAATTAGAAATAGGGTTTCTTAAAGATAAATGCTTACTGGGGTAAATTTAGTTAATAAAAGAATGATTGCATATAATAGATTAACAAAATAGTATACACAAATACAAATTCTGGACTACTGACTGATGCTCTGTCCTCCTGGAAGTAAATGGTGATGTATGTATTTTGTGACACATATATACATATTACATATACACAGGTAAGAAAAAATTTTTCAAAGGTAAAAAAAATACCAGTTAGTGTTTCAGCTGTCCGTGATGTATTTCTATTTATATTTCTTTGCTGTTTTTCATAGAGGGCTTGCGGGGCTTTGTCATATATGGACCATAAAGCCGTGTTCAGAACACTTATTTCTACTGGAGTGGCTGAGAAGTTAGTAAGAGGCTTTATGCACATTTTTGTGTAATGAGGGATGAAGAGAAAATTAGAATGCTTTTCAGAGATTTAGTTGACCACTTGCCATTAGACATGAAGATTGATATGAAATGGTCTAAACAGAGCAAAGCAGAGATCTTGCATTTGCTGAAACTGAGTAGAGTGACTTTTCTGCACCCATTGAGGTCTACAACTACTTTGGCAGCCAGCATGCACATTTCTAATACCTTTTGAAACAAAGCCCTCCATTGAGATTTCCCAGTTGCTTTTGCATGTACCTCACAGTTTAAACATGAGAACAATATCTGTTTCCCAGGTTATAGATTATGCACACTTCACGTACATGCTAGGCAAGCTTTGTACAGAATACCTGAATACCAGTACTCATGGAAAAATCTAATATTAATCTGGAAAACATTATGAAAGAAATCCTTTGGATTAGCCCACATTCAGAAAAGCAGTGCTGTCTGTAACTTGTTAAGTATGTGCTACAGGCCTATTCAAATTATTGGAAAATATACCTCAGCAGCACAATTACTTCCTCATGACCTACAAATGCAACAACTTCAAACCTCTGTAAAGACACTGCTAACAGAGAAGAGGTCTGAAAAGGACAGAATTTACTAAGAGAATTATTCCCTTTTGTTTGGCTCAAGATCCTGTTTACAAGAAAAGAGAAAGAACAACTGTATCTATTTATCCTTAATATATTTTAAAAGTTTGAAAATTATTGGTCAAAATCTATTTATTACAGAAGTAAAGAAAAATAAGGTAGTTACAATACTTCAATACATAAAGAATCTCACTATAAATAATAATACAGAAAAAATTGTAATACACTTCCCATTTCCATCCTTGTTTTCTGGTGTTCTGCTTACCCTTCCTCTGCTCCTCTGGGTCTTGAGATTGGTAGTTGCAGACTGCTGAAAGACATTTTCTTAACACGATTTTATACATTTCTTTTTCTTCATTGTTTTGCAGCAGCATGTTACATCAAAATATACTATATATGGTGGATTTTACATGTCAGATACTATTTCTGTGTTCTCTTTGTTACCCCTAAAACCAGGTGTGCCCAGCCCTGGGTCTGCATTGCTGTAACTGACCACTGGAAAGTTGTTGGTAGTTGTGGGATCTCCAGTGTCAAGCCTGTGTCCCCTCTTTTCTCATTCCATGCCTCTACTTCTCGACATCGCATCTTGTGTCTCCATTTCTCAGGGCTTCTACAATCATACCAGACCTGCATTTCCCTACACTACATTATTGTGTTAGAGTTGTGAAAATCTTATTCTGGATAGATAGCAGTAACAAGCAGGTATTCTATATAAAATGGTGGTTGTAGCATATAAGATTAAAAAAAAAGTGAAGTAAATTTGCCATAGACCCTTAGTAAATTAGAGAAATTGCTGTCACCACTAAATCAAGTAAAACAAAGCTACAGGCAGGTCAAACAAAGTTCAGACAGAACAAGGTGGATAAGCCTCAGTCCTGAGGCCTTGCAGAATCAGTGCAGAGCTTACAGGCTGTTGGTAACAATGGCAGTGCGGTGTTACACGACTACGTCGTTTCTTTTCCTGTGGAATATCAGAGCAGAAGAAAGGACTCACACAGGGCTGATAATTTGAACCTCTTCATATTTATGTTTATTTTAGGTGGAAGAATCACGTGTAACGGTACTTTGATGTTTTGATTTTTCATGTCCAACAGTTTTCTATTAACAGGACCAGATAAATTTTCTTAATTTACTAAGAAATGAAATGATTGTGATTTGTCCATTTACACTAATGTGAGCTACTACTTAAATATGTTTGACAAATTAAGGGATAAAAACACTATGGTTCCTGATCTTTCTATTCCTTCCTCCTTATCTGTGCAGAGAAAATGGCTGTTGTGGGAAAAAAAAAACCCAACAAAAAACAGAACCCCCAAAATCCCAAACCATTCCTATCATAGCTGATTTCCATGTTTATTCACTATTCTCATTCCAAATCAGGGGGTACTTTTCCTGTTTCTTGGGGGTTTTTTTTAACAAATACAATAATTTAATATAATTAAAATAATACTATAAATGTTATTTAAACATGCTGCCAAAAAGACCTCTATCACATGGTACCTATTAGCTCTTCATTGATTGGAAATGATGGAGGCTCCCCAAACTCAATGGAAACTTGTTATTTTGTACAACTCAGGTGTTGACTTCTTTTGCCTTCAAAAGAAATTTCAATATTTGCTTCCTTTTGTGTAGCCCACCAGAAGCTTGATCAAGAGTTTCAATGTAAGATCACAAGATAAAAGAAACAACCCAACAACCAAAGCAAACCCAAAACAAAGCCCCGCAAGCCCTCTATGAAATGTGGGCTACTGCATAATCTCAAAGTCTGAAGATTTAGCAGTTATAATCACTGTGCTCAGAAGCAAGTTTTGTTGCTTTGCATCTGCATTCACCCAGCAGCACTCACCCCAGCACATGATGGAACCCCCATTAGAGATCTGAGATCTTAAAGAGTGAAGCTAATGAAAGCATTGCGAAGTGTTATAACAAGTGCAAGTCAAAACAGTAGCAGCCTTTTAAAATCCCTGTATGCTAGTCCAAGAATCATCCTGAGTTTCCAAATAGATTTGCTGTGTGATCAAATGTAAGTAAATACACAAGCAGATAAGACTCCAATAAGGAGATGTAATTCATCATGGCTTTGTGTCAAGAGTATTCTGCAGAGGTGCAGCATTCAGATGATGATTTTGGCCACTTGAGCAAACAGCTGAAACACCTGAAAATGAGTTTATGTTTCATTGGCCAGAATGTTTTATTATAATTTTTCAAAAGACTGTTTCCTAAATTTATTGATAGTTCCAGTGACATGTAATATTTACTCATTGAAGAATTTTAGTATGTGCAATAAATAAAAATCTCAAATTGCTTTTACTCTGATTTCAGAAACGGAACGACACTTTTAGTTTTTAGTATGCATTCAGTTATTACTGTGACAGTTACTATAGTACTAATGATCCCATGATACAGAATTCTACTCTCACTGAACTGAAATAAATGTTTCATTTCATGTGGGCTTTTAAAGAGATGGATGAAGCCCTTCAATCACTCCTATGATTTGTCAGTAACAGCATTTTACATTGATATATTTGAATCTTGCAGATATATTCAAATCTAGGTATGATCAAACCAAGAGCAAATCAGACTTTAAAGCTCCAAATAAGTTTCAGCACTATAAGATATATTTGTTTACACACGAAGCCCTGAAATTGAAAGTTAAGTATTAGCAAGGACATGAATAGCTTCAGTGTCAATAATGCAAATTGGATCTTTGCTTCCCCTTTTTTTTTCAGCATGTTCATTCTAAACACTACGTAAGATAATATCTGTGATAGAAAAACATGCGAGGAATCAAGTACCACAATTAATTTCCAGAATAATTTCCCAACTAACATTGGTGCCCATACAATCTAAGAAATTTTCTGCTTCCAAGTTCAAAGAAGGTGAATGTACTAAACCATCATTCCTTCTCTCTGCCATCATTTCATCCAGCAACCATGGCAACTTGATGCTTTGTGAATATTTTTGTTCCACAAATTAAGAATATATTTCTTTAGAGCTATTTTCTTTGAAGCATCACAATAAAAATGCAGCAGTAGAAGATGTTGCTGCTGTATACAAAGATCTGATGCTTCTATGTTGTGATCACTATCTGGACCTTTTTTCTTTTGGAGACAGTCCAAATGCAAAAATGAAAAGCTGGAGTGCTTTAAAAACGTAATTCATTCCAGCATTTAATTTCTGTATAAATCCTTGGAAATATTTACTTAACACATGGGATAGTCCTTTAGCTGTACTACCTATTTTATGTCTAAAAGTAGGTGATGTTTTTAGAGCACTGAATTATTACCTCTGTATGACTTTACAACTGGTCTGTCATGAGTGTTAAGTATCGCAAAATCAAAAGATAACTCAGAAAGCCTCATTATGCCTGAATATCTGTTTCATAACAGTATTTTCAAAATGGTTGAAGTTATCAGTGAATCACTGGCATTAGATATGTTCACTGACACTGGATGTATATACACTAATATATATACACTATTGTGGTAGTTGGACAATGGCTGCTTGAGTTTTGGGGGTATTGGGAGGGGGGTTATGTTTAGTTGTTTGGGGTGGGGTTTTTTCAGTCTTGGCTAATGGGGAGAGAAAGATTTTATTGTTTTTTCACTGGTTTTGGAATAGTGTTCCTTTCAGCATACTGTATGTACTGTACAATGGAAAAGGAATTAACAAGGAGGGTAGCCTCACAGATATATTAGTGGACAGAAGACATAATGAAGAGATAGAAAGGGAAATGAATCATAATGATTCTTCCACAGGTAATATCTTTCACTGGAGTCTAATCACCCATTTAATGTTATAAGAGTTCTTATGGAATATGGTGAATCATATCTAATGAATAGTGATAAGATTCATCTCATTAATAACCTTAGCAGGTGAAACTGATTTTTAAGCAGAATTGTTATCTTGAGAGATTGATTAAATTGATTCAAATTACAACTGGTTACATTTTAATTTGGTACACATTTTCTTGCAAATAGTGCGAATTGAATCAGTTTTCAGAGCTGTAATGGCAACATCAACTAATTTAGATCCTTTGCTCATTTCTAGATACTTCTCTAAAGAAGTGATATCTCAAGAGGCTTCTTTATGCTGTACTGTATAAAAAGGAAAACAGAAGATGTTGGGGTTTATTTAACAGTAATTTTGGGAGGGTTCCGTCCCTCCCCTTTTCTGTTTTTGAAATGTCAGAAAAGTTTTATTTTCCTTGGTTCCACCACCATAGGATTGCTTAGCAATCTGAAGTATGAAAGGATGCTCAGATGTCTCAGATTCTACAAAAACAGATGAGTTGATAAATATATTTTTCTCAAAAATAACTGTTCTTACCCACTCAGATTTTTTAAGTTGAATTAAAATTCAGTGCATTATTTTCTGAGTACTAGGATATTGGGAAAAAAAAAAGGTTACATTGCATCTGTATTAATCAAATCTCTCATGATTGGTTTTGTCCTAAGGTTTTTTCTGGCATGAAACTGCAGTATTTAATCCAGGTTTTGTAGACTTCCCTGTAGTCTTTGGGAGGCTAGATGTGTCCAGCAAACTTCCCAGTGCTGGACTGGCACTCAAAAGGTGTAATATTTTAATCCTATTAGTTCACCACTCAAAAAAAGTTTTCTGGAGAAAAGGAGCACAAAACTAATCCTCTGTTATACTAAACATAAAATCTCCACCATTTCAAGTCTGTTCATACACCACAAGGACTAGAAAAACAATAAATAACACTTTTTATTCAAAAACCATTCAGCCACATTTCAGTAAAATCAGTTATATGAGTGGGTTGTGTCCATATTATTATTCCTCCTTTGACGAACAACAGAAAGTACATGGTTTTGTAGGACTGATTTCCAATTGAGAAAAAATTAAAGTTGTAAAACATGCTGAATTTGCCAATAACTTAGCTACAAAATATAAACAAATCCTGTTTTACCTTCAACAGACAGCTGAAAGTGTACCTAGGAAATTTCATCTGCAGAAATTCCAGCTAACATACCACTGATTCCGGTCCTGTTGCCAAGAAACGGCTCTCTCCTGTCTCCCTCGGTGCTAATCTCTACTTTTAGCACTGTTCCCCTATTCTCATTAGTCATGCAATGCTTCTCTTAAATGTTAAAGCTAGTGCTGAACATTTTGCCAATTCGTATATCTGGCAATCTTGAAAATGTGTATGCTATCTGTGGAACAGCCTGTACATTGACTGCCAGGTTACAGCAAGCTGAAACTCAAGTGCACTAATGCATATATGGTTTTATACATGTATCTACATTTTAAATAATTGTTTAAGAAATGGAAATTCTTTTAAAATGGAACAATTTTGATTTCCAAAAAGAAATGCTAGAAGAATTGCGGTAACTGAACTAATTCCAGGACAGCTGGAATGTTGCCTTTAAGAGTAGTTAATTCTGCACAAAATGTGTGTAAGTAAGTAAACAAGCCATTGTTAATTCCACATCCGAAAAGAATGCAGTCTCTTTTACATCAGATAAGAGAATAACATTATAACCCAATTAATACAGTAGACATTTCAGAAATGAATAAGGGTACCTGTTAGAAGATGTCTGTAAAGAAAGTGGCAGTAAAGAAGGTCTGTCTCAAAAAAAAAAATCTGCCAAATTAAAAATCCAAAACAGAAGGATACATCAAATGACTAGTCAATTGACAATCTTGGGTTAACTACATTATGCATGCATGACTCTTCATTCAATAACCTAGTGGAGCAGAACATTCTAGATTTTAAGAGTACATTGTATGAAAGTATAGATAGAAATTTAAAAACCTTAAGACCTGCTTAAGTATTTGTCACAAGCTGTAGACAATCCACAAGCTTCAGTTTCCCATTTTGAAGCTTAAGACATCAATATATCCTTTAATTTGAACAAAGTTGCATTTTTAATACAAGTTCAAGTGTTTTCAATCAACAATATTTCATAAAAGATTTTGTGCACTTATTCAGCTCCTTAGATCAGTATTGAAATGTAAACAAAATGAAAATCAGTGCTGTCAATATCAGTTCTATGTGAACCTCATGCTATTCTGTTTTTTTCAAGTCCTGGTGATTTTCACCTATGACTTTTAAAAGAATTTATGAGTTCAGAGAAAAGCTTGCTAATGTAAATGCTGGTGGCTCTGAAAGGAAAAAAATGAAGTACGGTTTATAAACCAAATCTTTGAAGCTGTGGAGGATGATAGCAAGCAACATACCCATTGTCTAGAGAAATGTTAAGAATCCACTTCTGATAATTTTCTAGAAGAGAATTCAATACCGATTTTCCTTACTCTCCTCCATGTCTTTTCAAAGAAAATCAGTGTTCCAGTTCTGAATATCCACCATGATAAGTTTTCAAAAAACGCAGTTTGTAAGACACAGTGTAAAGACACATTGTCTCCCTTTGTTTTGTTTAGCTTTGTAATCAGTGAGTATTGTAATTCCAGTGTAATTTATCCATGAGCCACAGTATGTACTTTTGTTAGAATGAAAGCAGATGGGGGGGGGGTGGGGGGGGTGTTTGCTCATTACATAGTTGTTTCCAAAAGGGAAGACTAAGTAAATCCTTAAATACAGCAAGACTTGCAATGGAATCTGAGTTGAAACTTAAAGGTGAAAAAGAACAATTAATGTCTCTTCATATATTAATGAACTAATTGAAAGTATTTCATTAGTTGCCAAGTGAATGTATTGTTAGTGCCTACATTAGTAGGTGGTTCTAGCTACAAAGTCAGCAGCATTACCCACTATACTTTGTTAGCTGCCTGCCGAATCTCCCTGCTATAGCACAACTTAGCATCCTGAGAATATTAATTATTCATACACATATTTGTCAAAGAATAGCTTTTCAGTATTTCTTTTGATCATCCAAATAAAGTGGATTCATCACATCCCTAATGCAAAACAATCTTAGGAACAACAAAATGGTGATCACTGCTCTGCTGGTGATGTC
The DNA here is from genome assembly GCA_003993805.1 of Himantopus leucocephalus. Classification (NCBI taxonomy): domain Eukaryota; kingdom Metazoa; phylum Chordata; class Aves; order Charadriiformes; family Recurvirostridae; genus Himantopus; species Himantopus leucocephalus. The sequence goes on from RSEF01000002.1 coordinate 82,318,313, forward strand.
TGCTAGCAGAACACAGATGACAGGAAATTCCATCCAGCAGCTCCAGTTCGCTGGGTAGAGTAGTTTGAATCACAGAATAATTCAGGTTGAAATGGACCTTAGGAGATCTCTAGTACTGAAGTACCCCATTTGTGCAAGCTGTCCTCACGCATCTCAGTTATTCCAACAACGTTGTGGTTCTGTGACTGCACATGGAGCTTTTGCTCCTCCTGCTTGTTTCTCAGGCTATGTCCATTTTTGTACACACACTTAAGGCTGGTGTCTTATCATCCTTTCTTTCCTTAGGTGTCTCTGGTTCCTATTACTCTAATAGCCATTCCATTCATTGCTACCACACTTAGCTTCTTGTTATATTCACCCTCTGCCATCATTCCTTGTTTAAAGCTCTCCTCACCAGATTGGCCATCCTGTTAACAAAGACACTCCTGCCCCACTTTGACAGGTGGATCCTGTTTCTCCCCAGCAGTCCTGAATCCCCAAAGAGGCAGAAACCTGTTGACAACAACAACTGCCAAAAACTTACAGGATCTTTCTGTTCCTTCTCAAACTGACAGGATCATCAGGCACTACCAGGGTTCCTGATGTTCCCGACTCTTGGTCCCAGAGCAGAATAGCGACTCTTGATACACCCAAGATCACCTTCTAACAGCATCCTTAGTGTCACAGGCCCCAGCCTTACAACTTGCTGCTCAGTTAAGAAGAATCATTGGCTGCCACCTCCATCTGTGCAGCTGGCGTTTCAGTCTTGTCTGTGTAGGGCCTCAGTGAAGATCTTGTGAATCTTTCAGCTTCAGTCCTGCTTCACAGTCTGTTCACCTCCACCCACAGCCCCTTCACCTGGTAACAGCCCCTCAGCCAACACACACCTTCTGCAGGCAAGGACACCCTTGCTGCCTCCTCCCCAGATATGGGGAGCTGCATCCTCCCTCTGGACCTGCTCTGGGTTCAGGCCTTTGCTGTGCCAGGATAGTTGCCCCAGTATCCTGTGGTGTCTCACCGCCATTGCTTAGCGGTTCTACCACCTTCAGCAGAGTTTCTGCTTAAACTCTGCATGAATTCAGTTATTTGTACTCTGAGCTGTGCTCAGGTATGGCAGTTATACAGCTGTCTTCCTATCACGGTTTGAAGAGGTGCTTGTTGCTCCCTGACACCTAATACGGAGCAAACTCAAGGCAAGAGGCACAATTTCACTGAAGTCAAGACGACTTCAGGCCCTGAGAGATTAGGATCAGTATCCTTGGAAAGTACATCAGGTAAAATACCAAATAGCACTCTGTAACCATGCCCATCCTACTCTTTTGCTGCTTATGAGCATTCATCTGCTTACTCTGAGATAAGTATGCATGCCAGGCTATCATCTTTTATAACAGATTGAACTGTCTGGTGCCATTGCTTTTTACATAAAGGGTGTGGGATGAAGACCCCTGTTGAGCTCAAAGACAAATTAAAATGTGTATCACATTATATTTATATTAGAATCTTTTGTACATTTTGCCTGAGAGAGACAGCTATCTCTCTACAAGAAATGTGTAATTGCAAAGGATGCATCTCCACAGGCCTGCCACGCTGAAATTGGAAGGTTATTTATAGTGAAGAATAAATGACTACATGGTGTGTCAATGGCAAAATATTACTCAGAATTAGAGAAATAAAGCATGAAGTTCTGAAGATGAAAGATAAAAATGAATAAAGAAATTTACAACAGATAAAATACAAGAGGCCAGAAAAAAAATGAAGTGTAGTGATTGTGAATAAAATGGTAACTGTAGGAAAAGTGCAAAACTGACAGCTACACACTGAATTGCTGAGGATATCAGCAATAGATTTTTCTCAATAGATTACCAACTCCCACACACAGTTTTTCATGGGATAACAATTCAAAAAGGAGAGTCAAGCTGCTTTCTTTTCATAAGGTTAACCTCTAAAAAGAGTCAGAAGTTGCTAAGCTAAATTAGTTGTCTTCTTATAATAGTACCTCAGTAATGTATAAAACAAAGTTTTCAGTTTAAAATGGAAGCAAAGAGACTATAATACAAAGTATAATGCCTTTGCTGTACTTCAAGGGGCCTGTTTTTACTGATGTTTAAGGTGAACATAGAGATAATCCAAATCACTGTTCTCTATTTGTATTATACATTTGTGTCTTCCAGCTGGGAGAAGCCCTCAGCTTGTAGGCCCCACCGCTGTTCCTAACAAGAGCTAAGAACCTGTAAGGATTCAAATGGGTTTTACCCCCTGAAAACAGTCATCAAACTCTACTACACACTTCTCAACACCTCCCATTTGCCACCAACAAATTCAGGAAAGTGACCCTGCAGAAGGGAACTGGATATTAAAAAGAAAACTGATCCCTTTCACACTCACTTACCTAGGCTCATAAGCACCAAGAACTCTGTCTGGGATTCCCTGCAATGGCGTAGTTGTTGACCACCCTAGTCCAGTTTGTATTTTGTAGTTTCTTCTTACGTTGGCTATCGTGCTTCATTTGGATATTGTACCTTTGAGGTGCTCACAGTGATCATGGTTTTCTTTCCATCCTGTCCTACCATTCAGAGTCATTTGAATTTCTTCTTTTTCCTTCTGACAGACAGAGGAGATGGTCAGGGTTCCAGCTATGTCCTTTCTCTGTCCACTGATATTTTAGAATAACCTGTGTCTGAAATATGTCCTTGATTTTCACCAAGTGGAGACAGTCCTGTGCTTTTCCCTGACTGTTTCAGTGTTATGTGCCAACACGTTGCGATGACCTTGATGACCTGCTGCTCTAGGCATTGTCTCCCCCTGCCATTCTTAACCATGCATCCTTTCTGTCTGTTGCTTCTACACGCAGATATTCCCTTCCAGTCACCATGTAGAGTAGATTTTACATTTTTATTACAATGCTGTGCATCACACAGAAAAATATGTTTCATAAAAGAGAATCAGTGATGGAGATCCTGACTGTAGATTAATGTAGCAGGATAACATCCAGCAGTATTTCTACAATTGAAAAAATGCAAGTGAACACAATTAAAACCTACAAGCATGCAGCATCTCCAGTTTTCCAAACCTCCTCCCGCTTTTTCACTGAATTTTTAATTTGTATACAACATCCAAACATAGAGAATGCATGCAATGAAAGTTAGTAATACATGAGATTTGAACATAAAATGACGGGAGATAGATTTATAGTGCTTCAAAACATTACAAAATATGTTGCCAAATACTATGTCCAATGATGCGAAGTTCGGGGGGTGGGGGGGAAACAGGCCACAATTCCCAGTCTATCCAGTGTTGAAATATGAAGTCCACATATAGCACACCTGGCAGATGCCACCGTAGAGGAAGGCATTCGTCAGTACAGTGAGGGATTATTAAACATTCTGTGTTCATGTAACATTCCCAGAGAAAGAATTTCCACAGTAACAAACAGAGGACAGGGAACTGCTGGAGAGGGTCCAGCAGAGGGCTACTA
>RSEF01000002.1:82341398-82358697 GCA_003993805.1 Himantopus leucocephalus
TGGAGCAGGTGGATATTCCCTGAAGCATTCCAGCCCATGGGAAGGCCCCATGGTGGGGAAGGAACAAGCGTGAGGAGTCAGTAGTAGAGAGGAGCTGTTATGGACCGACCGCAGCCTCCCATTCCCCATTCCTCTGCGCTGCTTGGAGCAGGGGGAGGTAGAGGAGCTGGCAGTGAAGGAATGAAGCTGAGTCTGGAAAAGAAGGGGAGGCAAGGTGTTGTTTTAGTTTTTTGGTTTTGATTGTCACTGCTCAAACATATTTTAACTGGCAATAAATTAAATTAATTCTCCCCAAGTCAAAACTATTTTGCCCATGATGGTAACTGGTAAATGACGTCCCTGTCTTTATCTCAAGCCAAGAACTTTTTTATCTTATTTTCTCCCCCTCCTGTTGAGGATGGGGAATGAGAGAGCAGCTGGGTTGGGATGTGGGAGCCAGCCAAGGTCAACCCACCACAATGAAATACATTTGTAAACTTCTGATACACAGCAATGGAATATCAACTTTACCTTCTCTTACAAACAGCCTCCTTCCCTGACATCTCTCAGGTCCAGATAAATACCCTCAGCTCTGCAGACAGAATATGTCATGTTGGAAGCTCCCTGACAGCACCATCTCATTTGGCTCCACTCAAAACTAGGACCAACAAGCAGCAGTAGACCAAAATTCTCTCTGTGTGTCCCAATCATTGCAAGTTATTGGTTTTACTAAGGCATTGGATGTGAAATGGCAGGAATTGTTATGATATTTCCCTCTCCCCGGGAGTGTTTAGGACTGCTATGTTGCCTGTATGGCATCAATCACTTGTACTCCTTGTAGCAGTTGAGGTCAGCATAGGCCAGGTGGGTCTGCAGGAGCCTGCAGGCCAGTGGGGCTGTGCCCTCCCCTCCCATGTGGGCACAGTGCCGCTGCACCCCAACAAGCTGAGTGATGCCAAGGCTGAGGATCAGGGCTCCCAAGGTGGTTCCTGAGCACAGGAGGAGGGCCCTGCTGTGGGATTTCCAGGCTCCCTCTCACATGGCTCCTGCCCAGCAACTGTAGCCCAGGTCATGCTGTGGTGGCTGGCCAGGATGGGCTGGCCAGGGCTGGGTGGGAGCACAGGGCCTTTCAGTTCACTGAAGACAATGACAATAATGGTAAATGTGATTTTTGCCCTCACTAACAGAAGCCCCCAGCCCTGGGGTGCCCTGGGGTGCAGGGTCTGGGGCCTGTGAGGACTGGTCCTGGTCCTGGTCTGGGTGGCACTGGCCACCCCATCTGTCTGGGGATGAGTGACTCTCACCTCCTGGGGTGAGCTGGGTCTGTGCAGTACCATCTGTGGTAATGGTGCGAGCAGCCACAGTCATTGCCGAGTGACAAACTCCAGCCTTGGGTGTCCCAAGGATTAGGGGTGGCTAGTGAGTTCCAGCCACACTGCGCTGCCTGCCCAGAGAAGGATGCAGGGTGCCGTAAGGACACCTGCAAACCTAGCTCCTTGTGTACACAAGTGGTGAAGCAGAATAGGCCCCCACCAGGAATACCTCATTTCTCTCATAAAGAGTCCAGGAAGCCTATGACTCTTAAAAATTTTCTCCCTACTTCTTGAGGAAGAATAAAACTGTCAACCTTAGTACCCAAAGGACCACTGGAAGAATGAAAGAAAAGGAGTTGAGTCTAGCATGCTTTTGAATAATGTCTATCAGGTATTACATATTTCTGTATTGATTATAGAACTTCAACTATTAGATTGTTAAAGAATTCATTGGACTCACAAATTCTTAACTCTCTATATAGTGTGTTTCTTTTTGCACATCACATCTTCTTATTTTTAGTATGACCAGGTCACACCTACTTTCCTGGACAACTCAAAAGAGAGGCTTGATCACTAAGCTACAAAACTCAGCTCCTGTATATTCATTGTGGTAGTCAGATTAACAGAAAGCAAAAGGATGGTAGGAACAATTTTTCACAGATTAACAGTACCTGATAGGAGAGACTAAATAAAGAAGTACAACTAGCTGAATGTTTTAGACACAGTATAAGATCATAGATGGGGTGAGTAGCTATAGTGAGTGACCAAGAACAAGACTTGAGGATATATTCTGGACTAAGTGGAGGGAGAGGTGGAGGGAATGAGCATGATGTAAGGCAGTCTGAAGGGAGGACAGTAAAGCAAATGCATGCATGCACTGTTTGTGCTCACCACTCATTGTTTGGAGGATCTGAGAGAGGGGGTCTAGCAAGAAACCACCGGCATATATTGGACCATAGACCTTTGAGTCTCCTGGACCTCTCAAGCAGAGATTTAAACTAAACATCAATATCATGGACATCTGCAACCTGCTCTGACACAGATTTGTCCCCAGATATGTCAAATATCAACTCTAACACCTCTGAAGTTGTTCACCAGCAACAGAGGACAACTGGCTTTTCAGCACTCTGCCAGCCTGTCAGTCAACTGCAGATGTCCATGAATCTTGAATTATGAAGGCGTTTGGCTTATTCTCTAGGGGACAGAGAGAGTTCTTCATAGAGCAACAAAGGCTACCACAGCCCCAAACCAGACCATGACTACATATCCTCATTTTACTGAGAAGAATTTCCCACAGTAGGATTTCTATGATCTATGTCTTTTTCCCGGACAGTGGCATGTAATCAAGGAGTCCAGGACTTGTTTTCTCCCCTTTTTCCTCAGTTCTTTTTGACCCACTCTTCTGCCCCAATCCATCCCAGGAGAACTCATTACTTCTCTGGTAGAAGTGAAAAGAAAAAAAAAAAGTCTGTGCAAAGTTCCTCTGTATTTTCTCATCCAAAATATTAAATTACATCTATCCCTGCATAGATGCTTTTGGAACCAGTTCCATGATCATTTAGCCTACTGTCAAAGCTATCAGGACACCAGCCACCATCAGTCTGAACACCCTGCTCCAGCTACTGTGCAGTTCTCACATTACAAACCACTTGGCTTTGGAGTTCTTTCTTAATCATAGAGAAAATGCAGATATTTTAATTGTGTATCTGTCTGTACACAGTGAGTACACATTATCTGTCCTGCAGTAATTCAAATTACGGATGTATGTAATAGGCAAAAGTAATAACTGCACCTAGAGTTCTGGAATGAAAAAAATCTGCTGAATTTTTTTAGCAGGTACAATGGTATTCTTAGGTGCTAGAAGAACATGATTTCATTTCTTTTTACCTAAAGAGAAAAACGTTGTTTGCAGTCTGTAGGTATCATCCCTCAATTGATATCTACTCCTCAGAAATCAGTAAAGATACTGTGATGCACATGCTAAGAGAATTAATTTCAGGGGAAAAGTTTTGGGGTGTTCATGTGTTAATGCAGATATATTACCTCTTCTTGAGGTCACCTGGAACGGGGAGTTTAAATCCAGAATAAATAAGAGACTGCGTATATATTTTTAGTATTTGGGTGTTATTAAACTGTAATGTATGAAACATTATTGCTGTCATGATGAGAAAGAGAATTGAGTGTAATGTTTTTTCTTCTGTTTATATATTCTCTTCTCTCTGGAGTTTCTGCTGAGAGGAGTGGAGCTGACTACCCTGACAGAGTAACAATTTGGGTTTAACAGGAACATGGCTTTTTTTTCTGGAAAGCTTGTTTTGCAAGGATGTGTCACAATGTGTACAAAGAAGAAGGGGATTGTACCTTCTTTCACGTCTCCGTCTTTTGCTTGCAACTCAAACTATTCTTAGGTTTTTGAGCTGCCAAGTTGTTTTAGTGAAAATCTGTCATGCTGAAGACTCTTAAAGCCAAACTTTAAAAGATCAAGCTATGGAAGGATACCACATTGCTTTCTCTTACTAACAGTGCTATAGTAAAACTGAGTATCAGTGCCTCAGGGTAGAGGAAGTGTAATGCCCAAGGCATTTATATATCAACTTAAGTACACATTGCCATGAGCTTTGTGATTCTACTCAGAAATAATTCCATTTATTTGTAATCAACTATGCTGCCCTTCAGGAAGACGGGAAGGAAATCAGCTTGCAGACAAATCTGTTAACAGCAGTGATGCAAAACTTTTCAAAAATTTTATAATAATGTGCACTTTTTCATAGTGAGTATTAATTCCCTGGGACACATTTTAGTATTTTTATATTAAAAGGGTCTTTGGAAAATATTTGTACTAAAAAGATTTATGTTATGGGAAGAACCCCTTTAAGTCTAGAAATGTGTGTCATCTTTATTATATTATCTGACAGTAAATGAAGATACTGCTTTGCTTTGTGATATCAATCTTTTCAATGCCAATTTGTAATTACATAATTAATTGCATACAAGCAACTTTATGAAGGTGTTAATGATGCACAAGTGACCCAATAAGCTACTCCCACATGTCAGGAAACAGTTCTAATAACTTCCTCATACACATATTTGCTCCCTATGCATAATCTTTATAGAGGTCTTCTACAGAGAAAGGGGAAGCAGATACATGTTGGTATGAAACGAGTTCTTCCACCACCTAATGATTATGATCCAAAATCATAACTTTGTGTCTTGGGCTTTATGCCTAAGTTTTTCTGCATTCATCCTGGTGCCACACAGACATACACAAGTCTATGGGGCCAGATGGGATCCACCCAAGGGTACTGAGGGAGCTGGCAGAAGTGCTTACCAGGTCACTTTCCATCATTTATCAGCAGTCCTGGCTAACCGGGGAGGTCCCAGTTGACTGGAGGTTAGCAAATGTGATGCCCATCCACAAGAAGGGCTGGAAGGAGGATCCGGGGAACTACAGGTCTGTCAGTCTGACCTCAGTGCCTGGGAAGAACATGGAACAGATCATCCTGAGTGCGATTATGCAGCACATGCAGGGCAACTAGGTGATCAGGCCCAGTCAGCATGGGTTCATGACAGGCAGGTCCTGCTTGATAAACCTTATCTCCTTCTGTGACAAGATGACCTGCTTAGTAGATGAGGGAAAGGCTGTGGTAGTTGTTTATCTGGACTTTAGTAAAGCCTTCAACACCATTTCCCACAGAATTTTCCTGGAGAAACTGGGTGCTCATGGCTTGGATGGATGTACTCTTCACTGGGCAAAAAACTGACTGAATGGCCAGGCCCAAGGAGGGGCCAAAAAGGGTGAAGGGAGTTAAATTCAGTTGGTGGCCGGTCACATGTGATGTTCCCCTGGGCTCAGTATTGGGGCTGGTTCTGTTAAATATCTTTATCAGTGATCTGGATGAGGGGATAGAGTGCGCCCTCAGTAACTTTGCAGATGACACCAAGTTGGGCAGGAGCATTGACCTGCTTGAGGGTAGGATGGCTCTACAGAGGGATCTGGACAGGCTGGATCAATAGGCTGAGGCCAATGGTATGAGGTTCAACACGGCCAAGTGCTGGGTCCTGCATTTGGGTCACAACAACCCCATGCAATGCTACAGGCTTGGGGAAGAGTGGCTGGACAGCTGTCCAGAAGAAAAGGACCTGGGGGTATTGTCTGACAGCTGGCTGAATAGAAGCCAGCAGTGTGCCCAGGTGGCCAAGAAAGCCAATGGCATCCTGACCTGTATCAGGAATAGTGTGGTGAGCAGGACTAGGGAAGTGATCTTCCTGCTGTACTTGGCACGCTGAGACCACATCTCAAATACTGTGTTCAGCTTTGGGACCCTCACTACAAGAAAGACATTAAGATCCTGGGGTGTGTCCAGAGAAGGGCAACAAAGTTGGTGAGGATTCTAGAGAACAAGTCTTAGGAGGACCAGCTGGGGGAATTGGGGTTATTTAGTCTGGAGAAAAGGAGGCTGAGGGGAGACCTTATGGCTCTCTACAACTACCTGAAAGGTGGTTGTAGAGAGGTGGTTGTCAGTTTCTTCTCCAAAGCAACAGGCAATAGGAAATGTTCTCAAGTTGCACCAGGGGAGGTCTAGGGTGGATATTAGGAAAAATTTCTTCACCAAAAGGGTTATCAAACATTGGAACAGGCTGTCCAGGAAAGTGGTGGAATCACCATCCCTGGAGGTATTTAAAAAAAGGGTAGACGTGGTGCTGAGGGNAAAGGGTAGACATGGTGCTTAGGGACATGGTTTAGAGGTGATTTGGGCAGTGCTAGGTTGATAGTTGGACTTGATGATCTTACAGGTCCCTACCAACCTAGATGATTCTATGATTCTATAAACAGTCATATGCCTAAGCATCATCATTCTGCCTTCGGAAAAAGGATTAACATCGCCTGTGACATTCAGAAAAACTGCACTGAGCAACCTGACTAGCTTGAGCAATTTTCAGAGATCAGCACTGATTTAGGGCTGAGGTAATTGAACACACAGTGCAGTATGGTATTGCTGCATGCAGAAATGAAATTATTAGCTTATCAATTAGCTTCAATCCTATTTCCTTAACTTACACAAAATAGATCATTTAAATGGTAGAAATTTTTCTGATTTGTGACAATGAGGCTTCAAGATTCCTCTTACAGTTTTGCTTTTCTTTTCACTTGAGGTATAACTGGAGCTGAACGGGAAGCATTCTGGTACTATGTATACTGAGTTTGTTATAGTAACTTGAGTTTATTATGCATTTATATAGAATCTGATTGTTGCTAAAATTAACAGGCCCTGTATGACTTTTATCTACAAAGAGGAAAGCCTGCATGTAAAGTGATCACTGTAGAATAAGGCTTCTGAAAGTAAGTGGAAAAGTCAGGAAACACAAATTTGGGACTACTGAATTAGAATTGCATTATATTGGAAGCATTTAAAACCTGTGACTGAACTTGCCAAATCTGGTATCATATAATAAGATCATTCTTCCATTTAGAAAATGGAGACTTATCAGGCAGATAGGGAATAAAGGACAATGTTCTTTGGAAGAAGTGGTACTTCCAAACTCCAACATCCAAAAGAAAAGGAACGCCTTTCTCATGCAGAGACCAACTTGCTAGGATACTCACCTGAGGCTCAGTAAACCCCATTCTACAGCTGTGCAGGTCAGACAATGGAAAAGTACCATCAAAGAACATAGCGTGCAATTGTTTGAATTATCACTGTTTCAAAGTGTATGTCATCTTAGTCTTTTGATTATATGCTGCCTTGCAAGGGAGGAATTCAGCAGTTATTCCCTCCTTACACCTCACTTCTTTCCATCCCTTTTTTACCTGTATGCTTCTATCTGTGGGCTTCAAAATCCTATCTGGCATCTGTGAAAGTGCTTTGGATGTCAAGAAAAAGACAGAATATAGCAAATTGGTGTGAGGAAGTATACCAAGGGGAGTGTTACTGTAGGCTTGACTGTTCTTGTACTTTTCTGCTTAGAATCTGACCCTGCTTACTGTCAGGTAGCAGAAAAATAAATGAGATGGACCTTTGGTCTGCCCCTGAACAGTCATGCTTTTGGTCCTATGTTAGATTTCTGAATATCAGTGTCAGATCTAGATTCACATGTAACTTGCTATTTAGCACAAAACAAATAGTGAAAGTTGGATGAATTTCCTTGAAATTTGAAATTTGTTCAAAATGAATATGTAACAGTGACCTGTAGATTAGAATCACAGAATTATGAGGGTTGGAAGGGATCTCTGGCAACTGTCTAGTCAGAATCCCTTGATCAAAGCAGGGTCAGCTAAAGCAGGTTGTCCAGGACCATGAACAGTCAGTTTTTTGATATCTCCAAGAGTGAAGACTCTACAACCCCTCTAGGCAACCTGTTTCAGCCTTTGACCACCTTCACAGTAATTTTTTATGTTTGTGTTTAAATGGAATTTCCTGTATTTCTGTCTTTGCCCGTTGCCTCTGCTCCTCTCACAGGACACCGCTGAGGAAAGACTGGCTCTGTCAACTTTACTCACTCCAATCAGGAGTTGGTCAGGGGATGTGATTGGCCCACTCACCACTGCGCTAGCGTGGCCCCACCTTGAGTACTGTGCGCACTTTTGGCTGCCTTAATATAAGGACATCAAACTACTTGAGTGCGTCTAGAGGAGGGCGACCAAGATGGTGAATGGTGGGAGAGGAAAGATTTCTCATTGTTTGAGAGGTGCTAAATGTTAACGCTGTCTCAGGAGAAAAATGCTTAATTTTAGTCTCATTAGCATTTTGAAAGAAAGAATGGTACAGAGCTCTGTGGCTATACAATTGCAGTTTGGTCTGCAGAAAAAACCCGTGACAACTCCACAGATCCAAACAGAAGCTTGAGTGAGACTCTATTATGGACTGAAATGTACCTAAATAAGTTGAAACATGTACTTAAAATGATTGTGGCTTTATTGAGCTGCAGCCTGAATCAATATTATAGATTGACTTAACATTCTTAGTATTTTACCAAATTCCTGTCTCGTCTTATCTGTGAGGGTTAAACTTAAAGAGATTAGAGGTTCATTTCCAAACGCAAAGCTTTTCACTGTCATACTTTACAACAGAATATTCATCTTCTGATACAGTTAGGACATTTTTTCCCTCTGGAACAAGGAAGTTATTGTTTAATGACTTTTGCTCCAGAAGGAGTGGAACTGCCTAATGTCTGTCTTATTAGCTATTAGAGCTTCTGTATTTGAGGTGGACATTTCCATATAAGCAACATGTATTATCTGGGTGGAGTCTCTGGTGTTTAATGTTGAAGCTCAACAACAGAAGCTGCTTTAAATCCAGACTATCGTTGGGGTTTGCAGTCTCATGGCATACCACTTTACGTATTCCCTCTCTCTCCTGTTCTATCAACAGCATATACATGACTTCATATTGACCATATTGGCTCTTAGAAAGATGCTTTAAAAATAAGTGATATGTTTTTAGCCAGATAATTTTGTGAATTAGTTCTCCTTTTAGCTGAAGGTATATAAGGTGTAATTAAAAGGACGGTATGGAAAAGTGTGGCTGAAGAAGTGAGGGACATTATTAGTGTTGGATTCCAATTTATAACAATTAAGGCCAAATCCTAGGATGTGAAGATTTACAGTGCAATTCTTTTCACATTCTGAATACTCATAAAAATCTCTCATATTCCCGAGTATTTTCATTAAATGCATTAGTACTTACTAATCTTTATGTTCTACTGTTTTTGAAACTGCATAATAGGTTCAAGAGCTATTATGGAAGAGATATATAGAAAGAGAGATTTCTTGACCATCGATGTCTAAACTAATTCTAATCTGTATGAATTAATCTAACCAAATAGCTGATGTTTCAAAATGTATATATTGATATTTAAGCCTTTGTTCATATAAGATTAAAAGTACACAAGCACTCAACTTCTCTTGAACATTTTAGCATCAAAGTAGCCTCAGATGTGTTTAAATATGAGTGGAGGAATGCCATCTACTCACTTGTTCTGCGAGCAAATATAATATGAAAGAAAATTGTATTGGATACCCTTTTGAATTAAATACAGCAAAATATATTTCAAAGTAGAAGGTAAACGATGGAATACTTCTACTAATAAATCCTTGTCTGTTGGTTCCTTTTAATGCTCTTGAGCACATTCTGCAAACAAGGTCAATGCTTTGAAAGCAATGTCTTGATCTCTTGAAGAAATGAAATATGAACATTCTAAATTAAATTTTTAAATCACTAATTGTCCAAATAATTCTAATTGGAAAAATGGCAATCTCACTTGCCAGGTAGACAAAATAGAAGAGTTATCCCAAGGAAGGATTTAATTTAACACTTAGAAAAATCATGTCATAAGAACAAATGATCAAGCTTGGGTGGAGGAAAGGATGCTAAGTTTTTTTTAATGCATAGTTAAGTCAGAATTTGCCAGTTTCAGCAAATTCTGGATACTCTTGTGTTTGCATAGTAAAAAGTCTTCAGCATGGTAATCTTATGAGTTTATAATCAGCAAGTTGTTATTTAGTATGAGCATCATACGGTTATACTGAAAGAGCTATTTTGTGGGAAAGAGAGCACATTTCACTTAACTGCAATTTCCCTCTATCAACAAAACCCACAATTCAGCTTTGTGCAGCAATAACAAGTATGAAACAGTGGGATCTTTCAGTCTGTCAAATTGTTGTTAATTACAGAATGTTGTTAAAGGAAAACATACTATGCACAGCAGAATAAGCATAACAAAGGGACATTTATAGGCCAATCCAGCTGTCATTGAAATAAGCAGGAATTTTTGCTGTTAATTTCAATATGAGTAGAATCAGCTTTTTTAATTTAACTGTGAACATAAAATGACAAGTCTTTTGCAAGCCATCTCTCTGTCTCTCTCTGTCAACTGAAATAATGTGATTCCATATTAAGGCATAGAAAGTTTCTAGAAAAGTGTCTGTGATGAATGCATGCCTTTTAGTGAATTCACAAATATGTTCTAGATATTCTTTTATGGTTGCCAAAAGAGATTCTTCTCCAAACTTGTGGCTGCTCATCCCCAAACTGATCATGTCATGAGCATGAAGTCTCAGTCCATAGTACTAAAACACCTAACAGTTTATGTTAATTGCTGAGTATACTACTCCGTGTGACAGTCCTGTTCTCAGAAAAGCAGTGTCCAGCACTTGCTCATTTATACAGAGATTTCACATATAGAGAAGATTTAGGAACAAGAACAGTAAAAAATATGTAAATATCTCATTGCAGCATTTGTGCAATATTAGAGCAAAATCAAAGGCATTAATTTTCACCGGAAAACTTCATTCCATTTTCAGGTATCATACAGCGATTTCTCTCTCACGTTGTTCACCGTCTGGCTGAAGCTCTTCTGTAGAATCATAGAATCATGGAATCGTCTAGGTTGAAAGGAACTTTTTAGGTCATCAACTCCAACCATCAAGCTAACAATGCCAAAAACACCTCTAAACCATGTCCCTAAATGCCATGTCTACCGGTCTTTTAAATACCTCCAGGGATAGTGATTCAACCCCTTCCCTGGGCAGCCTGTTCCAATGTTTGATAACCCTTTTGGTGAAGAAATTTTTCCTAATATCCATCCTAAACCTCCCCTGACCCAACTTGAGGACATTTCCTCTTGTCCTATCACTTGTTACTTGGGAGAAGAGAGCAATCCCCACCTTGTTACAACTTCCTTTCAGGTAGTTGTAGAGAGCCATAAAGTCTCCCCGGAGCCTCCTTCTCTCCAGGCTAAATAACCCCAGTTCCCTCAGCCACTCCTTCTAAGACTTGAGCTCTAGACCTCTCACCAGCTTCTGCCCTTCTCTGGACTCGTTCCAGAATCTTAATGTCTTTCTTGTGGTGAGGGGCCCAAAGCTGAACACAGTATTCGAGATGTGGTCTCACCAGTGCCAAGTACAGGGGACAATCACTTCCCTCATCCTTCTGGCCACACTATTTCTGATATAAGCCAGGATGCTACTGGCCTTCTTGGCCACCTGGGCACACTGCTGGCTCCTACTCAGCCAACTGTCACCAACACGCCCAGATCCTTTTCTGCCAGGCAGCTTTCAGCCACTCTTCCCCAAGCCTATAGCATTGCATGGGGCTGTTGTGACCCAAGTGCAGGACTCAGCACTTGGCCTTGTTGAATCTCATACCATTGGCTTCAGCACATCAAGTAGATCGCATTCTTTCCAATGGAAGGAAGCTTCAGAGAACTGCTCCTTGTTTTGGTCACAATACTTATTTACCCTCATGTTTTATTAGTTGTATTATATAATGTAAGTGTAATATCAATAATTACCTTCCAAGACATCATAGCTGCCCTTGAAGTTTCAAAATAGAAATTGAGACACACTTTCTCTCTTCTTTTCCTATTAACTTAGTAAAAAAATTCATATGCTGACCTTCATCTTATTGCAGGCTACCAACAGAATGCTCTTAAGCTTCTTTCAGAATAGATATCTCAGAAGATTAAAGAGGGACACTGAAATACCAGCTATTCTTCCTTTGTTTATGACTTCTCTCATGAAACTAACTGAATTGTAGTCATAAATTTATGCCATAACATTTTACAAACCACACATATTTTAGAGGCCTTTCAGAATCCTGCAGTGATTTTTTTTTTTTGTTCCTTTCTTCTCCAGTAGCATGAATTACAATATAAACCTTTTCATGGTTTTGTAAAAAGTTGCAATATAGAAATTTAAAACAGTACATATAACTCCACTTCTGATAGTCTGCATTTCAGTGTATTTTGATTTCTGTAGGGACCCCACATTATATATTAATAGAACAAGTAACTCATTAAGTACATGTGGTACAAATTTTCCCTTCTTTGAGATATTTTTGAAACAGAACTGAGTACTAATGGGGAAGATTGATTACAGTCAATCAATTAATAATGTCTTTAATTAATAGAAGATAAATTTAAAAGCAATGATTTTACTAATAGAATTTTGTTTGAATTGTACCTTGAGGAGATATCCTAAACCTGTCACAAAGATCATCATTACATAAGTAAGCATTAATGTAAGCAACAAAATCTTCCTGGAAAACTTGCTGCTTTGGATCATAATAAAATGAAAAGAAAACATTTTATTTCATTTTACTGGGAGCACAACTACCTCTGTAACTCTGTCCTGGTTTGAGGTAAAACAGAACCCATTTTCAGTAATTTAGTTAATACCAAAGAACAGTATGCAAAGAGGCTCTTGCTTATACTTATCGCAATAACAAACAAGGTCAGCTAACTTTATTATGTACCAAGTTGGAGGGTCAGAAGTGGAAAAGCGCAGAGGGGTCACACCTGTGGGGAGGATTGGACAGGACAGGTGACCCAAAACTGACCAACAGGGTATTCCATCCCATATACATCACGCTCAGTATAAAAGCTGAGGGATCAAAGGGCTCAGCCTCTTTTCCTCAATGGCTGGCATCCAAGGAGGAATCTGTCTGTTTGTCTGCCTTTGATCCTGATCCATGCGCTCCTGAATCCAGATGTGGAATCCAGTTCCTGTCTATCACTGAGTCCAGCCTGAGACTTTCCCAGTGCCTGCCAGTGATGTGAGCATCATTCTGGGAGCTCGATACAGGTTGTATATACTGTATATATTTCATTATTTTCTTATTAATATTATTATATTTTCTTTTTATTGTTTTATTATTAATATTTCAATAAAGTAGTTTAGTTTCTTTTTCAATCGTTGAGTCTCTCTCTATCATTCTTCTCTCCCTTCAGAGGAGGGAGAGAAGTTAAAAAGAGCATCTGTCGTTCGTTCAGTCTTACTCTTACATCATATTAAAACTCTTACATCAGGTTAAAATTTATCATTTTCATGACAGAGAGTATGCTCCAAAGAATTATTCCTCATATTCTGATGCACCTATTTTTATATGAAGGGGGAGGGATTACATTAGATGAAGTGTACTGAACAAGACTGGTATAAGATCTCATGATTAGATATCAAATTTCTGAGTTTAATTATTAACAAAACTCCATTAAAGTATGAAGCACGACTTTCTTTACGGGTCTTGAGAAAACTGGTTGCTTTTTGCAACCTGGAGTGACATACACTTATATTATGACCATTGTATTTTTTGTTATGTTTTGTTTGCTCAGTTTGCTTATCCAGAACATGTTATTAAGGCAAAACATATGCATTTTTTTCCTCTTCAAAATGTTATTCCTCCTTTCAGAGTGTTAATATCCTTCATGACCTTGGAAACCACCCTTATTTCTACTGTCTTTATTTTTAATTTTGCAGTTGCTTCTACTGGCAATGGAGAGAAAGCACCTTTTTCTGGACACCACTAATCAGTCCATGAATCCACCATGCACATTTCCAGAAACCTATGATATAAGCCTGTGTGCATTTAATCTTTTCAGTACTGGCCAGAACCAAGAGAAGGAATGAAGTTACTACATGAGATATTGCTGCCTATTTTGCAAGTCTCTAGACATTTACATACCTATCTACCACAACCTGGGCACTACAAAACTCTGAAGCAATGGTAATGGCTTTCAGTAAGTGGTGGTTGAAAGGTTTGAATGCAAATACTGAGCAAATGCTTGATCATAATCTGTCCTAAGAGACAGAAGTACAAAAAAAATCTCGAACCCATCCAGACAGAAATTTAATGGTGATATTCTAAGAAGCCATCTTGTCCATAAGAGGACCCACCCTAAGTAAAAATAATGCGAGTGTACCTTTGAAAGTATCAAATGAGCTTCCGTAAGCAGGAAGACAGAAATAACAGAAAAATGGCTAAATGCCAAGACCGCAGCCAGATGATTGTGAGCACTGGGAACATGAAATGAACACCGGGCAGTGAACAAATAGACAAATGACAGGTGCAGAAATGTGCCTCGAAGTGCTTCATTGAACAGCCTTGGGAAAGGCAGTTCAGAAAGGCTTAGGAAAAAAATAAGGAGCATTATGTCCTCTCACAACACTACTTTTGTGTGCGTGTGTGTGTGTGTGCATGTGCACGTGCATGTGAAATAGTACTTCATTTCAGGTTTTGCATAAGAAGCTAGAATTTCAATCAACATTTCTTTTACTATGTCCTCTTATCTCCAATTAGACATTTAGTTATAATCCTTTCAGTTTCAAGAAAGATCAAAACACTGCTGTCCCAAGGTTTATTGGGGTTTAACAGAACATGCTTGATGTCTGTATAGCTAATACTGTAATCAACCAGATGAGTTCTCTATTGACCAGCAGCTCCTTAGATGAAATGCTTAGTCTGCCTTTGAAGGATTTGGGCTCATGAGACTCCTTTATTGCTCATACCTCCTCGGTGAATTTCTGGTGAATTCAAAAATCATAATTGTTTGCATAGCTAGATAATTGTGCTGCTTTCACCATGCAATTGTTCATATAACAAGTTCCATCTAAAACTTTTAAGTATGAGTATGGGGATGATCACATGGGTCAACCTTTCTAAAAGGCCTGGATAACAACGCCTATTAAGAGGAAGGTGACCATCAGCTGGTTTGAACAGTAACCAGGTAACAAAGAGACTTTTGAAACAAAGGAGCCACCCAGAAAAAAAAGCATAGAAAAAACAAAGAAATTGGAAACAGTGAGAGCTCAGAGTGAAAACAGCAGGAGTAAACCACTCGTTGGACACTGCTGGCAGTCACCCTACAAGCATTGCAACCTCTGCTTAGGGCTGCCCAGGTGCAGCCTCCCTGTGGGGCTCTGGGAGCAGCCTGAATGCAGCTGGGCAGAGAGTGTGGGACACAGCAAGCAGAGACCCACATCTCAGGGTGCGTGTGGGAACTTGTGGAGTGCTCCCTTGCTGGTGAGCAGGTGTTAGGAAGCAGCAGGGGAACACACAGAGCTGGAGCACCTACATCTCCCAAAGGAAAGATGTGCACTCAGGGAACCTGCACTATCCCCTAGAAAAGAGGGCATGGGGGTAGCCCAAATGTAACTGCATGATTATGTGTAGGTTTAGAACTGTTTGTGGTTAGGTATAGAAATATGCTTAGAAATTTGTAGCTGTATTAACATTTTGTAATGGGCTAACTAATACTGTTTATCTATTGAGTCATTGATACTCATGCTGAATGTATAGTTCAGTGATTGCCAGTAAATTATGTGTTGTTAATAAATCAACAAACCACTTCTGTCCTGATTTGGTTTAAACTGTGTGAACTGAGCAGGTTTTTTTTCTGAGAAAATGACAAGCTATTGCATTCTAACCACAAAATGTGAACATTATAGACAACTGCTAGGTAGTCTATTGCAAATTCTGACAGATAAAGCAAGACCTATTTCTTGAATTTATTTTTATATGTGCAATTTTTCATAAGTTTTCCTCAATAGACTTTCAATAACCAAAACAGATTTATGGTACTAAACCTGAAATCTAAGCCTGCAGTCCCAAGGGCTATTGCCTAACCCCTAGCAAACCTCAATACAACTCTTTGCATTGAGAGAAAGAAACACTATCAGTCAAACGAAGCATTATCAAGAGGTAGAGATATTGATGTGAAGACTAAGTAAGTATCATCATTAAGAATCTTCAAATCCTAAAGAACAAAAATAAAGAAATCCAGGAGACTTAAATGTTTCTTCAATTGTGAGCCCCCCAGCTACAACCAAAACAATAAATTCTCCTTTATGCACATTTGCTATTGAAATTTTAGTAGCACAAGATTTTGAGGAACAATTGGAACTGCTGCCTCACTTTACTTCTTCATGACACTATCCAGTAGCAGTTGGACAGCAGGGGAGAGATTACCACATCAGAATACTCAGTTTAGTCTTTCCAGCTTCACTTCAGTTAGTACAAAGTTAATTATAATTTAATCTCTGTTAGTAAAACTCGTAACTCTTTCAAGGAATAAATCATTAGTGTTAAGAAGTTACAAGTTTGTTTTCAGCAGAAGACTGTAGAATTACAGAGCATCTGAGAATCCAGTACAAATTTGTTGTATTTCTAATTTTGCTCTGTATGTAACTTGGTATGAGAAACAAGAAATTTGGATGGAAGACATATAGAAGCCTGTACAGAGCCTGGCAGAGATATGTTCAGATGATGACAGCAGGCAACTTTGAGGTGGATCGTGCTGCTTCTGCCCTGAACTTTTCGACTCACCTTGAGCAATGACTCACTTCGGGGTTTTTTCAAATGAGCACAATAAAGTTTCCCTGCCTTACAAGAGAGCTGAAGTAACAAATAGAGAAGGTTTAAATTTGTTCATAAAAAAGTAAGTTGCTATATGCAATAAGAAAAGGCTTGTTTACTTACTACCTATAAAAACTTTGAAGAAATCTGACTTGGTGTTTGCAGGCCTTCTTTTTCACTTGATAACCAAAACATATTTCACTCTTTTCATTTTTTTCTGAACCTAAATGAAATTAGATAATTAGACTTAAACTAAATGTCCACCGGTACAGTAAGTTTTCTCAGTACCTTCCAAATCCAGTTCTCCTTGTCATGTTTGATTAGATTTTTCCTTGACAAAATACAGATACAGATATTAATATAACACAAAGTAAAGCGTGGCAACTAAATCTTCCGTTTTGGATAAAATATGAAATGTGATGAAGATAATTAGTATTTTGATATACATTGTGTTTAAGTCAATCACACCTTGCTGGAAAGACATCTACACTTTAAAGCATAATTGAGGTCAGCAATTAAATTTTCTGAACAAAGTAGCTGTCAGGAACAAAAAGAAAAAGGTTCAGTTAATAACAGACAAGTAAATATCTTTCTTCTATTATTCTGGAGTAGAAGGTTCTTCAGGTAGCAGCTGGGATATACCTTGCGCTTGCTACTAATAGAATTATGGAATATTAAAACCCTATATAGATAACTCATTTGTTTACAGGATTTACTCTCAGAAGTGTGTTTCCTGATGATTTAAATGCAAAATCATAGTCATGGTTTAGTCTGGACTGGCCACTGAGGCGAACAACAGATGCTCTCCCCCACCTCTCTTCAAGGAAAGGAGGGGGAGAGAAAGGAAAAAGAGACTTATGAGTTTAGAAGGAACTAAAC
>RSEF01000002.1:82358707-82391014 GCA_003993805.1 Himantopus leucocephalus
TTACTTTTATAACATTTCCCATCACTTTGTGTATGGAGTGATAAGTGTAGTGTATTCTGCTAAGAAGATGTGCTGCTGCACCAGGACTGGGATTCATCTATGTGTCATGTAACGCTGGTGTAACTGCTACACACCAGAGGAGCACAGCCTTGTAACCCTTAGCACCGGGTACAGCAGGGTCATTTGGTTAAGCTCGGAAACTCATGAGAAACTCATTGAGGTGGGAGTCAACACACGGGCTGAATATATGTGAAATGAGAAAAGTTTAAAATAAATAAATAAAAGGAAGTCAGCAAAGAGAGGACATTGTTAGTGGAGGCCACCACACTAATGCTTAGCCTAACTCGTTAATCCTAGTTATCTTCTCATGTGTATTGCCCAGCAAAGGATTGCTTTCTTCTCCTTAGAAGGTGTTTACTCTTCTCTCAGAATCTCCTCACACATGGGAAAATCTGCCCAGGCAAAAGCGAGACCCCTCCTCACTTCCCTCAGGGGGGATTACAGTGCTGTGCCCTGTGGTACTCCCTGGTCTGCTGCCCGTGTACCCACGGGGTGCACCACGCCTTGTGCACGCTTATAGATTGTAGAGAGAGCTTAGTGATCTGTTTTTATATGCACACACAAACATTTCATTCAGAATCTGTTTTCAGAAGATTTTCTCAATATTTATTACATATTTCATACTCATTCTGTCATTTAGTTCTGTTCTTTTCGTATTCAAAGAAATATAACTGTTCCTGTGATCTGTACACCTGACCTCGAAAAGCTGGACCACCTATTCTGTATAGGCCAGAAACTGACCTTCTGTGGTAGGCATATCCTATTAAAATTGGCTTATGCTGCCACTCATTTAGAAGCTTTAGAATCAAAAATTGCTCTGAATACTGTATCTTTCTCTAATTTTTCTCCTGTCTCAGCAGAAAATTCTAAAACGTTTCAGTAGGATTCACCCTAATTATAAAGTATTTGGGTATTCTTAAAAAAAAATGCATTTATTAAGTTAGCTGAATTGTAAAATACTGTTTTGAATTTCTGTAGTCATACCAAAAAAAATCTATTTTCTAAAGGTGTCAGTAGGTTATTCTGCCTAAACACCATTTGCAAATAAGCCTATTTGCTGTCTGGAAAGCAAGCAGGTTTCTGTTCAGTTTCTGAGGTCTTGCTGCCAAACTGCAGCTTCTCAGCCCATCCTCTAAATCTACCAACAAACTATAAACATCCTTCAAAGGTGAACAATTGTTTCCTGTTTTATAAGGGAAACAGTGTTGCCTGGAGGACAATGGAGGATACGAGGCAATGAGAGAAGCCAATATTTCACTTTCAGTAGACTGTTTGCTGCGGTAAACAAGCTATTACCTATTTGTTTATGTAAGCAGGTTGTAAGATTTGCAAGTTTGCTCTTGATAACTCATGTGAGAAGAGGTGGAATCAGAGACAAGTCATTTCTTTAAAAATAAGCAAAATAACCATAGCTCTTTTTTCAGCTATTAATAACAAAGGCACACAGCCTCCAAACTCCTTGTTCTCCAATATAGGATAGGTAATTCATTTAGCAATGACTGCATAACAGTTACTGTCCTATGACATATTTGTGGAAACGTGTAAAACCTCTAAATTATTTCTGCCGGAGATTATTTTATGATGTCGTGCAAAGGTGTGTTAATACACAAAAAGTGAATGGAGAAGTTCAAACATATAAATGGTTGACAGGTGTCCTGGATTGAGGTATAAAAACAATGCATTTCAGGTTTATTCCTTGCCTTTTGCTTAAAATCAGACTCGAAGATTTATGAGAACAAAACACGCAAACCTGAGCTATGCGCAGAACCATCCATATAACATGGTGATTGTACGGCAGTGCAACTCTACTGGAGAGAAAAATCCATCCTGGAAAGAATACAAGTGGCTTGATCACAAACTGCATATTGAAAGTTAGCTTCCTTACAGCTATACCTCCAGCAGCTTGACATCTAATAGGAATTACAGGACGTTACTTAGTTTTATCTTCCTTGGAAGAGATGGTTAGAGTTTCCAGAAAGAGGCGATCAATAGCATAGATCGAGACAAAATTTGTATAGTCAATTAAATGCAGTTAAATGATGGGAATATAATTGTAAGGTTAAATAGATTTTTAGTAATAATTCTGAAGTTATTTATTGTTTCAGTCAAGCATATTCTTTCATCTTTCAGCATGCCGTGGATTTTAGTTCCAGATCTTTAGTAAACTTGATTGACCTCGTAACCCTCCAATTTACTTCTGTCATTTATTATAAATGTGCTTTCTCCTTTCATACTCCTCACAAAAGCCATCTTCGCTGTTAATCGTTTTGTTGTTGTTGATTTTAAGCAGGCAGGTGCGCTTTGTTTAAAGATTGAATCAAATCACAGTCACAAAAGAGAGAATTTTTCAAAGGCTCACATTCATAAAGCTGGCAGCCAGCCAGCCAGTCAGTCCGATGACATTGTTCCCTCAAAAGCCTCACTCTGTTTTTATTTAAACTTTGTTTCAATATTACGTTACATAAATCAAAAGAAAAGTTTTTAACAGGTGAAAGCTTTTTTCCACAGACGACTTTGTTTGTTTGTTTGTTTTCTGTGGCAAATTTTTGGGTTTCTCCCCTGTTTGGATGCGAGGGATGCTGAACAGGCGNATCAAAAGAAAAGTTTTTAACAGGTGAAAGCTTTTTTCCACAGAAGACTTTTTTTTTTTTTGGTTTTCTGTGGCAAATTTTTGGTTTTCTCCTCTGTTTGGACGCGAGGGATGCTGAACAGGCAGGATTGCTGCCGGACATACACTCTGCTGCCAGCAGCTCCGTGACCGTGTGCGTGGGGCTGCGTGTGCCAGCGCTGTGGCGCGTGGCAGTGGCTNTGCCTGAAGGAGGGCTCCTCGGGAAGCTCTCGCCCAGGCTTATGCAGGGCAGTGGGAGATACACCCCAGCTGGAAATGACTCATGGAAATGAATCATTTCCTAATTATCCTCTAGTTTAGAACAGACTTGCTGTCTTCTTGTGTCTTGAACTATTATTTACATCTGAGCCATCATTACGTGTCAATGCTCTGATACAGTGACATTTAAAGCTCTTTCTGGACAGCCACGCATGATTTCATAAAGGAAGGGGTAAATCAAGCTCTACTTCTGCAAGCCTGACATTGTTCTTTGAGCCCGATTTCCTTCTTATCCTGTTGCAGTTGAAGTGAAAGAAGGAAAAATTAGACTTTGTTATTTTTGCCTTCAGAGGTTCTCCCATTTTCACTGGATTAGCAGGTCAATCACTATATTTGCCTTGCTTATTGTGCCACTAGTAATGTTTTTATTAGAAAATTGAATGCTGCAATCTTATAGTAGGAGCAATTTACACACTACATTTGAAGTTTATAATGAGTGGGTTTTGAATATTCTCAGCGTTCCAGGAAGGACGACGGTTAGAACTAGAACATAGATAAGGGAAAGGAATTACCTTATTAAAGTATTTGGCTTTAAATTTTAAAATGTTTCAGGAATGACCTATACTGTTTTTTACTGCAAAAGTGAATATTTGGGGAAAATAAAAGTAGATCAAAACAAGGAACTCAAAAACGAAGCCCTTTTGAAGGTCTACTGCAGTTGCTGGTAGCATAAACAGTTTTGCTTACACATGCATATTTATTAGCTGCTTCTCCTGAAGCCCAGCACGAAACAGACAATTTCTTTTTATCTGATATCAGTGAAAGTGATAACACTTACTGGTTTCATTGTATTTTCTAAATGCTGTATTTCGTCCCTGTCCTTGCCTGAGAAAACTGTAACCAGTATATAGATATAAAAATAATTCTGATCTCTTTCATTTACTTGTAAGTGTGAGCCTATGTTTGTGTATATATGAAGGCATACCCACTATATATATATATATATATCATCTCTAGAAATATAGAAAATGCAAAGGAAATTTTTAAAGCTTTTTTGACATTTGCAAATCATATAGCTATGTTAACTTGGCTAATGTTCTCAGCAGATTCGCTAAAGAATTTCACACAATTTATATAGTGTTTTGCACTCAGGAACTCTGTAAAATTATGTAAGCGTCTGTTCCTGCAGATGCTTTTGGAGACGTGTGTTGAGCACTCAGATTTAATGCAGTTATGGTATGCACATGCTAAAAATTATGGATATGTTAAATCTTCTCCAGATAAGAGCTAAAGATTGATGTTTTATTTGTTTTCTAAGACCAATATATACATAGAGAGCTTAGAGCTAGTGACTGTTTAGCGACTGCTGGTTTTGAGACAATAAGCTAACATCTTTTTCATCGCTCTGTTACTGAATATTGGACTTCTAACTTTTCCTTCTTGCATGACTGAAAATAGAACATACAAAGAAGTGCTCCAGAATTAAAATATCTGCCCATTTTTCCAGCTGCAGGTAGCTAAGAGCCTTTCCAATACCAGGTATTTTTTAAGTAGCAAAGAATCCAAATTTCTGCTTCTTTTTTAATTCTCACAACAAGGTTTATTTTCAGGCAGATGGGACAGACAAGATCTAACTCTTCTTTTTTTCAAACTCA
Source organism: Himantopus leucocephalus (assembly GCA_003993805.1). NCBI lineage: Eukaryota > Metazoa > Chordata > Aves > Charadriiformes > Recurvirostridae > Himantopus > Himantopus leucocephalus. The sequence continues at coordinate 82,363,250 of RSEF01000002.1, forward strand.
TAAATGGTTTTGAAAATGCAAGCAGAATTTTGAACTATTGATGAACTACTGTGTTTTTGGAGCATTTTAAGATGTATGGTTGATAGTGTATCTCACCTGTAAAATCACAAGCCAGTTCTGTACCAGGTTAAAAACGTTGAAAGAAAATCAGGAATTAGAAGCATGCGCATTGATTCAATATGTGGAACTGTTGGGCAGCTGGTTAAAAAACATAAGTCCAAAGGGTGGGAAGAAATGTAGAAAAAAATAATACTGAAGCACATAAAGTTGAAATCAGATAGCACATTGACAAGGGATTTTAATATGACCTGTATCGAAAAAGGCAACTGTGATTACTAGCTACTTTCACCAATACTATGAATTAGAGAAGCAATAAAACTTTTTTTAACCTCAAAACTTCTGTTGTAACTGGGTTGTTGCCTTAATTTTTTTTAAACTATCCTACCAGAAAGCTATTTGTAAAATAGATTCAGGTTCAGAAAAGAGCAATGAAAATTGTTGGGAAGAGGAATGCATAGTATCTGGAAAGAGAAAAACAAACCCCCTCCAACACGGAGAAGTACGTTTTTCATTTCATTCTAATAAGCTTATACATACGTTAATTATCAAGTATTAGCATACATAATTCAAATACATGTTTTAACAGATCAGAAATTGTTTCAGGTAATCTGGCTTTTATCATAGGAATGCATGTGCAGAAGGATCTACAGTATCATTCTTTTCTACAGAAATTGTGACTCAGTGGAAAGAACAATGTTCTAAAAGGTATTTGGAACTCAATTTAATTTTATTTCATCCTTCATTCTCTACTTCTATGCCATGTTTTACTCTATACCATGTCTATATTGACCTGCCTATGGAATAACAGGTGGGCTTTTCTTCACAAACCTTTACTCATCTTGAAAATTTATCTCCAGAAAACGTAAGAAATATTATCTCCATTTGACAGATGGAGAAATGGCACAAGACAAGGTAAAAATAATTCAAAACACCCACTGATTATGGATCTTAATCTGAAATGTCAAAAGATTATTTTTTTCAAGTAATTTACCATTTTTAGTAGCATTTAATAACTTTGAGCCCCATTACTGATAGCCATGGGTACTCACCAAGTTCTGTCAATAAATCCTGTATTTTGGTTATTTAAAGAAATGAAATGCCAAAATCATGGCTAGTTATGTAAAGTATTGCTGGGAAAAAAAAAATACTGTTGCACAGAAATTTTGAAAGAAAACACAGCTCCTACTTCTGCAGGACTAAGTGCAGCTGCCCATAGCTGTAATGCATTTTCTCTGCTTTGTGGTAGGTTTCTTTTCAGCATCTTTCCACTGTAAATAAATATCTCAGTGTGCAGTTATTGTTTTGTTCCTTGAAGGTGGCTTGTTCTATGTATCAAGATGTGAAAAATCTGCAGAGAATTTATTGGATCCCAGTAAAAATGCCCATTAGAATTGGAGAGGCGATTTTAATTCCAGTCTTCTAAAATTTTGTAATCCTTGGTTTTGGGACCTTTTTCATGTGTGTGCTAAAAAGGGTCAGAAAATTACACATTTGAAAATGAAGGCCAATGTAAGAACTGTGAGAGATTTATGGGATTGACAGCTACTGGCTTAGGTGGGGCATACTCACAGATCGCAATTTCTAGTTTAGAGTCAGATCTTTTTGTGTTTAGGAGTAGCATTACTTGTAGTCTGTTTCCACTACCTCTTACATTGATTTTGGCTTCCCCCTTTCATCCTGGTGTGGTTGGTTTTGAAGAAGCAGACACACAAGAAGCATGGGAAGAGAGAGCACAGTCCCATGACAGCTCTGAGCCAGCGCCCTCCTCGCTTTCCCACATATGAATGTGTGTTCATATAGTTTCTGCTCGTGCTGGCGCTGGCACAGACACTCGTGGGTTTGCTGAAAACAAACACTGCTAAAAAGCTTTTGGCTGGCTGCGCGGCACCCGGGCTGATGTGAGAAGGAAGGCAAGAGCGCATGGCAGAGCCTGGGAGAGAGGGAGGGACCGTGAGAGCCTCAGCTTCGGCTCGTGCTGCCGTGCGATAACGACACGCACCTTCCCAGTACCTGCCTGCTGGCTGACACCACCGAGGCTGTCAGCTGCCAGAGCAGCAATTTATGAAACATACCTCTTTTTTTTGGAGGGGAATATATGCGAAGAGGCAAGGTGAGCGGAACAAGCTCTGTGTAGGCAGTCTGCAGAGGCAGAGCCTTAACAAGGCTCTACTGCAGAAATGCTCTGCTTGGGTACTATTTTCCAGAGGAACGGCAAAGGGTACATCCTTGGCAAACTGACAGCTGTGTGCTAAATTTCAAACTACTAGAGCTTCAGCAAAGCAATTGTGAAAAAAACCAACCAACAACAACAAAAAGTGTAAGTAGTATTTCTTTATTGTAAGTATGGCGACAGCTTTTTTTTGTTGCTACGTAAAAAACCAAAAACAACTGAAGTATTAGTACGTTGAGGTAAATATCTACCGTTGAAAGTTTCAGCCTGCATGTATGAAGTTAAACAAAATTATAATAATCGGAAAATGGATTCAAATATTGGAAAATGATGTGCAGAATTAAGTATAGGTGAGCTAATACTTATATTATAAGTTGAACAGTGATCCAGAGAAAATATATAAATTCTGCAGATGAAGGTGAACCTTAAATGTTAGAGCAGGTGACGTATCTACATATTTTCAAGAAAAAGACAGACTATTAGGATAATCTATTTAATATCAAGGCATATGACACCGTTTTGACCTTATAAGTGCATTTATAACACAACTGTTACGACTTTATTTTGAAATAAAACTGTACTGTGTAAGGCCTTACAAAGAGTACATAGAGAAATTCAGCATTATTCAGTTTTGCCTTTCATACGCTCTAATGCTGCCAGCTATACTGTTATTCTAAGTGACATTATGGTGCGAGTCTATTGCTGCTTCTGGGGCATGGCATGATGTATGCACTACCTCTCCAGCACTGTGTACACCTGGAACTGCTTTGGGAATTGTTATAATCATATTCATGGGGTATCAGAAAAGGTATTTAAAAGATTAATCTTGATATTAGTCAGAATTTCTTCCTGGGAGACCTTGAATGATTAAATTAGTAGTTATCTGAAACATTTACAACTCTCTTGGCTTCTGATCTCCAATACAAAAACTTGTTTATTATGGACAAAGTGCTCTATTGTTAACCTGCAGTCATGGAAGTCTAGAAGGACTAGAAGGCATTAAGGAAATAACAGGCAGAATTCTCTTCTGAGTTGCATCAACATGAACATGAGTTTCAGAAATGCCAGGCTAGCTTAAGAGTTGTTCAACTTTTTTTTTTTTTTAACAATGTCACATGTCACAGAAGCCTTTAATTGTGTATCCTGTATACCCACATCTGCAATGATCTTAGTTCACTAGCATGAAACTTTGTTAATGTAGAGTATCTCAAGCTGTCCTGTTGTGAACATCACCCAGCGAGGAAGAGTTCCTGGAGGAGAACCTCGAAATTTGGTGGCAATTTGGCGATTTTTCACCTAAAGGTTTGGTGGTGGTTATAGTGTGACCGTCAAGAAGATTTCTATAAAATGAGACTTTACCTTCCTCCAGGTATCTGTTGAGCTGAAGAAGGATCAACCCTAGCATGTTTATAGCTGTCCATAAGAACATCTTTGGCTGTGACTGTACATATGTAAAACTTGCTTGGAACAGTATGAAAAGACTGTAAAAAAAGGAAGAAATAGGCCTACTGTAGATACAGCAACTGATTCCAGCTCTTACTAACAAAAGCCCTTAGTACACAGAGCTACTTGGTGGTCTTCGCTATGTCTGTCTTAAAAATTCTGAGGTTATGTTGGACCATGATGGCGGTCCTGTTTAACTAGTATTCGTGGCATCACTAACTGGATTTTTTTGGCAAACAACAGAAGAAAAGTGGTGAAATTTTGTACCCATCAGTGCTCAGAGATGATTATTGTTTTACAAGGCTTACTCTTTGAATTTGTAGGAATTTCAGAGGAATTTCATGATAAAAATACATGATCCTTGCCCCACAGGCCACATAAGATATTGCTTATCCACATGTGCCAGAGATAATCTCATACATTTTGCATGAAATGGTCAGTGATCACAAATTCTAAAACATTATTCTCCAGCACTCTAGCAGCATACACAAGCATTTGTGCAATAGAAAAATATTCACCAATTTCTCATTTCTCCCACACTGAGTAGTGTCAATCCTCCAAAACCAGGGTTGTCTTATTTCATCTGTTAATCATAGCATTTGTCTTCTGAAATTTCGTGTGATTGACAACAGTTGAAATCACTATGTGACATTTTCCTTCCCCAAATTAGGTTATTATAATGAATATTAAAAGTATTAATATGATTTTTGTATTGCCTAAAAGCAATGCAATAGATCATTATCTGATTAAGTAATAGCAAACTTATTGATCACATCAATATCCTTCTGTGAAAGTTGTGTAAAAACAATTATCTCAGAGAAGTAACCAATTAACTACGGAAATTATTAGTATGCTGGCTGCCAGAATCAGACCGTGCCCAAGTTAGGAAGCTTTTCTTTTATGCAGGCTTGTTCTGCTTTGTACTGTCAAAAAGTTCAAATAAGATACAGTTCCTGAAGAATCCAGTGAAAAGTGTCTTCTATAAATTTGAATTGCCCTCTTGATCATATTCAAGAGCATCTGACAGGCACAATAGAGACACAACTTACAGTGTCACTTGTGATTATTTAAAATTTAAATTGTCTTGTTGAAATATACCGTGAATGGTAGTGGATACCTAGTAGAAATTTGCATCATCATTTTGGAAGTTTCAATTTAGCATACTCCTTTTTATATCTTTTGTAATTTAAGCTTCATAATATTATTTTAAAAGAACATTTATAGATGTAGAATTTCTAAATAATCGTGCAGGTGCATATAGAAAATTATTCCTAACTACTGTTATTCTCAGAATCTTGACTGTCATGTGCCTTACATGACAAGTGAATACTGCAAAATCCTAGAATATGATTTTGAAAGGAATCATTGGGGAATACTTAAATAGGTGTTCTGTAATCTTTGCAGATAGTGAACTTGTCACCTCAGAGTAGAAACCATATTTCAGAGCAAGGGTGCATGGATCAGAGGATGCTGAGCTGTCACCTAAGGGCATAAATATTCACAAAAATAGTATTTTGTTTTTAAAGCTAAAAGCATGACAACAGCTTTGTCCTTTCAGCTTATTTAGAAATGAATGCTTTGGAACTTTCACAATTACTGAGAAAAAAACTATTGATGAAATAAAAGGACTTATTTTTCATGCATAAAGTAAAAACTACATAAACAATAGTAATTAATCAAATTCCTTCCACAAACCATGTATCCCATCACCCATATTGCAAACAAAATATAATACTTCCAGCCAGTGCACTAAAAAATAATAGTTTTATACAAGCTTTTCCGTTTTCCAAAATAAACTAAACCACAACTTTTTAAAGTATTTAATGGAAGATAATTATTATTTTGCCAGATGAGGTTCCTTCCTTAAAAAAAAAAAACAAAAAACAAACCCTACACGTTAAGTAGGTAAGTCAGATGTAAAGTAGGATTGCAGAGTCACAGCAGATACTGCAATTATTCTATCACCATGTTTTTTATTTACTTTTACTTGGAAGACGAAGGTGGTAAGGTAGAGAACACAACAGAAAAGTAGGAGGGTGGAGCAGCAGTGGGGAAAGTGTGAGGGAAGAGAGTTTGTAAGTAAACAGCCACAGAATTGTGGGTTTATAGATCCATCTCTTTTTAAAAGTTATTTCTACATCTTACAAAATTAACATTTCCTGCTTTGACAGAGCTTTCACTTTATAATATGCATCTGGATCCTGTCTTCTGGTTTCCTCTATGACAGTTGGTGAAACAGGGAAATACAACAACTAGGTCCTTCCCTTAGCAACTCTCAGTGTAGCAGTAACATTAAGACTATTTTCTGAGTCCCTTTCAGTGCAATAAGCTTTTCTTTACCTCATCTTTATCTGTAGACTGTTCTGTGATACCCTGAGAGAAACTCATAGGTCATAGTTTCTCATTCCTGTGTTTGTCAATATTCATCATCGTATGATCAATAATTTACCAGCTGCTTTCCTACAGCAACACAAATTAATGACACAGAACCAGCCCAAGAATGTCTGTGTCCTTCATGGCTCCCTCAGTCGCCCACTGTTATTGTGACATCTCAGCAGTGGCTTTATCTATACAGTTATCATGCTGCTATCATGGAGATTTGACCCAAAGCTACACTTTCATTTGGATAAGTCACCAATGCCCATTTTGCACAATACATTTTACTAAGTGGATACACTGTGTGCTGGGAGAAGTGCATTACAGTGATGAGTAACAGGCAGAATCTTAAAAAGAACAAAATTTTTTTTGCTGTTTTGTTGTAAATACTATCTGTGAAACTTGTGCATCATTTGTTGTTGACCTCATTCTGGTGCTTTTGTAGCAGATGTTATCTTGCTGTATGAATGGTCTGAAACTAGATGGGATAAGAGTATTATCAGCGTAGAACAGCCGCACTAACGCTCTTTTGTGTAGGAGGAAGAGCTGCTCTGGGAGAGGAATGTACTCCCACAGGAATTAAAGACTATTGTAAGCATTATCTGTTTCATCTAAAAAGATAACACGATTTAGAGATGAGGGAACCTCTTTGGTTGTGCTTTCTCTAATATAAGCACACAACAACATAGTTTGTATATTAAAAAAAAAAAAAAAGTCAGCAATATGCCCTTGCAATGAAGAAATGCAACTGTATCTTTGGCTGCATTAACAAGCATTCAGAAAGTCAAGGGAAGCAACTCTTCCTCTGAGGCATTTATGAGACCATATCTGCAGTACCATGTCCACTTTTGGGCTCCACAGTACAAGACAGTCAGTGACATACCATCTGAGAGGGCCACCGTGATAAGAGGGCTGAAACACAAAAGGAGAGGCAGAAAGAGCAGGATTTCTTCAATCTGAAGAAGGGAAGGTTGAGGGGAGACCTTATTGCTGTATAGAGGTACCTGATGGGAGGGTACAGAGAAAACAGAATCGGACTCCTTTAGAAGGTGTGCAGTGGTAGGACAAGAGGCAACAAAACCAGGCTGGAGCTTAGTAAAGTTTGGTTAGATATTAAGGAAAGAAAAAATTCACCCTGAGTGTGGTCTCACACTGGCACAGGTTGCCCATGGAGAATGTTGGATCTCTATCATGGAGATATTCAAAGCAGCACAGGACAAGGCAGACAAGATCCTAAGCAACCTGGTCCAACTGGACCTTCTTAGAGCAGGAGGCTGGTCAGGATGACCTTCAAAGTAGTTTTCAACATATAAGTCTTACACATCAATGATTCTATGAAAAAAAAAATCAAACCCCAGCCTAAATAAAATAGTCCAGTATATGAAAAGAAGGTGAGAAAGAGAACAATACAGAATTTTGCATCCAAATTGTCTAATCTGTGTGGCAGATTCCAGTATTTGGATCACAAGGGGAAATATAAAAGCATTAAAATATATAAAAATATATAGTAGATATGTTTCCTAAATGTCTTGATTATCATCAAAGTAGCTAAGGAAATAATACCACTTATTTCATGCATCCTAGATGTTTTCATTGTAATTGTGCTTGTCATTGCAGTACATTTACGATGTAGTTGATGCTCTTGGGTTAAGTTGCTCTATGGCTGCTGTACTGGCATAGTATTTTATCTTATTTGTCAGCCACAGCATGTGATATGTTGTGACATGACATATAACTGTGCAACATAAAATGGGAAAAAAAAAAATCAAGTCATCCACTCTGACATAATTTCTGTAGCGCAAAACAATTTTTGCTTCTAATTCAAGCCTTGAAACCAAATACAACATATCAGTTGTCAAGCATGACTTGTGTTAATGCAAATATATTACTTCCTAAAAGAAACATAAGGCTCTAGAAGTACTAATTTTATTTTGTTATAAACAGTTGTTTCCTTGTTTTTTATGATATAAGGCTATTAGACTTCCTACACAAAACTTACTGAAAGTACACTTCCAAAATTGTCTTTGTTTTCACAGCATACTTTATAAATATTAGATAAGTTTCATTTCTATCATGATGGCTACTATGGCAGTAGAAGATAATCCTATGCATTAAATCCTAAAACTAGGAGATCAAGTCAGACTAATTTGAATCAAAATAAAGCCTGAAAAAATAATGGAATTGGAAGCAGCTTGTCTGAAAACAACAAATAGCCTTTGAAGAAATAATTTCACTATTTTCCTCTTATATAATGTGCATGATTACAGTATCAAAACATCTCTCATATGTTGATATATTTGTCCTCACATGCACATTTTCAGAAAGAATTGTAATGGATGTTGTTCATTTGTTTGCTTCTTGATCGACTATCTCCAATCTACTGCAGTTCTTAATTTCATAGTTACAGTAGCTACAGTATTTGAAATTTTTCTGGAAAGGTTGTATATTTATATCCTTACATACAGATTATGTACCCCTTCTAATAATTTCTTGAATATACAGTATTTTAAGGACTTTATTGACAAAAAAATTAATGCTTTTGTAAGTCTTGTGCTGATAGATTTATAGCACTTTCATAGAAACTAGCTCTTATGGTTAAAAGATAATGCTTCTGGTAATATAAGAATGATTGGCTCTGTAACCTTTTGGCTGACTGAAGATTTTGTGAAGTATTTGAGTCTGGCTTTCCACTTCTGAAAACTTAAGATGTGAGAACCTATGCAATTTTTTTGTGTGAAGTTATTAAGAATTGTCAAGACTATAAATTACTTATACTTCCTTAAATACACATTGGGTATAATCAGTTGGTTTTTTGCATACCCAGTTTCAGATGTTTAAATTTCTGTCCTTGAATATAATTGTACCTGTTGGCTAAAAGAGAAACAAGTATTTCTGTTCGGCACAGACAATCTCCAACCAGAATGACGGAGTATCAGAGAGAGGAAGAAATAGTGAAATATCTTCTCTGGATAACTTAATGCATGCAACCTAAGGTTACATGTACGAAGGTTTAAATAGGTCTCCTATCCCAGAATCAAATATGGGCATAATAAAAGACTGACATCACTGCATATAGGATTTTAAATTTAAGGATTTTTTTCTTAAGACACAAACTAGTTCTATCAAATAACCCAGGTGGTTTACTAAGCAGTGAAGAACTACCCTGTATTTTTCTAAGATTTTTCTTGGATAGCTTTAATTTGTGTTATACGGTCTGGTATACTCTCACAGTTCTTATTCTGTTAAACTTGCATATATACTTTTATGAGGAATAGACGAGAAAATGCATCCTTTTATGATGATATCCCAGTGTCATCTAATCTATGCCAGTCATATTTTCCACAATGAAATTATGTACTTTGCTTTTAAGTGTAGCTTCAGTGAGATTATTTTGGGCACTATAACCCGACAATTCATTGAGTTGCCATGATATATTTGTAGTATGAACTGTACTCCTATTTGACATGCACCATACAAGATACGCCAGGCTCTAAGAAGCCTGACAAAACCAGTTTTCATTTTTGTATTTTTGAAATGAATGAATTTTGTATGAAACACTGGAAAACCTACCTTCTGTATATATTCTAACATTCATTTACTTTTCTATAATGAATTGATTAGTTAATCAAATAATAATCAAATTAATTGTTTGATTACCTTACTATGGCAAAACTGCACCTTAAAGGCAGGAAAAACTTCCTCTGATTTTTCAACTTCCAACATTCTCTTTTTCTTTTGGAAGTTTCTGTGAAACTAGCAGTTCCTTTGTCACTTCTTCCTCTGACTTTTGAATGATTCATAATGATAAAGATTAAAAGACAGCGAAGGACAGAATTATGTATAAATTTTTATTTATTGAAGGCTTTCTCTTCTAACATGTTCTGTGCTTTCCAGCTGAAATTTCACTATTTAGACTTGAACTTAGTGAACTATGTTTCCTACAATCCTTCATCCATTTGCCTGGTGGAGTTAGGGAGATCTAGCTCACTCCTAGTCATGTTTGGGTCATGTTTGGGACATCTTTGGGACCTGTTGACTCAGCAGATGTTCCATTTTCTAATTTAAGAGTGCCTAGCTAGGCAGACCAACCAATTCCTTAGATAGCTTTTGGGGAAAGAGTTCTATATTGTTCTGCTCTTCCACTACAGGGCTTTCTGATCACTTGCAGTGGCACAGCTACAGTAGCACTTACTCTTCTTTTAAAATGTGATCTTCAAAGAATCATCATTCCAGAATGATCCCATTAAGTGATCCAAGAAGGAGAATTATGCTGCTTGTGAAGATGCTAGTGGGGAAAACAGACATCCCTACAAAAAATGTCAGAGATGAGAGGAATTGAGAAGACTGATTCTTAAAGCTATCATTGTTGGTGTAAGACAGTTTTTTTCTCCAAAAAACTTAATTAAATAAGAAAACGGCAATGAAAATGTGGCAGGTTGACCTTGGCTGGCTGCCAGGTGCCCACTCAGCTGCTCTCTCTCTCCACCTTCTCAATGGGATGGGGGCAGAAAATAAGTCAAAAAACTCATGGAGCAAGATAAAGGCAGTTTAATGAAAGAAAGCAAAGGCCACACACAGAAGGAAAATGAAGCAAAGCAGAGCAAATATTTATTCTCTATTTCCCATCAGCAGGCAATGTCCAGCCACTTCTTAGGAAGCAGGGCTCCAGTATGTATAATGGTGGATCTGGAAGACAAATGCCTCTATAAAAAATCCCCCCACCCCCTCTTTTCTCTTAGTTTTTATTACTGAGCATGACATCACATGACATGAAATATGCCTTCAGTCAGTTTGGGTCAGTTGGCCTGGCTATGTCCCCTCTCAACATCTTGCTGATCCCAAGCCCAGGGATCCCAGGCCTCTGAGAAGGGGTTGGAGAGACAGCCTTGATGCTGTGTGAGCACTGCTCAGCAGTACCAAAACGTTAGTGTGTTATCAATACCGTTCTAGCTACAAATACGAAGCACAGCACTTTGAGAGCTGCTATGGTAAAAGCTGACTCCATCCCATCCATGACCAATACAGAAAGTTTGGAAACTTGATGCTTATTCATTGTTTAGAGAGAAAGTGAGACTGAGTCTAATACACCAGGATGTTAGCTTATATATCGATTACTTTTACAAGTTCATCTCTCGCCTAGACAAATACAGTGTTGCTTCATGTCTATCCATTGAGTGCTGATACCATATAATTTTATAAACATTTAAATCTCATCACATTACTTTTTTCTGCCTGTCCATTCACTGGCTCCTTTTCTTTTTGTGATAAAGTAGTACAAGCCTCTCACCTTCACTCTGAGGCTGGATAGTCCACCTTCCACCCTTCCAGTCAGCTGTAATTCAGTATCAAGGATATTGCTGCAGATGACCAGCCTATGCTGACTGCTTTCATCGTGCTCCTCAGATAAGCACAACCAGGCTTTTCCTACTGCTGCCCATCAGCCTACCTACAAATATATGAGCAGTTTTTAAAACGTCTCCTTAAGTTTTTCTTGTCATGTGTTGCCTACGTGAAGTCGCTAATAGTCTAAATGGTTATGTGCTTTTGCCTACCACAATGGTTCCTGTAGTTTCACTGCTTCCTTGAATATCACCTACCATGAGTTACTCAATTTGAAATTCCTTTTAAGACCATTTTGAATCTCTGTTTGTACAGCATCAGGGTCAATGGAATGGTGGTCTCTGAACAGGACTGTGTGCTATCCTGATACTTTACTGATAAGTGAAAATCCACATGGTTTGTGGCTGGTGTGTTTTGTTTTTGTTTTTTTCTGTTCAACTAGCTGTGATTAGTTGTTAAAAGCTGTAGATAGTTTTAAAAATAATGGATTTATAAATAGAATAAAAGGTAGCTTTTGTTATAAAAATTAATACTGTTTACTACAGATTTTTATTGGAAGTTAATAAAGAAAATAATAAAGACAGATTTAAGTTAAAGCCATCATCCATAATTCATCTGAGAACCTCTTTTTTCTTATCGCTACTTAGTAGTTTTGTATGCAAAAACATCACACAGTTTTCAATGGAAATCAAAAGTAGGGAAAAATTTTAAATAAGAAATCATTCAGTGTGCAATTCATTCTTGCTTAGTTTTGTAGAGCGTGGTTCCTCTGCCATTCTGGGTTGCTTATAAGCACTATATAACATTTCACAATGTGGTGTCTGAGAAAGTAAGGAAGGGAACTTTGAAGCAATTGTTGTTTGGAATATCTAAATTTGTTAGTCAAGTCCTGCAAATTGGCTTTGTGTCAGCATTCAAAAACTGCTACTAACAACTATATTGTTTTCATTGCTCATGTAGTAAGGGACTGTAGCTAGTTCGCATATGTTATAAATNCAAATTGGCTTTGTGTCAGCATTCAAAAACTGCTACTAACAACTGTATTGTTTTCATTGCTCATGTAGTAAGGGACTGTAGCTAGTCTGCATATGTTATAAATCTGAAGAAAAATAAATAAAAGAAAAAAGAAAATAGAATCAGGAAGCAGTCCATATTTCTAAAGGCACTGCCAAAGCGTTTCCAGCCTGAAGACTGTTTAAAAAAAACAAACCACAACTTTTGAGTCATTTTAATCTTAGTATAGCATGGCCATTATCAGCCTGAGGAATGCTGAGTGAGAGATTAAGTATGTTTACTAACTTGAGATCTAATTAAAAAGCTGTGTGATGAAAGAAATGAAGGAGAACATTTCTTATAATAAAATTCTCTGAACTAAATCTTGGATGTTGACAGAACTTGGACTAAGAATAAAGCTGAGAACTTATACTTTCTTTGAATACAATATTCCAGTTAAAGACAGACACATAACAATGTTCCAGTCTGTGGCAGACACATAAACCCCATCATTTTATATGAAAATATATAGAGCCATTTCCTCTTACCACCTACCCACATCCAGCAGGGTAGACAGGTTGTTTTGTTGGTTTTTTTTTAAATTTTTGAACAATTACCTTTACACTCAGATCAAGAACTGTCATGTTTGTTGTTGCAGCAATTGAAAAGACAACTGAGGTGTTTCAGAAGATTATCAGTATTTTAAAGAGTTGAAAATTTGTCTTTCACTAATACACTAGAATAGAGAGCCTGATTTCTTAAATTTTGCCAAATTCAAAAAAATCCTGGTTAAATATTCAGAAATGAGTTGAGAGGAAGATGGAAGATCAAAGTTCTTAGAGAAAAACTTAATGGTTCTTAGGCACAGGCTTCCCCTGTGTTCTTCCCCCGCAACAAGTGTACAATTAGGTTACCTCTGCCCCAATTTTAGTTTGACATTTCTCTCAGTTTCAAGTGTCATGCTATCTCATTGCAAAAATTATCACAAAGATAGCAGTAATCATGGTATCATATACTGTGTCATGAGTAAGGTTGGTAAATTCTAGTGTGAAAGTTGCCTGAAGTACTTGCTTCAGTTGTTTTAATATTCCCAATGGAATGAACATTTTAACTTTTTCCCTCTCAGGTTCTACCTATTTGCTTATTTTTTAAAGGCTGCTTATTTGTGAGCATAAAAGATCCTTGTAATCTGTTTTGTTAATGCTCCAGTCTTTTTTTGTTTTTTTTTTTTTTCTGTTGGCATCTTTTTTTTTTAACAAATTGTTCTCCTTCACTGTCATTTTTGTCTTTCCCTGCTTTAAGTATAAGGTTATATATTTTTTTCTTCATGTGCATTAGTTTTTGTTTTCCTCATGTTCCGTCATTACTGTCCTACTAAGTGAGACAAAGTTAACAATGTAACTCCATAATTGCTAGATGAGAGGACTGAGTTTTCTCTTCATTTAAAAGAAACAAATTGAAAATATTTGTTTGGCTCTCAGTGTTTGTATGATACTGTTTTGTTAAATCAATATGAATATATATATTATAAATAACATACATAACCAACATGTGTTGGTGAAAACACAGTAAATTGATGGAAAAACTCATTGATATTAGTGCTGTTAGATGAGGTACATATTAGAATACTAATTTTAGCTAAAATAGATTGAAAATAAGCCTGTATTTGAATTCATTTTAGAGCAGAAATTTGATAACCACTTAAGGAGTTTTTTTGCTTCTCTTAGATACGTTTTAAAAGGACAGTAGTTGAGATTTTAAACTCTCTACCTAGACAGTACTGCAATATTGCTGAAAGAGTGGTGAGAATACTATTTTTAACAATAAGTTTGCCAGCTGTTATATATTGATTTTAATTTGTCATTTTAAATGTCACAATATTGTTATATGATTTTAAGTTTACTTTTCACTTCCATAAAAGAATTATGGAAGAACCTATCTACTTTAGGTCTAGATGGAAACACAGTATTAGCCTAATTACAGAGATTAATGTCTTTATGATGTATGCAGTCACTTTCACAGCACCTATGATTCTTGGAAAATTTAATAGTAGATAAGAAAGTTGAAGCATACAAATCCAGTGATTCAGTGTTCTGGAAAGAAATAGAAAGATGGTAGCNACAGCACCTATGATTCTTGGAAAATTTAATAGTAGATAAGAAAGATGAAGCATACAAATCCAGTGATTCAGTGTTCGGGAAAGAAATAGAAAGATGGTAGCAAGAAGAAGAAGAACAAGGCAGGTGCCTGTAACGGTTTTCAGAGATTCAGCTTGTCTCAAAAGAAAGATGAGTAAAATTATTAATGGCACAACCATGTAATGTTGGTCAGAAAGAGTATTTCTTATTTTGGAGACTGGGAAGATCAGCATCGGGTAGATTTTCTCAGTATTCTTTCGAGTCTTACTTTGAGGCATGCAGACGTTCAGGTTATATACATGGGCTCCTTTAACAACTTGGAACAGAGGAGAAACCCTGTCTGGTGTTACTCTATTCCAAACATTTTATAGTTTAGGGAGGATATTTAGTGGCTGCCAGGAATGTCAAAGATTTTTTTATTCTAATTTCTTTGTTTGAAAAGCAGATTCGATGAAACTATTTCCTTAAAGTCCATACCTTATCACTTAGTATCTACTTTATAAAACACCTCAACTCTAAGAATTGTTCACTCCGAAGACTGAATCATTTCAGACACAGAAACTGTTGCTGACTTCAGAATTTTGCAAACTGACATCTAAACCATACTGCTATTATTTTCTTTATTGATGGATGATAGCTGATATTGAGGCTGAACTGATAGGAATTAATAGGTCTTCAATGCATTTGATAATTCAGGTATTCAAACCGAATCAGAGTCATAGTGCTTCTTAATTTTCAGCTATCATGATATCCAAGTTTTGAAGAGCAAGTGTAGGTTGAAAACCTGTCCAAATGCAAGTAAGACAGAAAGTGTTAATATCCCATGGCAGAAATAAAACTGTCTTTTTCCCTACTTAAATTTTGCCACTTAACATTTTATGAAATGTAATAGCCTGTGTTACCCAGGTGGCTTTCTCCCCTGGTACGTTGATTAAATATTTACTTTGTTTAACAGTCAACAGAGGACAGAAAAGTCTCTGAAAATACATTTTTAACCATTCTCTAAAGGTTCATATTAAAGAGTAATTTTAAACAGAACTCTGTAGAATGCATTTTATTTGCATGAAAAAATATTTCATATTATGTTTCTTGAAAATTTCAATGGTTGCACAAGTTTAGGTTTTGAATTATGCATTTACAGATATTTGCTCTGTAAAAATATGGAGAAAAAACTCACCAACTGAACAAAAAAGAAAAAACCCAGACCCTGCTTCAGATAGCCTAAATGCCAATTAGAAATTACAAAAAAATTACATCAAACGTGGTTACATGACTTCATCTGCAATTTGTTATTATATAAAATGACATTACAAGTTTTTTGGAAGGAATTTGTGTGACGGAAGTCTACAAAAGAGGAATATTGCAACTTTACAGTAGTATCTACATTCATCTACAATACTTTAGGTTCCTTTTTGCTGAATTATTCACAGAGAGGTTGTTTCAAAATTTTAAGGAATTTCAAAGAATGGAAGAAACAAAGTATCCACATTTTTTAGATGGAAAATACAGGCATAAGGAAGACTTGTCAAAAGATAGGCAGGTTGTCTGTAGGTGAGCCAGAAGAGAAAACCTGTTCTTTCTCTGAAGGATTTGCTCAATAACTACTATTGAAACACTAGATTTCTTAGAAGTGTGGCAAAATGAAGCACCAGCTCTAATCTGAAGGTATCATTTATTAGAGGTTATAGTGTGGTTTGACCTCTTTTCTGAAATCACCAGAAGGCAAGATTTTTCTTTGCATTGACTTTGTTCGTACTGTTGTGATAAACACAGAAGTCTGGTAGGATTCACGCTGAAATAACCAGGGTTTTTTTTTCCACAAGCCACAGAAGGATGGCTTGATAGTAAGATACATTTCCAACATTGTCCCATTGCCAGTCCTAATCAAAAATTTTTAGTTTCCAAAGAACATATGAATTGACCTAAAACTCATGAGATTAGACATATAACATAATCCTGTTAGCTTTAATATTTTGTGTTTCTAGCATAAGTGCTTGTTCCATTTTACAGTTTTAAGAATTGATAAACTACTGTTTGACTGATGTAATTATTTGACTGTAGGAGCTACATCTTTAATAATCTGATTCATTACAGATAGTGAAAGGCCACGATTCAAAGCAGAACAGGAGACTAAAATATCCGTAAGTGGCATCTGTGCAAATCTATTTCCCACAATTTGGGTGCATTCAAGCACTGTAAAAACATTAAAAAAAAATAAAAATCACGTTAGGTACAGTAGCTACTATGTTCTTTTCCCTTATTTTTCTTGTGGTACGTGATATTGTTTTCATATTTTCCATCTTTTCACACAGTCAAATTTTCTAAGATTTTTTATATATTTCATCTAGACTTACTATGTAGGAGTGAATTCTGTATTTATTATATTGGACTATATTATGTAAACAAAAAGAAAAGCAAACTGTAAAATAAGTTGTTTTTTTTTTTTAAATTGGAAATCTGAAATGTAGTAAACAAAAATAGTAATCCAAGTATGGTGGGCAAAGCTGAGTGCAAGATGTTTGCATTCACTGTCATTCTGATCATTGTTCTACAGTAGTCTTTAGGTGATGCTCTCTCAGTGTTTTAGTCTGGGCTCAGGGTGGACATCTGCAGTGAATCTTCTAATGGTTACCACTTTACTGGGCTTTTGTTTATACTCTAGGGCAGTCTCTTGTAAACCCATGCCTTTTCATGGGAAAGAGACAGAAGATAAATCTTGGAAATATGCCTCAGGTGCTCTGTCCACAAGCAGGGATTCCGTCCTTGGGACCAGATTAGACCTTAAATTGGTATAGTGAGGACCTCTAGGTCATCAGCACAGACTGTTTTGCCCGTAGCAGGAAAAAAAAATTGCTTACTTCATTTTTTACCTGTATCACACTTCTCCTGGCAATTAAAAAAAAACCCCAACAACAAAACAAAACCAACAAAAAAACCCCAAACAAACCAATCCCCAAACAAAAACAGAATAAAAGTAAACTCTTGAAGAAATATTCCTAGTCAATGCATATATCTTTGCTGGGAAGTTAAGGTGAATCAAACCAATAAGCAACCTCCAAGAATTACAGTTCTTAGAAGTTTGCTCACCCAGCAAAAAATAGGATTAATAAAATGCAGTTGCTCTGTGAGCATTTGTTATTGTGTGAAGACTGGTAAAATTGCTGAGTTTAAGAAAGAAAAAATTAATGTATTTTTTGATAAGTTAATGTGAACTCTTGCAGTCTAGTTGTATGCGTATGCTTTGAAATATATTTGCTAACAAGTCACTGTCACTTATTTCTTTTGCTGATATGAAGGTCCTGCTTTTGAAGCGTTATTCCTAGTGCCATTTACATTCATTCAGGTCTGGTGTATATATGTACAAAGTGCTGAGCGAAGAATGTGTCTTTTGAAAAAGACCCAGAATCGCACTTTCCAGAACACCAAGAAAGACTTGTTTAGTGATGATAAAGCTATCAAGAAAAGTATGCAAGGTTTTTAATTATGCACCTGGCCTACTTATCGTCAGGTTTCTGTTTCTTTTATTCCTTCCTAGGTAATAACTCATAGACGTTTGTTCCATGCTCTTGTCTCTTCTCATACTTGAGGTGATAAGACTTTTGAAATTTGTACAAAGAGAGTCCTGTCTCTTGTGAATTGCTTGAGAATTTAAAAATATATACTTTAAAATTGTGTTGCAATTTACGGTATTTCATTTCTGTGTATTTTTTCAGAAGACAGGTTATTTCCCTCCCACTTCTGCCTCTCAATAATACACAGGATCAGAAGAATTTCTTGAGGAATACTTAGTAGGCATTAAAAAGCACAACTAGATTTCATCGTTCTGGAAGTGTCTTTTTTAATACTCTGGCACCATTTCTTTTATGGTCTTTGCAAACGAATGCTCTAGAAAATTTTCATGAAAAAGTTGTCTTAGTTGTGAAGTAGCTGATATTTCAGAGTCACAGTTGTTTTTCTGTAGATGGAAATTTGAAAAAGTCTAAAAAGGAGAAGAAATAACAGCAGAAAAATTTGAAGGTGACTTTATAATCCAATAGAAGATCAATTCCTGTTGTCCTGTTGCAGACACCTTTTTTTTGATTTTTTTTTTTTTTTGTAGGGATGTAGAAATTGAAATTGTCATTAGCACAAAGGTGGTTACAGGGTTAATCTTGTGTGCTAAAAGCAACAGTGATCATAAAGATAGATAGTATTTTTATGTGAGAAAGAGCTAGTTCTAAGAATCATTGTGCGGTATGAAGGATGGGATATCCAGATGTTTTTTCTCTTCTATCAGATAGTAAAAGAAAAAGAGAAAACAAGATCAAAAGTGGGGAAACCTCCAGAGTTGTGACAGGCAAACAAGCGCAAAGAGAATCTGGTACATGAAACTATCTATACTAAGAATCCATGCTGAGGAGTTCGTTACTACTGAGATTTAATTAGCAACTCAGTACTGGGAGAAGAACCAATTATACAAGCACAGGGAGTTAACTAGGGAGGCTGAATCCTGACCTGCATATTTAAAAAAGGTTCTTGTTTACACACAGAAAGTGTTTTTGCTTTTCTTGTTCCAAACAAAATACTGAAAATTATTCTTGGAAAGTTTGGAGGAGAATTTTATTTTGGATTGCCATCCAAATTTTAGAGGGGTTTCCACATTTATTTTAACATACCTTTTTTTCCTGGAAAATAAGCTNCCCCCCCCCCCCTCCAGTTTTTCTGTCCACATCATGGCTTTTTGATATTTGAAAAATAGTAACACATGCTGATCTCTTTCTATGTATAGACCCAAGGAAACCAGAAAACATGAAAGCTCATGCAGTGTAAAACCACAAAAAATCTTCCTTATTTTTTAACACATATTCTGACCTTCAAATCTTCCAGAAATATATTTCTTTTCCCTTTGCAATGCTAGGTGATGCTTATTATTAAAACATTTCCTTTTTATTGGACTATAGTATACTACTTGATCAAGGAAAAAATACATTGTTGGTAGACTGCTTTGTATTTTATATTTTAATCAGTAAAGCTAATCAATATTCTTAATTTACAAGCCTTCACTAAATTTCTGAAAAGCACATGATTTTAAATACATGCGTTACAGATAATTTGTAGTTCAAATACCTGTTTAAGCTACTACATTAATTTCACCCTCAAATCTTTACATTAATCGTCTGTAGATATGATACTGAGTTAAAGATTGGTCATTAGTCATCGAATTCTTTAGTCATACAGATCAAGTTTATCTCTTAGACCTACTGCTACCATGCAACACATTCCTCAAAAGTGTTCCCTAAGATAAGCAAGGGCTGCATATCTGATAGAACATAGCTCTTGAGAATCTAAGATTTCAGCAGATTTCCATCTGTGAAGTCAACGTCCAACTGAGTTCTGAGTGCTACAGGTTATGTTGTGTCTTATACCTGAATGACCTGGTCTGGTCTCTTTATTGTCACCTACTGTTCTTGCAATGCTACAACCAGGTACATAGAAAAAGCAAGCTGAATAAAAACACAGACATACAAAATTAGCAAAAGTAAAAAGTTCAGAACTCTCCACATCCATTAAATATTGTTTGGACCCACCTTTTGAATGTGATAATCATTCAATTTTGTATGCGGTTTATGGCAGCAGCCATATTCAGGAGTCAATGGAGCTACTGTTTAGATGGGGAAGATTCTGGACTGGGGAAAGGTGAAGACTCATGTGTGTGTTCCCTCATCGTATGCTCTAGAGAAAAATATGTCTTATTATACATTTTGCTGGTAGCCTGATGACTCCAGTCCTATTAGTCTGCTCACCTCCCCAGAAAAACAGTCCCCGGTTGTATTTTAAACCCAGATATAGGTAAAAATCTTGGTCAGACATTTTGGTCTGACTTGTTGACCAGAAGCAGAACATTGTTTTCCAATAGTAATCTCGAAATACCTTAAATTTTATAGTGCTTCATTGAAGCTGTGTTTTTTTCTTGCCCATATTCCCACAAAGTCTAACTTATAGGCCAGCCTGTCTCATTCAGACTGTCATCAGTTACATATATTTACACTGAATTAAGCTTACTATCATAATCATACATAACCATAGGGTAACATACATAACCATAAGACAGTGACACTAGTGGAACAGACATTTTGAATACCCGTATCTAGAGAATTCTGGTTCTGACCAGATCCATATGAATAATATCATTTGGTTTGCTATCTGAACTATAGAAATCCAAAGTTATTGGGGATTAATACAAGTATCAGTTGTTTTTAATATGAAACAAGATGCTGTGTGTCATTGTGAAGTTATCTAAAAAAATTGAACGCAATAATTATTTGAAAAAGCAGACTTTTTGAGTTGAGATCTGAAAGATTTTGTTCTGGACACCTGAAACACTGATATTTTATATTAATAGAATATATTTATCCCCATTTTACTCAACCAAAAATGTGTGCTGAGTTGTACATGGATTCCCTATGATTAATTCTGACTTAGTTGTTGTTTCCCTTTATGTGCGTATCTGATTCACAGCTGTCTTATTTCTAAATTATGAGAAAATGTTCAAACTTAGAACTATTTTATGGCTGGTATCTCCCCACGGTCCACAATTCTATTTGGTTGCAAAGTTCAGGCGGTTTTCTAGTACAGCTCTCAGTTTCCAGAGAGGACAACATCTGGATGCTTAGCACAGCAGGCAATAAAAATTAGCACTTTCCTAACATGCAGGTTTTAAAATATGCATAGTAATAAATATAATTCCACATAATATACACTAACACTAAGTAATAAATTGCTACTTTGAGATTTATGTGCTTTATTCCCTGGAAACTACTGTCTGCCTGTATTTAGAGCTAAAAATGGCTGTTCACCTTGTAAGGTTTTATAAAAGTCCCTACTGCTTTTCTAAGTAAATTATTTTTCTGTAGCCTGAAGCTACTAACAGTACCTGAAGAATTAATAATGGTGTTGGCACCGGTCAGCTTGTATCCTGCCAATTCCCTCTCACACTGAGCACAGGCACTAAGAATACAATACTTGCAACTCCAGTGGGTTTTATTACATTTGCTGATAGTGATGATAGTAATCTTAAGTGACTAGCAAAACAAGAGGTCACTAAAAAAGATACAGCTAAAATACGTTGATAACCAACAAAACAAATGCATCCTTAAGTGGAAATTTTCAGGACTCTGTCAAAAAGCCCTTGGAAGACTTTTGGTTACCAAGTACTCCATCAGTGCTTCACTGAGGGACTTTAATTCCTTTCTGTGAGAACCTGGCAAAATTAACCTACCTGAAATTTTAGGTAGAAGCTTGAAAAAATAAAATAATGAAATCTGATGTTAATTCAGAAGTGTTATTTGGCTAGCTTCTGATTTATCAGTGTTTTGAATTGTCATCTTTCCGAAAGGTTTGAAAAGTTAAGTGATATTCCCGTACATTTAATGGGGGTAGGAAAGTTGTGTTTTCTTTAGGTTTACTTGTCAGGGTTTACAAAGCTGATCTGGACACTAGATTTAGAAGTTTGGGGAAAGTTTGATTAGTAGGGCTGAACACTTTTTGGTTATTATTGGTTTTACATTTCTTTCCTGGTGTGAAGCTGAGGCCAGACCACGGTCCCATTATAGAAGTCACTAAGCAAACATATAATAAAATTATAATCGCTGTGGTGTAGAGCTCACAACCCAAATAATAGCCTGACATTTCAACAATGCTAACTTAAATTATATTAGTGAAATTTCATTCCCATTACATAATAGGTATTTAAACATTAAGAAATATGTAAGAATGTGAATTTAATTTCCATAATTAATGTATCTAAAATTATAATTCTAATAAAGTGATATAATTTTGAAGTTATGAACATTGTGTTATACTAAGATGTCACAGTTATTCATTTAAGAAGTAAATATTTACAACCGTTACTTTAAAGAGAACATAAAACTTCTTTTATGTTCTTCTAACTTCTCCAGAAAGATCTAAATACTTTCCATATGAAAACGTTGAAAATTGTCCTTTTGGTGAGATCTTACCTAAGCATAGAACAGGCAAATTACTATATTGCTAATCATACACGTACTAACCAGAGTTCATTTACTACCTTCATTTCTGTCAAAATCGAAATAATGAATTTTGTTTGGCAAAATCTATTCTGGCTCAATTTAGACACATCATCCTAACGTCAGTAATACTACCAGAATGCCTGTAGACAGTACAAGCTTCCTAGGAAGATCAACTAAAATGAAGTAGAATACATGAAAGCAGTGCTTACATACAGTGATATATGCTAACAGCAGGTGGTGCTGTACCTTTAAATTAAAGGCAAACTGCAGCTGCCCTCCCGTATGTGCATGGATTATTACTGGTATGAAGACAGATGAAGCTTGAACCATATTTTATTTTTTTTTTTAGATTTGTATGGATTCATATAAATATGCATATATATATCGTATATGCTATTTCTGGTCTAAAAGTTCTGGTGAGAGTTGCCCTCTTGTCTTTGAGAGGCTTTACAGGTCTAGACAATCAGGCGGTTAACGTGTATTACTTGCTACAGTCAGAATCAGTCTTCTCAAATGTGATGCTTGTCTTCTGGAGTAGAAACCTTCTGGTTATTTTCATTATGCTTTAAGGCATGAGGTAGATGAGGCATACAGCTACCTGCAACTCACATCTATGGCAGGTTTTTCTTTGGTCATCACTGTTGTAATTAAGTGCCTTGANTTTTTTTTTTTTTTAATATCAGCTCTACTGAAGGGGCAGCAAAGGATTTTCCTGGGAAGATTTTGGGCTTCCGTCCTCAAACAAGTTTAATGTATGCTGTAGCTATACAGTTGAATTACGGGATAGCCCTTTTCAGGCTGCTCCCTGATACAGGTATCTCTGTAGATGGTAGTAAGAGCTCTGTATGTAGAGCTAAAGCTGAATTTTAGTGTCTCTGACAGGAGTAGTCTGAGTAAGTAGCAGATTACAACAAATTACCACATTCCTAGAGGATCTTGTGAAGATATCCCAGTGAACAGTGAATCATATGAAGTATAAAACAATTCATTTAACCCATATAAAGGAAGGGCTAACATTCATGCTAATCGAACTGCAGAATGTTATAAAGATTGTAAGATTTCCCCCACCATAATAATTCCTATTAAGCAATTTCCTTTCTATATAGGTATAAGTCCAATGGCATACAAGAGGTTAAAATAGAATAAAAAAAATAGTCTACATGCAGCAGATGAAAAATGCTATGCCTGAAAAGGATATTAATGAGACTTAATAGGCAAATTCTGTGACCTACTGAGTTAAAACATACTGAGTAACTACATCTATGAATTTCTTATGAATGATGAGTCAAGGACTGGTATTTTGTTCAAAAATGTATCTGCTGATTCAAATCTGCCTTAAGTGATTAGGTGTCAAGCTGAGCACTACAAAAACATCACTACCATTGCATTGACTACATCTATGGAAACTCCTTTTCTATTTCATGAGAAGAGTAAAGAGAAGGAGGTTATTCTTAGAATCTGATGGTACCTAAAACAATTACCAAAGTAACTTTTTGAATACCTACTTAAATACTTGCCTGCTAAAGCTAAATGAAAACCACAATATTTATTGGATTCAGTTTACAGTCAAATGGACATAAGGAAGGACATTATTGACAACCTAATTATCACTGGGACCTGGATGTCTGATACACTTACTCTGAGAATTTAGAGAGCTTTCAGTTTTATAGATAGAAAAACAAAGAATGATGAATTCTTTCAATAAAAAGAAGTTGTTACATATTAGGCCTAACTTGTGTAATGCGTAGTTATCGTTTTGTAGTTCGAACAAAATAAATGCATGTTAATTAGAGAATGATCAAACAAATTACTTTTTAACATAGACAAAGAAAATAAATGAGAATTCTTAGCATTTCTGTAGCTTTCTAATACATGTGAGTTATAAAAGCTATTTTGATTTTATAACTGTTTTCAGGACTGCTGATGATTTTTTTTTTATGTAGGGTTATAAATTAGGAGAAAACAAAAAAAAAAACCCAACTTTTTTTTTGCCTTGCTGCACATAGCTGAGAATTAATTTGGCATTTTTATATGAGTAGATTAAGACCCTCGTGCTTATAATCCTATGCCTATATGGTAGGTACTAAGAGATGAGCATGGGTTAGAATCTTATAAAGGATTTCATTGCTTTTAAAAGGCTTCTTTTAAGCATACAGAGATTTACATGCATTTAAATTGTCACTTAATATTTGGATAAAAAACACTTACTTTTTTTCACTGTGGATATTACTTGAATATGCATTATGTTAGTTCCAAAGAGGGTGTTACTATAGAAATACATGTACAANACATGCATTTAAATTGTCACTTAATATTTGGATAAAAAACACTTTTTTTCACTGTGGATATTACTTGAATATGTATTATGTTAGTTCCAAAGAGAGTGTTACTATAGAAATACAAGTACAGGAAGGAAACATCCTGGGTTTACTGGTGCTAAATTCATAACTCTGCAAAAGACTCATTTAAAAAAAACCCAACCACTTAATATGCAAGCTTTATTTTGCCTCCTTTTAGTAATGTTCTTTTCATCGTATGCTAGACCTTGTTTAAAGTTAAACATTTACCTAACTACCTCTTTGGTGCTGAAGTTTTATTAATCATCTTACAGGTGATCAATAAAATATTATTTTATTAAAATTTCAGAAAATGTTTGCAATGATGTCATGCTTGCAATAAATGTCGCTGAAGCTCACTGCAGTTCTTCTGAAACAGAGTTGATACAGTCATTAGCAGGGAAACCCAGAAACAGCTTGTACAGCTTTAAAAGTATGCCTGTCTAGACAGCAGATGAATGGAGAAGAATTTCTTCCTGCATTGGCCTTGAGCAAACTCTATGCAAAATCACAAGTACTTATATAAGCCAAGACTGCAGTGACCAGGCAGGAGAGCTTAAAATCCTCATTATAGATTATATTTTATGTAATCATGACTTGTTTACATATTATAAATGAACATATATTTTATGTGTTGGGTACTCTGCAACAATATGATGTATGGCTCGTGTAACCCCAGAAATAAAAATATATATTTAGAAAGAAATTTCCTTACAGCAGGAATAACAATAGTATTCTTCAATCTCTTGTGTGCCATTCCTGGCAGAAGAAAATAAGCTTCAGTATAGAGCCATAAATCTGAGCTCCAGTACACTCAGCAACATTTGTGATCGTGCTGCAGGCTGACAAGAACTGTGGCATGGCTCTTCCCCTATGTATTCCTTGTACTTGCTTCTCCAGCGTGAGAAAGGCTCAGTTCCTTTACAAAGAGATCTCCCTCTCTCTCCAGGGAATTTCAGTCATCCTAAAGAGACTTTGGAACATGGTGAGCAAAGAGACGGGCAAACCCCTAACACGCAGTTCTGTCCACCAAGAAGCATAGGAGAGTTGGCTGATGGCTTTCTGTTTCTCAGGGCCAGGGAGCTCTTGCTCAAATATTTCCTCCCCTTCCCCTTCACTAACATGGTGGCAAATATTTACTCTGTTAGATGTTCACTCTTGCAGTC
Organism: Himantopus leucocephalus; assembly: GCA_003993805.1. Classification (NCBI taxonomy): domain Eukaryota; kingdom Metazoa; phylum Chordata; class Aves; order Charadriiformes; family Recurvirostridae; genus Himantopus; species Himantopus leucocephalus. The sequence goes on from RSEF01000002.1 coordinate 82,389,299, forward strand.
AAAATATGGCATGAACTGAACTAAGGGTGTATATCTGCACACTTAATTCATATATAGTATAGCTTAAGCAGTAGTAAAGGAGTTCAGATAAACCATGTTGCTTCACATTTGTTGCAAGCTAAGAACATACAGTGTATATGAAAATTAGCTCAGCTGATGCTTGGTAAGCCACAGTAACTTGATTCATTATCAGTTCCCTGGGAAGCTAGGCCACAAATCATATAAAATTGCATAGGTTAAAATCTCAAGAGTTTTTAACAGATTCCTGGTACAATGTACTCAATATATGACTTTCAACACATTGACATTTGTGAGTTTTAGCTGAATTCTGTTCAAAACAGCTTCAAAAGATAAATTCTGCTTAAGAGCTATTATTATGAATGATAAAAGGGTGCAGCAGATATTGGGAGCATCAGAGTATGGGGACAAATCTCGGGAATCAAGCAAGGAAGGTGTAAGCGACATAGTCTGTAAGTGTTGGCATGGACTTGATAGAAACCTCAGCGGAAAGGAGTGAAAGATGGCGGTTTGAACAGCTGTTTCCACGATGTGCCAACATAACCTCAATGGGAAGCAAAAACTGGACAGTGCAGATCGCATGCAGCCAGCGCTGAACCTGGAAAGGTTCCCTTAAGTCAGCACACACACAGACTCTGGTGCCATGCCAAGCAGTATTGCATATGAGCTATGAGGATAAGCAAGTAAGAATAATCATAAGGAGCTCAGAGCAGCAGCAATCTCACCGATACATCTCTGCCACTCAGCTCTAACTGTCCGGAGGATCAATGACTGTGTAGCGACATGCATTAACTCGAGGAAGCTTAATACAAAGCATGCATGTATTTAACCCCGCTAAGGCAGCCTCTCAACCTGAAGATAATGGCAGGAAAATGGCATTTTAGAGCATAGCATACTGCATGTTTTACTGGTGCCTGTGCTCATGTTCATTGTCCATTTGCATAATTAATATCAGAAGTCCAATATACAGAAACTGTTCGTGACCTGAAAAATCCAATAGGGGACAGCACACTGGGATGAGCTAGATGGAGCTGCTACTTTCCAGGTTTTATCTGAGGGCTAAATGACTGGTTTATTCATTCATCCCAGCAGTGACTTAAGCCACTAACTGCCAACATTTTCTTTAATCCATTCTCAATTGAAAAACTAGTAACCTTTCCACATTCACCATGCCAGATGCTGTATTTCTTTTCACTTGGTCTGCTCTGCCTCTAGGAACTTTTCAACATCTCCCTGATGGGAAATGGGAAGAGTAAGCAAAACTTGGTCAGTGAGCAACCATATTTCCTAAGGTTTCCATTTGTTTTTTGTTCATTTGTTAAATTCATTAAGTCGTTCAGAACAGCCACCCAAAAGTTGCTTTAGGGAGTCATATTGGCAAAAGGGAAAGCAAGCCATATGCATGATAGCTGTCTTTATGACTAAAATAAATAAAAGTTCAGACAAATTAATGGTTGCAGCCCTGACGTGATAGGCACAAAACGAGGAAGTATTAAGATATAACGGAGACCTGATGAGATACATCCGCAGGTCCTTAGGGAACTGGCAGATAAAGTTGCCAAGCCACTATCCATCATATTTGAGAAGTTGTGGCAGGCCAGTAAAGTTCCCATGGACTGGAAAAGGGGAAACATAACCCCCATTTTTGAAAAGGGAAAATGGAAGACCCAGGGAACTACAGGCCAGTCAGTCTCACTT
>RSEF01000002.1:82391114-82418347 GCA_003993805.1 Himantopus leucocephalus
AGTTGCACCAGGGGAGGTTTAAACTGGATATTCGGAAGAAATTCTTCACAGAAAGGGTTGTCAATCATTAGAACAGGCTGTCCAGGGAAGTGGTTGAGTCACCATCCCTGGAGATATTTCAAAGTTGTATAGATGTGGTGGCTTAGGGACATCTTTAGTGGTGGACTTGGCAGTGCTAGGTTAACGATTGGACTTGATGATCTTAAAGGTCTTTTCCAACCTAAATATTTTTATGATTCTATAAATTTCCAATGCAGAACAACAAAAAGAAAAACTTCTAAAAGCAACTGTCCAAGAAGCACACAAAAACCATCAGCAAATTCCTTCTTGGGAAGATGCATGAGTCTACAATACAGGCCTTGGTCATCCTGGCCACCTAGCCTCTCTAGAACAAACACGCACATACACATGCACACCCTTCTCCAAATTCAATGTGAACACAAGTTTCCTACCAAAGGAGGTGTTGAGGTAAACCAAAACCACTAGTAAAGCAGCAGAAATTGCTGCAGCATGTACCTTTCTAATTGGCCAGCAGCCAGAATATATCCCATATAATGAATATGTAGGTATAGTAATCAGGTAATAAGATAAAGCACTGCTGGCTCTCCATCCCCCTATTGTGAGGTCTGGAGAGATTTCATCATATACCTATTTCAATTCAAAATGGTGTTGACTGAAAGGTGTATCCATTTACAAATAAATCCTTTAAATAGGACATAGAGTCTACAGAAAAAGCAGAGCTATGTTCAATTCCCTTAACTCTTCCCCATAATGAGCAGAGCAAAAAACAAGTATCACGTACACTCTAAAAAGCTCTCTACTTTAAAGTCTGAAACAATTCAAGACATTGTTTAATTGTATTTGGCAAATTTAATTAATGTTTTTCTTAATTCTTCTTTAATTAATGTCTTGTTCTCTGTGTTTTGAAGGTTCAACACCAGAGACTCACAGATGAAGTTTTCCAAACAGGAAACTCCATAAAGGACTATCCAGTTGCAAAACGGCTGCTACCTCACACTCTTCGCAATGTGACTTTGACTCCTGGCAGTGTAAGACACCTGAGTATCTCCTAGCTTTTTTTGCTCAGGGGAAATAACAAGAGGCAGAGTATTTTTTGGAAGATGTCAGTTTCTTTCAGGATCATTGAGATGAGATGCAGCAGCCATTTTGGAAGGAAACTGTTGTACGGTTCTTGAAATAGAAACTTCAGGTAATTCCTCTAAATATAGATAAATTAAGTTGCAAATTTCCAGCAAACCAATACAACCATATAAGTAAAAAAATATTTATTTTCAGTAATTCTACATTGCACCCAACTCTACTGAAGAAAAGTACTCTACTTTTTTCCACCCAGATAGTCTAACACTTAGAAATACTGCCAAGTATGTGTGCACGCACCTTGTGCATATGACTGTGTGAATACAGAAAGAAATAGGGTTTGGCTACTTTACTCCCACATTGTATCATTTTTGTTATCTGGTTTCTATAGTAGTTTGGCACCTTCAGTTTCAGAAGAGTTATTTCCTTTGTCCATCTCCCTCACAAGTCCAGGCCAGCATTGAGTCCCTCCCTGCACACCAGTGCCCATCTGCAGCCATTGAAGACCATTAGCCCTTCCCAGTCCTTGGGAGGGTGACTTTAAAACTGTCATGGTTTCAGCTAAGATGGAGTTAACTCTTTTGCTAGCAGCTGGTGCGGGGCCATGTTTTGGACTTGGGATGAGAGTGGTGTTGATAGCTCACTGATGTTTTTGGTTGCAGCTAAGCAGTCAAGACCTTTTCTGCTCCTCCCACCACCCCCCCAGTGAGTAGGCTGGGAGTGCACAAAAAGTTGGGAGGAGACACAGCTGGGACAGCTGACCCCAAATGATCAAAGGAGTATTCCATGCCAGGTGACATCATGCTCAGTATATAAAGCTGGTGGAAGAGGCAGGAAGGAGAGGGAGCACTTGGAGTGATGGCATTTCTCTTCCCAACTACTTGTTATGCATGATGGAACCCTGCTTTCCTGGAGATGGCTGAACACCTGCCTGATGACAGGAAGCAGTAAATGAATTGCTTCTCCTTTGCTTGCATACATGGCTTTTGCTTTACTTATTCAACTTTTTTTATCTCAGCCCGTGAGTTTTTCTCACTTTTACTTTTCTGATTCCCTCCCTCATCCCAACTCAGGGGAGTGAGCAGCTGTGTGGTCCTGGTCATTGGCTAGGGTTAAACCATGACAAAAATGTGTTTTCTTCTTTCTTTCTCAGGACTGCTTTTAAAGTGGTAAATAAGAACAGATGAGCTAGAGGAAATGGACAGAGATAGTAACTTATATGGTAACAATAAGGAAAAGGAATATGCAGTGGCTTTGTAAGGGATGATGTGGTTGCAGAAGAAAAATGAGGAAAGAGGTAGAGAGATATTGGAGAATGTACATCAGCTACTTTAATGCTATTCTGGCAAAACAAAATAGCTGGGAATGCAGTTTAGCTGTTGACGATAGCCTGCTCAACCTGTGTTATTTGGTGTTGTAAAGCAGAACAAAGTGGATGCTGGAACTGCCAGAAAGTTGACACACAAGTTAATCATTTATTATTAGGATTTAGTGAATTAGGTTTCCACTGCCTTCATGTAAACTGAAACGTGGCTCAGTAAGTCTTGTGGTTTGAGGAGGACAGAATGTCAGGAATTGTTGAACATCTAAACAACAATTAAACTCCTGTATTTCTATTAGCAAGTCTTCTCCATGATATCACTCACTTTTCTTTTACAGACACCTGTTACTCTTCTATGAAGAGACTTTTTCAAAATTTAAAATTACCTCCACATGCAATTCTCAAGAATGGTGGAATATATTTCTTCGAAAAACACCTATTTTCTGTATTTCAGTAGCACCTAAAAGCTCCCGCCTAGACTAGAGTAATGGTTTAAGCATTGTACAACCATACAACAAAAGACAACCAGTAAAATAAAGTGTTTTTTATTTACACAAACAAGACAGATTGAAGAAAGATGGTATTATACCCATTTTGCAAAATTAACTGAGTCACCAGCAGGTTGGCTTGACTAGGTTACACAGTAGTTTGTGACGTTAGGGAACACAGAAGTGGAATAGAAATCAAAGTCTTCTGATTCCCAGCATACTGCCTTAACCAAAACCCAAGGTTGCTCCTCCCGAAGACAAATTTTTGGTTTCTTTAAGTAAGAGAAATTAGTACCCAAGGCTATATCTTTATTGCATAAATTATAAAAATATAAATTATTTTATGTATTATAAATACTTTTCCACTGCTTATGCCCTCTAACATCCTACTTCCATAATGATTAGCTTTCATTAATTTTAACACATGCAAATATAATAAGATTAAATGCATAATATTGGAATAAAATGTATGGAAACAAATTTTAGATTATAGTTACTTATTCATAAATTCTCTTGGTATCAGAACAGATGTTTTAATTAGGAATAACTATGAAATGAATTACATTGTAATTTTAGTACATATTTCTAGTGATAAAAACTGAGCTATATTTAGCCATCCAGCCTTACTCTGTATTTATCAAATTCTCCATATATAGAGCTTTCTGCTATGTGGTCGTTCTCTTCCAGGAAAAGGTTTTAGAAAAAAAAAAATTCTTACAAGAAAAAATTTTCTTATACGTGCTGCCTATTAGCATCTACATGTTTAATTCAATCATAGTTTTCCTTTTATGAGAAGAAACTTTGTCAAAGACTTTTACAGAGGAATCTGAAGAGTTTTCAATGCTTGGTTGTTTGATCTAGTTCACAAGGAACAATGGCAGTGGGCATGTCAAATGTTTTGGCATCTCCTAGCGCAAAGGGGTTTTCCTTTAACATCAATATCTCTCAGAGGTTTGTCTGCTTGAATTTATTTCCTTGTGGGATGGAGATTCCTGTCATATGTAATGATCCTTATGATTACTTCATATAGGATTTCTCTGCAGAATTACTGTGTGACCTTTATATTTCATTTAAAGTGCTGCAATAAAATGCAAAATGAAAGGCAACTAAAATTTTCCTCACTGACACAAAGCCAACAAAATTTTCATTTACCAATGGAAGAAAACAGATCAATGGAAGATTAAAACTCTAAATGGAGGTGTTACGCACAAATTAAACCCAAAATGGTCGTTGAAGAATGAACTTCACTTAGTCTCTCTTCCTTTGGTTGGGAAAAGATCTATATTTTGTGGGGAAAGCTGGGTCACAGATCTATGTAGAAAAAGTGCTTAAAAACATTCAACATCCTTGGCATGACTTATGAAATGCTACATTACAGGAATTGTTGTAATTGCCAAGACAAACAGCACATTATTGGGAACCTCAGGGCTACACAAGACACCTAAAATTCCTGCATCTGCCAAAAATTACCGTTTATTTTACTGTTATAACAACTATAAGTCCTGTTCATGGAAAATAGTCCATTTAAACACTTTTCAGACTGACAGTGGAAAAATGATATTTTGTAGGACAGGTTGTCTATTTTGATGACTTTTAAAATAATTTCTTCACAATAAAAGTTCCTCAACCTATGGATTACTGTCTGGTTATTATTCTGTTTGCGAGGATTTGAAAAGTGCTGTGCTTACGCTCTATCTTCTCATCCTTCTATTAAATCAGTGCGTTAATCCCATCAGCTTCAGCTACTTAATGTTTTTTAAACATGGGATTTTCTGATCACCTCTGCTACTAAGAATTTGATTCATCTTATAACAAATTATCCTTTGCATGATTATTGCACATTTCTTGCCATTTTAGGGCAAGATAGCTCTGTTTTACAATGCTGGTTGTGCCTGGCTGCAAATTTATTGTCTGGGGGATGGGGAAAGAGGGCCTACAGTACTTAAAAGACGATACATTGTTTTACTCAAGTAGGAAAATGGTGTATGAGATATGCTGGATCTTGTCTTATGAAAAAGATGTTAATTGTGCTAATGGACCATCCCAGCCACATACTGCTTTTGATGGAATATGTCATTCCATTTCCTTCCCAGTTTAATCATCATGGCTAATGGTGGTGGCTCCATCAGTTTCATAGCTCCTCAGCTGCTGCATTTTTTTCCCCCTTTACTCCAGTGGAAGTGCCTATGAGAGATGCCATCCAGAAGGTATCTCAATAATTAGCAGGTATTCACCTTTTCCTTCCTTTGTCATCACTGCAGCTGCCTTCTGTGGCTGCCTATTCACTACAGTGGGATGCTATCCTACTTCCTACGTCTGGATTTCATCCCACAGCTTCTTAGAAATGATGATTTGGAGACAGGACATTTTTCATTCTCCTCCACAGCTGTTTCTTCTTGGGATAATTTAGGACTAGACACTTGAAACTGGCTGAGTACTTAGTCCTCCAGTATTTTTACTATGTTTCCAAACAATTTGCTGTTATGGTCAACTAGAGACAGAAATGTAGGGAAATTACAAGACATTCTCAATGACTCTAGTACTGCAGAAAGTCTAGATTAGCCCCACCACTAGAATTTTAGTTTCCCCATTATATTCTATTAGGATCTGACTAATTGTTTTTCTGCCTGGTCTGAAGACATATGCAGTGAAAACTGGCTTTCCATCTGGTTCCTAATTATTTTCGTATCAATATCTAGGTTCAGGAGAGCGTTTAAAAAATTGCTAATAAAGTCCTGCATGATTTCTCAACACAGATACCAGAGTTTTTCATAAGGTATCAAAGTGTATTATAAGTCATTAAATTTCTAAATCAGGGTTTTAAATGTCAGGCTGGAGATGGATTTTTTTTTTGCCTTAATGACCTAATATTAACCTCTCATAGTATTTTTTTATATGTGTATAAATAGATCAATGAAAATCAAGGATAAATGGAGATAAGTTAATGTAAATCATGTGGTACCTGAAATGTGGCTTACATGAAACAGACCCTCAAGTAATGTGAAGTATTTCCGGGTTTCAGCAGAACCAGTAAGTTTACTCAACAGAACGAATCTACTTCTTAAATTGTAAGGTAAGAATTATTTCCTTTCACTGGATCAAGAGAGAGGACTCAGGANATGAAACAGACCCTCAAGTAATGTGAAGTATTTCTGGGTTTCAGCAGAACCAGTAAGTTTCCTCAACAGAATGAATCTACTTCTTAAATTGTAAGATAAGAATTATTTCCTTTCACTGGATCAAGAGAGAGGACTCAGGAGATGCAGGTTCTATTTCCACTATCCTACGGGTTTGGCANAGATGCAGGTTCTATTTCCACTATACTACGGGTTTGGCAAGGTACCAAGAATATCCAATTATTCTTCTCTGTATCTCAGTTTTCCAATACATAAAATAAAAATTCTATTGACTTCTTGGTATAATGCTGTGAGGTCCCCTGGCTAAAATCAGTACTAACAGAGTTGGGTAAAATCATGATGAGGTTGTACGGTTTCAAAATTCTCATCCACATTGCTGACACCGCATCACCTGACTTACCTGCAGACTTGCATATTTTCCTCAATAATTATATTAAACACATTTATTGAATTTCAGTTTCCACATATTTCTGGTATTGCAAAAATGTTTTATTACTTACACTTTCTATAACTACTCTTAATTTATTGATTTTTGTTAGTGAAAGTTGCAATTCATGAAATGCTATAAGTAACATAAATGCATAAACTAATATTTTCCATGTGTCTACAACACACTGGTTGTTTTTAAATGGAATACAAATTGATTAACCAGAGTTTTTTTTTATTTGCACTCAACTATTTCTAATTTTTTACAGTATCTAAAGTACATCTAGAAATGCTGATATATTTTTCTAGCAAAATGCAATCAGTTCATAATATGTTATTGATGACTTAGTCACAGAACTTCTAGCTAGTAAGTTTTTCACATCCATCTAGTTAAGAAAATAGTGATGTAGTCTTACACATACTGGGAATTATCAGGTTTTTGGTAGTGAAGATTTAGAAAGGAAATATTCTCCTTTTCAGTGGTTGTGTTTGAGAAGACTGTAGAAGCACTTATTAGGTAGGAGAAGAGTTCTTTCACAAAGACAAACAGCATGGAAATACCTGTGGTTACTATCTGCAACAAAAGTCACATACTTAAGATTTTATTTAAAATAGAGTCTTTGAGGAAGAAAGACTAATCTAAATGAAGTGGCTTTAAAAATACCTTAGCTCAATCACCTTAATTACTGGAGTTAGTGGCCCATATAGTAAATCAAGTAAATGGTTTCTATGTACTTTTTTTGTATATAATGAAAATTAGCAACAAACAAATGTATTACTAAAATCTAATTTTCTAAAACAGATTAGAATGAAATAAAACTGTGATGAAAGGTTACCATTATTATTAAATTAATAAGTCAGTAGACTCAATCACTTAGTCAATAAAGATGAAGGGGTTTTTCTATGTTACTATTTTCTTTCTTACTGCTCAGTGATGGCTAACATCTATCAGTTTCCTTCCTTTCCTTCTCATGTGAAGGAGGAAAACTAGGCATAAGAAGTACGTTTGTGTGTGAACTCATTCAAAATGAGTCTTTTTTTTTTATTTTTAACCTGAGCTGCTTTTAACAAAGAAACCTAAAGCAGCTTCTGTATTGTTACCAGTAAATTCTGTTCACTAGGAAAATTAGAATTTCTCAACTGTAACTCAGCTTGAAGCCTCTGAATCTCACAAGCCATGCATGATAAAAAACTGACAGTGAATAAAATGTATGAATCAGACTTTTAAAAGTGGCGGTCTTCTCTGAGAAGGAGGTAAGACTTTGTTGAGTTACTCACTACAGTCAAAGCTCAAAACCTCAGCTAACACAGATACGACAAACATTACATAGGACTTCTTAAGGCTGGCTGTAGTAAATACTACAACAATGGCATGAAACTGGCCTTTTATGTTGTTAGGATGACTATAAGAGTGACATGAATGCTCAATTTCACTATATTCATTTGAAAACTAAACAGCTGTTCAATCTTTGTCTCTATGAAGGCAGTATTAGAGCAGCATAAAGGTATCAAGACAGACATCTGTTCAACTGCACATACATCTACCTTGGAGATTAGCTGATTTTTGTGTTTCTAAATAAATCTTCATTTAAGGATGCCGAATACTTTAAGAAAAGCAAATTGAACATAAAACTCTATAAGGTATACAAGTACTACATGCATTTCACAGAGAGAAGCAGAGACAAGAATAAGTGGTTTGCCCAAGCTCAAAGAACAGATCAAAAGCAGAGCCCGGGTGAGCAGTTTATAGTCCTACTGCTCAAGCTGAGATGTGAGACCCAGAGAAGGGGTTGCTTTCTGACTGCCTCCCCAGGGAGGGAATTTCACACAGAATCATTTGCCCCAACCACTACAGAAAACACTGCCTCTGTCAGCTTACTCCACTGTTTAATTCCAGAAAGAGTTACAAGACAATATTGAACACAGCTGGTACATACAAGCACTTTGAAAGAAAATAAACAGGAGGATACTAGGTTAACTAATCTTCCTTAAAATCACACATTTTAGAAATATATAAAATTCATATAGTATATACACACACTCTTGTATAAATATATCAATATAGTAGAGGGAAAGTGGGGCTTTTGAGAAAAGCATTTCCATCTTTCATTTCTTGAATGCAAAGATTATAAAATAGGGTAGGTAGGCACAGCAATTACAAGCAAATATCAGTTCAAAATTAGAATTACATAAACATGACCTATAGACCTGTGTAATTTCCCTTGTAGCAAAAATATTTTTAATAAAGATTCAGATTTGAATACAAATATTATACTAAAAATAATCCCCAAATAATCTCTGAATAAAAACAATTAATTTGTTCATGACAAATGTCAGTCACTAGTGAAGTGAGAAAGCAATTGACTAAAAAGCTTAACCTATATGATTGTAATTAAAAACAGACATGCTACTACTAGGGCTTCCTGACTTTTAAACCAGATGTTTATTTTTTGAGAAATAATGGATATCACATGGCACATTTAGACATTTAAATTACTGTTGGGTAGTAAACCAATTGTAACACAGGCCTAAGAAGTCCAGATTTTTTCATTCAGTTTTAAAGGCAGAGTGGGAGACTGCGTGAGTTGTTGGAATTTAACTGTTTAAGCCTGTCACATAAAGAGGCTTATGCCTCTTAAAAATAATTAGAAGTGGCATCAGCAATATTTGCATCACTGCTGTTGAATTACATTGTTCTTGACAAAGATTCACGTTGCAAATCACGATTGGGACTACGTTAAAAAGAATCCTCTAAGCCTGACCAAATAAAATTGCATTTACTGTATTTAAGGAAATCGTACCAACTTTGCCCTCCTGGATAAAGTCTTGGACAAGCTACCAGTCAACCCAATAAATGCGTGGTTGGCTTCCATGTACAATACTTTGAATATAAATGTGTATATATATTTTTCAAAGTTGGACAGTGTTATTAAATCCCAGAGTACTTAAATTCTTTAGCAACAGTGCTGCAGCTTTTCTGACCAGTCCCCATTTTGTAATTAGTGACACTTATTAACATTTTGTCTTGAGCTCCTATCAACCACGTGTAATTGTGATTTATTAGTTTACCATAAATATTCAGCTATGCTACTAATTCAGGATTCATTTAAGATTTGGGAGAAATTTTCACAACTTTATTCTACTCCTTCCTCTGACCTTAAAGCTGTACTTATATCAGGAAAAGCAGATAGAAAACATTCTGTGCTATACATAAATTTTAAATCTTTTATTTAGCATGGCTAATATTACTGTTGACATCTTGGATAGCAGTAGCAGCTGATCAAACTGAAGAAAGAAATACTTTGGAAGCAAATGTCTACCTCTGAGGAAAACAGCTGAATTCAGACCAAAGATCTGGTTATTTCAAGTACCCTCTTCTGCCATTTTCTGCCTCTCAGTATCAAGGTGCAACGATGCAACTGTACTTTGATCATTTGCTCTACAATCACACATCATCTTCTGCAAGTGAGACACAGACCACAGATAGAAAATGAAGAGCATGCTGAAACACAAGCTACAGCAACATAGACACAAAACAGCCATTAGCTGGATTCTTCTGGCTGCTTTTTCATGCAAGAGAAAAGAGAGAAAACAAAAGTCACATGGTTTATGAGGCAATTTCTGAAACAGAGGCATTAAAAAAGCAAAGAAGAAAAAATGCCTATGGCTTTTGATGGAAAAAAAAAACCCCCAAACCACTTAAACAGATCTGAGAGTGGAAGGAATACATTTAAAGAAATGCAGCAGATGGAGAGGAGAATAACATCTTGAGTTAATTTATTTTTGAAGTACACAATGAGTTTTAGGATATAATTGAATTAAAGAGTCAGAGGATGAAATAACCTTCTTCTTGTTCTGCATATTGTTCTCACAAAAACAAGAATAGCAAGTTCAGATGTTTAGAAAAATCAGCCTAATTTTTTTAATTTTTTAGTATAAACCTGCTGGTTGAGGAATATGTCTAAGTATAGCAACAAAATGGCCAGTCACCAGGTGCCTAGACTGCTTGATTATTTAGGCATCACCAGAATACAGTGTTTGTCATGCAGGTGTACCAGTTGTGTGATCCAGCACTGTAAGATACATCCTTTAGCAGCTTTTTTCTTCAAAACACACATTAATAAATGCCTATACTATAGTGGCCTATAGGAACTACAGTCTTCCATACCTAGACTGTTTTCAGTATTAATTCCATGTTCTTAAAATTAATACGCATATGTAAACAAAACAAGACATTTTCACCTCTGGACATACATAAAAAATAAAGTTTTATTAATCCAGTGGCTAACTTCTATTGCTTCATGGAAAATGTCAAGACTATCAATTAAAGACATTAATGTACCCTATAGGGGTGTTTTCCTTCACTTATCATGCAGGTAGGTGGGTTACACACCAGATCACGATGCATACCCACTCCCCACTGCCCCAAATCATACATAGCTAAACAAAAAGTTCAGACAATGTGTGAAAGGTACGCTACTGCAGATTTTAAAAAAGTAAAATAATGCATCTCTTTCAATTAGCTTCAACTTTGTTGCTTTTCAAATTGATTTTTCAGGAAAAAGGATCAATAATTTTTTTTGATCAATTTTGCTACCAATCACATTCCTATCACTCATGCATATCCTTAGTGTGAAATATTGCAGTGATAACTGAGAGGTACTTTATGTACAGGGCAGTCTTTAGTGTTCTGTTTGCATGTTCTTAGCATTCAAGACACTGTGGTCCCAAAACATATTTTCCCCTATTTCTGAGCCCTTCCGTTTTATGAAGCATCTTACTTTAAGGAAATAATCAAAAAGAAGGAAAAAGTTATGAATTCCAGTGTTATACAGGGTTAAGACCCAAAAGATATCCAATTCCATTACCTTAAGCACTCCACAAACCCTGAATAATACTTAGCATCCATGAAGAAAAAGTTACAGTTGCAAAGGTGCAGAAAAACTTATGAAAAATAATAATAATGCACAGGATACATTGTTGGTGTGAGGATGAAAAAAAACTTCGCATTACTGCACTACTATCCAAACCCTGTCATAATCTAACAGAGGAGAGGAGGAAAACATCAGCAAGTGTGGACTGAAGCTAAGATGAGAACATCCGGGAGAAGGTTTTGCAGAATAGCACCATGCTTTTTCTCCTAGTTTGTCAACTTCAGACTCAGGTGAATTATGAAAGGATGCAGAGAGCATGGTGATATCTGCAGGGTTGTTTCTCGCACATATTCTCACTCCTCTCTCCAGCTGCAATTGCACCATTGTTTTGCTGCATACACCCCCCACACTCCCCCCCCTTAAATATTATTGCAGAGGTGTTACCACCATTGCTGATGAGCTCAGCCTTGGCCAGTGGTGGGTCCGTCTTGGAGCTGTCTGGCATTGGCTCTATTGGACATAGGGGAAGCTCCTAGCAGCTTCTCACAGAAGCCACCCCTGTAGCGTGCCCACCCCCCACCCCCCGCCACCAAAAACTTGCCATGCAAACCCAATACAGTGTCTGAAAACATCTGCATAGTTGGCATTCAGTCAGTGCAACAGCTGCATCTACTCTGTGACAGGTACACTGAGTACCATTTTAGTTAAGACACTGGATTATGCTCACATTCTTCCTTTCATCATTGATGAAAATTTATTATGGGAAAAATTTAGAGCTGAGATATGCAAAGGTATATGTGGAAGAACAGTTAAATTTTATTGAACTTAAATCAGAGGTTTTAAAATCCATTAACAGATTTTATCATTCTCTACAGTGGGGATAAACCCCAAAATCTGTCCCAAAATGCTCTTGTAAAACTGTTGATACGAATATCTGTATTAGCTCCGCCCCCCCCAAGCATTTTCCCTTGAATTTTTAATCTATTCCCACTCAGGTCCAATCTACCTTACTGAAAGGGGGCTCTCCCAACCCCCATCCCACCATCCAGTTGCTATTATTTTTTTTCCTTCTGGTGAAGACCACTTCTGTTCCCATGAGCTGATATACAATGACCTCTCTGGACCACTTCCCACTCCTCAATTCCATGACAGAGTACACAGTAAAATTTACAATACAAAGGCTCAGTCAAGGGATTTTCTCAGAGATCAGCTCCTGGCAACACTTCACACACTTCTAGCCATTACTAAGATTGAATTTCGTTGTTTCTTGAGAGCAATGGGTGCATTATAACTGTGTATTCTTTTCAGTGACAAAAATGGTAATGAACTGTAAACTTATATACATAACTGATGCTAGTTGCCACATGTTGTTCATGTGAAACTTTTTTCTGTGCAAATCTTAATTGTAATCTGTTTAGAGATGATATACAGTCCAGTAAGGTGGACTGTAACAAGGGGATCTCATTAGGTATTCCTCCTCAGAAGAAGAAAAAATAATTTTACTTCTGTCAGTTCTTTAATGCATTTGCATATTCAGCTATCAATCATAAGTGAATTATATGCTCTAGGCCAGATCATCCAAGGGAATAAAAATCTGCATACAGTATTGGCATCCTAGAACTGAAACAAAACTGAATATGGAAGAGAAGCATATCGACTGTCTCTGCCAGTTATTGTTTGATAACCTCTCTGAAAAGGTCTGGCTAAGAAGCCCCTGAAGAGTTCATTGTTTTGTAAGCTGTTACAGCACACTAAGCTATGACTTGGCATCTTCAAGGGCAGAAGGTTACTGGAGTTAGGCTAGTTCTTTCACATGCCTTTTTTTTTTTTTTTTTNTTTTTTTTTTTTTTTAGGTATGTTAGAGGTATGTTCTGATATCAGGTGTGCAGGAGAATCTATTCAGCATATCTTCTGATGACAGGTAACTTTTCACTACATGCTTCACTTTCCTTCCCTTGCTAAAGACTGGCAGCCTCTGCACACTCTTCATTGTGCAGGTGCTTTCTTTTGGCAGACTTGTCCAGATAATAGAGCAATCCAATCAAAACATCACTGGGAACCCTTGACAGAACATTTGCTGCTTTAGAAACATTTGCACTCACCATATGGCAAGGGCAGCTTAGGCTATGAAACTGTGATAATTTTGGGTTTTACTCAGTGAGGGCATCTGAGATTTATGATGGCCAAAATTCATTAAGTGTTGACAAAGCCATCCACATGTTTCAAACAATTTCGTAGGATATTTCCAGAGCTGAGTAAAGGAGAGGCATTTGGTTTTCATTGCCATTTATACAAAGACATATCTATTTCAGCAACCATTCTGTACCTTACAATCACCAACACATATTAAAGTGAGGCAGCAGCTTTCTATAGCAATGGTACAAAATATAACAGCTTGCAATACTGGTCATATTGTTTGCATTTTTTATTCAGCATTTTCAGTAGTGAGGCAGCAGCTTTCTATAGCAATGGAACAAAATATAACAGCTTGCAATCCTGGTCGTATTGTTTGCATTTTTTTATTCAGCATTTTCAGCAATGTACTTACCAGAACATGAAAGAGAATGGTAACATGACAGGCACGATAATCAGATTGCTTCTTTCACATTTTAAAGGCACTAGGGTTCTTAAACACACTACGCTCTTTAATTTGCTTTTAAAATAGAAGAGGCTAATTTGTGTTTACTGTAATTTTTAAAATCGAAATCTTTTCTGTGTTCCCTGACATGCAAAATATGGGTAATAATTATCTTACATTATTCAATGCCATTATTATAAGATCTCACCATAAATAGATGCAAAACATGCACTAGCATAAATTATCAAGGACCAATTAAAAACCTTCACAGCTTACTGATTGATAGTTTATCTCTATACTAGATTTCATGGCAATAGCATTTTTACATGATCATGTTTCAATGGCAACAGCAATTTTTATTCCCATTTACTCTTCAGCCAAAGGAGCTTCTGAAAAACACCTTTAGCCCTCTCCTATGGATACCAGCTTACTCACTAGCCAGGGGTTCAATATAAATTTTTTTTTTTTTTACTTCAGTGGAAGAGATTCCATTAATAGAAAGAAAACTATCCCATATAATGATGAAAAACATAACATAAGGGCAAACACCCTTTATTTCCAGCTTATTGTTGGGAAAAAAAAATAAAAAAGGAAAAAATGAAGCAGCTATTCATGGTCATGCAAGTGGTGTATCAGTAAGTTATAGACATCCCACACATGACAGCGTTCTGTCCCTTTCATGCTTTCTTCTCACGACTGTTTATTTTTGTATTACAAAGTTAAGAGATTATAAATTAATTATTCCCTTTTACTTGTATTTTAAGGGTTTTATTATTCTGTACACTGGTGTGTAAATGAAACGTTTCCTGTTGGTGACTGCTTCACTTTCCTCAGTGTTCCGACAATTAATTTGATGTCAGAAGACTAATTATCATAACAAAGCAGACCAGAGTTTCTTCATTTAGAAAACAATTTTGTGAGCTCTCACTTATTTTAATAAGCAAAAGAGAAAACCCGTGTTACATATGCTCATGTTTCCCAAGGGATCTAAAGACTAAAGCTCACCTACTTGAGACATCACTCCAAAAGATGATGGACTCCAGAGACCTCTTTTCTTCCTCTACTGACTTGAGTGATATTTGAATGACTCAGTTTCTACCTAGCCCATCCCATAACATGAAAAGTTTACGGCATTAGATATAAACAGAGTGCCACGTTCCAAAAGCTTCTGTAAACTGAAAGGAAAAGTGGATTGAACATATGAGGTCTTGGAACACTGGGAGTAATGCCCGTTTTGTTTGATCTCTAAGCCAACAGCAGGGCAGCTCTATCAGCTTCTAAAAAAAAAAGTATTGGTTGTCTGTCTTTCCTTAGCAGGACAGATGAACAGCAAGCATATCTACAGCCTGGAACAGAAACTAGTTTTACTGGCAATTAAAACTTAACAATGATCTTTTCCCCACTGCCAAAGAAAAAGTCAATATTACAGGACACTAGAAAAACCCCACCCTTTCTATCACTTGTGCTGGGCTATCTGTCCATAGGGATGCTTCACCATTTTACTGTTCTCAAGTGATACAGTTGTGCTAGATTATTCCAAAGTAGCACCTTGCCGAGTAACATCACTGAAAGGCTTTGGGCAATTGTATTGCAGAGAGCGTGATCCTGGGAGCGGATAGTCCCGAGGTGCCATACTGGTATGTTGTTTAGTCGTTGGTAAAAGTCTAAAATTAAGAGTCAGGGAAGGGAAGTACTATAGCGATATAGACTACAGATTGTATTTTCATGAACCGCAGCACAGTTCCGCAAAGATGAGACAAAGGGTTAAAACAATTTAGTAATCAACTTCAGCCATCTAGCTTGCTGTGAACCATCTCTCTTAGCTCAGATGACACGCAAGATAAGATAGTGAAAGCTGGGTTGTTTCTATTCAAAGCCACCCTTGGACCAGAATACTTATATAGCCCTACTGTCTTCCTTCCTTGTATATATATATATATAAGAAGTCTTCTAATGTTATCAGCATTTTATGAACTACAGAGAGTTTTTACTTGCTAGACAATTAAGTCTGGGAAAAAGACAAATTAAAACCAGACCATAACACTAAAAAAGACACATTCTATTTATATACCTACTGGGGAACATTTCATAGATTTTTATCTACACAAACTATTACAAAACAGTAGTTGCAAGTACAACAGTGTCATTTTATAAAAAAAAAATCTTTCTCTAGATATTCTGCAATGCAAACAGGTCCGTAAGAGTCTTTCATCTCTGCACAGGAATAAAATTTACAGCAATGTATGTAAGTGGAGTTTGAGAGATTAGCTTGTTATACAAGATCATTTGCTGTTTACTTTCAAATACACATTTACTCAAATGGTTGGAGACAAATATTTCCTAAAATATTGCTAAGTTACATGAACACATCTAAATACTTCAGCACTTGCAGGTCAAGTTATCTATTCAAGATTTGTTTAGATGTAACAGTATGAGAATACAAAAGTAATTGTCAAGAAACCAAAGCAAAACCATGAGATTTTTAAATGTGAGAAATACTATACTTTAAAAGCAGCTACTTGAAAGAGAGGGGACATGTTGTCTAGACAAACAACTTTTCTCCTTCCACATTTTATCTTCCTTTGTAGTTTAGATATTGTTATCCTATTTTATTGCATATTGTAAAGAGATCTTTTGTGTAAAATGAGGTTTTAAAGGACTCTAGTTTTGCAAAACCAAATTTTCGAATAGATAAAATCCCCAACACGCCCATTTCCACATGAAATCTCGTTCACGTGTTAAGATAACTTGTCCAACTATTTGTTCTCACACTATTTTCCCCTTAGCTGGACTTACTTACAGCAGCCTTCACGTGTACTTTTGATTATTACTATTACCATTCAAAATAGCAGGGCCATGCAATATTTAGACTTGTAGTGAAAACAGTAAAAACTAAAATTAATCACTTTCTCATGACTTTTCTTCTAAGTCTGTCATACAGGTATCTTAAATGTCATGTTTTAAAGATAATTTCATGCTTGAAATACTCAGCTGACTTAGAATTCTACATGCAATCGTCTTCCAATGTTTTTAAACATAAACAAATACATTTTAAAATTCTAAAGTGACTTCTAGGTACCCAAGGTACTTAGTACCTTTGGTATAAACAGGTAGAAGTGCTATAATTGAATGCATATGTTTTGGACTTTAAGAGGACCATTCATTCCTTACAGTGCTTTGAATGACATACACTTCAGAGAAAGTGTGGTCATGCATAACACAGCACAGATTAATGTCTACAGAGGAGATGAAGGTTCTGTGTTTTCTCCAAGCAAAGGATCATTTCATTACAGTCACAGCTCAGGTTATACGATCAACATACAGAACATGAATTCAGAATTTAACATATAATGGAAGAAAGGATATGCACACAGTCATCTTTAAACATGTGAAATAAGGGAGAGAAAAAAATTAAGCTCCTCCATAGCATTATACAGGTGCTGTGCCTGTGTGAGATTCCTTTTCAAATCATTCATTCATTTGAAGGGCTTTTCATTAGCTATTAATTTTAGAAAGGGCATAGGTGTTTTGCATAACTTTCCTGAAGTTAGATTGTTAAAAGTTGATGAGTGAACACTCCCACAGCCTCTGACAACAAAATCAACTTTTTAAGTTTAAGGATATTAATCTTTATTAACTTTGTTCACCTCCATTAACCGTATGGAAGTGGAAGAAAGCATTCCCGTGGCTTACCTTCCTCTCTCTCCTTCATCTTCGTCTTACTAAAGAGGACGTTCTTTTGCTCAGTCCTGCAACCTGCAGCATTTTAACTAAACAGCTAGTCCTGTACATTAGAGGAATACGCAACTGTCTCCACATCTTATTTTTAAGTGTGGATGATTTTATAAAGCCCCTGTCATTACGGCACTCTGGAGTCCAAGCACTATTGAAATTAAATGGAAATTAGGTGCTTAACTTATTTGTAACCTCTATTCCTGAGTATTTGCAAGCTAATGTTATGGTGCTCTATGTTTAACCTCTATAATTCTGTCTAAACATTAGGAAGCACTCCTGCATATAGATCAAGCCTTGTTTATGCTGCTTCTGAAGGTAATGCATTTGCTTTGCTAAGGAACATATAAAGAAATTGAGCTGCCTAATGGGCTCACCTCTGGACCTATCTAGACAAAACTGAAGTCTACAGATCTATCTAAGTACACAGATCAGCTTTACTCTGATGCATCCAAACCCTGTCGGACATAGCCACACACATAGATTTGAGAAGTCATTTGTAGCAGAAGCAAAAAATGTTCACAGACCTATTTTAAAAACATGCCTTTATCCCATTACTGAAAACAGATATCACTGCAAAACTGCAATACAACAAGGAAGTATATGAAAGTCTCATTTAGATCTCCTACAACTCTCTTTGAAAGTACTTATAATTGAAAGTTACAGCAAACTGAAGATATCCAAAAGCTCCACTTCAACCAAAATCACAGTTAGAGAAGCAAAAGATATGCAGATAGAATAATTGCTATAAGGAGGTGAAGGCAATCTGAAAGATAAACAAGTCATGTCTTTCTCATAAAACCATCTTACAAGTATATTTTATCAGGTTTGTTATTTTCCACATTTTATTATTAGGCTAGAAGCTTAAGGGATTTTTTAGGGGTGACATTTTGGAAGCAAATCCTGTCTGGTCATGAACATTCTACAAAGGTAGAAATAGATTTAAGTTGTTGCTGTGTGGATGAGTGTCCCCCCTCCTCCTTAAGACATCCCCATTGGTCTCTGCCCAGATCCTGACTAAATGCCAAGTGCTACGACTACAGTAATCGAAGTATGACGTTATACGTATGCTCAGTTTCACAATGAAAGTGTTTGAAGAAAATATGAGAAACTCTTGAAAGGAGAAAAATGACAGGAGTATAGTAAATCTACTCATAGCACAGACAATATGCTTTTCTAGTAATACGGTAATATTACGCACTTTCTTTGCTTTTATTCAAGTTCTCCTCCAACAGGATTCTGAAATATTTTTAGATCTTCTATTAACTATTCCACGTTCTTAAGACAGGAATCAGCTTAATACTGGCATAGACAATCTGAGTTGAGTTATTAAGTCCTGGCTTCTTAAACGTGAACAGGTGCATACTGCATACCCAGTTTATGACTGCAAGAACAAAAGTGTTTAATCCAAAAGTTTTATTAATATGTATATGCAGAAATCAAAATAGAATGGATGCTCTGTGTTTTTCTATACCATAATGATCTTTCCAGTTGTGCAAGAAGAATCAACCAGACAAAAGTGTCAGAACAGACATTTTCTTGGAGAAAGAAATGTCAATATTTGTGATGTAGATGATTGGGCCATGATGTTTATTTTTAATTAGAACTGAAAGTTTGGCCTCCAANGTTTTTCTATACCATAGTGATCTTTCCAGTTGCGCAAGAAGAATCAACCAGACAAAAGTGTCAAAACAGACATTTTCTTGGAGAAAGAATGTCAATATTTGTGATGTAGATGATTGGGCCATGATGTTTATTTTTAATTAGAACTGAAAGTTTGGCCTCCAACGGTTTACAGGGAATCTGTACACTTAAAGGATGGAGTTTATTACAGTGCCAGAGCTGTGTTGTCTCAGCTGCTTTTATATTGATTAGCTGTGCTGTCATGGGATGTCAGATGCCTCTTGAATTGTGATTGTATTTTTCATGCACTTCCCTCACCCATTAGAAGTGAATTAAAACAAAAATCCTTTAATGTACTTACTATATCAATAAGTTTTTAGAGATCTGCATGTGGCTGACAAGGCAAAGAAAAAGTCTTAATAAATACTGTCAAGTTCCACTTCCCTGATCACATGGACTGCCAAGTTATGTATTGTTTTAATAACTATAACAATAAAACGAATGGGAGCACTCCAAGGAAAAACTAGAATGCAAGTCAAAATCTGAATCCTGTTCTCAGATCTTGGTCAGCACTTTTGGTCAAATCATTCATGTGTGTTACAAAATATTGCTTTTCCCTCCCACAATTGTCTATCTATTTTAATATTAAGATATTTGTAACAGGATATACACATGTTCCACATTTAGCACATATGTTAGCCTAGGTCAATTCTGAAAGCTACCAAATAAAGACAGATTGCATAATTTTTCATGGAGTGGTAAGTGATGCCTGCAATCAACTTTAGTATACATTTGTATTTAGCTTCATTACATACTAACTTCTCAAGGAAGCAGAACTGAATTGTTTGCCTGAATCTTCAAATTCAGTAGGAATAGAAGTTTGGAAATCTTTGTTATCAAGAAAGTAGAGCAATCCACAAAAACCTTCAATACAGTTTGTTGTGATTTGAAGTCTCAGTGTAGTCTTTTTCCTGTTAACCGTAAAGAGAATTTCCAGTAAACAAGCATCTGAAGAGAGGGAACACTGAAAGACAGTTTCTGCCTTCGTGGAAACCAAAGGAATGTTTTTCTAGCCTGTCTTCACCATCTAGGAATAAATTCCTTATCATGGTTTCTCTTTATATGTGGTTTACAGTTATTTAAAAAAATCCTAATCCTTCTCTGAAGAGTTTTTTTGTAATGTTTTAATAATAACAATACAGTCTACAACTATAAACCCAGACTCATGAATCTTAATAGTTGGAAAGATTAATCCATTTTCAAAGCTAAGTACATGTGATTCATTAACATGTGGGGGTCACCATAAAGGCCTGCTAGACTAAAGTTTACAGTTAAAAGGTCTTTTTTTTTTAAATAATCTTTGTAGAGATCAAAAGTGTCACTTGGTGCATTGATGAGTTCATACTACTTGCCAGTGCCATAACAAATATTCTTTTAGACCAACTGCTTCCTCCCTCTTTGCTCCAAGTTGACAGGTAGATTATCCACCCATAAACTCTCAGCTTTATGGTGATACTTAGCTGGGCACACAGGATGCTTTCCTTCATTGTGTTCTCCAACCTCATCCCCCCTCCTCAAAAGTCTACACAGGTTCTTATGCCTATAAATTAGATAAAAAGCAGGCGTCTAAAACTATCTCAGTTTTCGCTAATTTCAGATTACAGTATGTATCATCTAAATCTAACCTAAACTTCTTTGGGTTAAGTAACTATACAAAAAAAAGCAAAATTGTAGGTATGATCCCTCTCAGACAGGAAACAAACTGAGTATCTGGATCATATTAAGCCTGCCTCAATTACAGTAGATGATGGCTTTGTTTTTCATGTGGAAGACTAGTAATGCAATTAAGCTTAACACATTTACAAGTGAACTATGAAGTGCCACTAAAAACTGATTTAAAAAGCCAGTTGTGAATTGGACTGCCATTTGAAACTCTGTATATAGATGAGAAAAAGTTGCCTTGGTAGAATTCCATCTAATAGTGCCTTTGTGCTAAACCTGAGGATTCTTAGCTCAATACCTAGGATTTCAGGCATTTCAGTTCTTATAAGCAATGTTTCTTACTTAAAGTTTCCCTAAACCTTCATTCACTTGTGTCATGGTTTCAGCTGGGATAGAGTTAACTTCCTTGCTAGCAGCTAGTGTATGGCCATGTTTGAAATTTGAGATGAGAAACAGTGATGATGGCACACTAATGTTTTTGGTTGTTGCTAGGCAGTCAAGGCCTTCTCTGCTCCTCATAACAGCCCTGCCAATGAGCAGGCTGGGAGGGCACAAGAAGTTAGGAGGGACTTAGAGCTGTCCCAAAGAAATATTCCATGCCGTGTGATGTCATGCTCAGTATATAAAGCTCAGGAAAGAAGAAGGAAGGGGGGAAGATGTTCAGAGTGATGGCGTTTGTCTTCCCAAGTAACCATTAAGTGTGATGGAGCCCTGCTTTCCTGAAGATGGCTGAACATCTGCCTGCCAATGGGAAGTAGTAAATGACTTTACACTTCATAGTAGCAAAGCTGGCAGAGAAGACAACTGACCAGGCTAAGCTGAGAGCTTTGGCTCAAGAAGAGCCTTTCTCAAGAAGAAAAGGAAAGTTTACGGCCTATGGAAGACAGGACAGGCCACCCAGGAAGACTACAAAGATTTAGTGAGGCTGTGCAGGGAGAAAATTAGAAGGGCCAAAGCCCAACTAGAACTTAATCAGGGTATTGCCGTAAAAGACAATAAAAAAAATGTTTCTATAAATACATTAGCAACAAAAGGAGGACACTACAGAGAATCTCCATCCTTTAGTGGATGCAGGGCGAAACATAGCGATAGAGGATCAGGAAAAAGCTGAGGTACTTAATACCTCCTTTGCCTCAGTCTTTAATAGGAAGACCAGTTGTTCTCTGGGTATCCAGCCCCCTGAGCTGGATGACATGGATGGGGAGCAGAATGAACCCCCCCTAATCCAAGGGGAAATGGTTAGTGACCTGCAACAGCACTTAGGCACACACAAGTGTAAGGGGACAGATGGCATCCACCCAAGGGTACTGAGGGAGCTGGCAAAAGCGCTCACCAAGCCACTTTCTATCATTTATCAGCAGTTCTGGCTAACCCAAGTCTCACTTGTCTGGAGGTTAACAAATGTGATGTCCACCTGCGAGAAGGGCCAGAAGGAGGTTCTGGGAAACTACAGGCCTGTCAGCCTGACCTCAGTGCCAGGGAAGGATATGGAGCAGATCATCTTGAGTGCCACCACATGGCACATACAGGGCAAGCAGGTGATGAGGCTCAGTCAGCATGGGTTCATGAAAGGCAGGTCCTGCTTGTCTGACCTGATCTCCTTCAATGACAAGGTGACCTGCTCAGTAGATGAGGGTAAGGCTGTGCATGTTGGACTTTAGTAAAGCCTTTGACACTATTTCCCCACAGCATTTTCCTGGAGAAAATGGCTGGTCGTGGCTTGGATGGGCATACTGTTGGCTGGGTAAAAATCTGGCTGGATGGCCATGCCCTAAGAGTGGTGGTGAATGGAGCTAAATTCAGCTGGTGCACAGTCACAAGTGGTGTTCCCCAGGGCTAAGTATTGGGACCAGTTCTATTTAATACCCTTATCAATAATCTGGATGAGGAGGTCAAGTACACCCTCAGTAAATTTGCAGACAACACCAAGTTGGGTGGGAGTGTTGATCTAGATTGAGGGCAGGAAGGCTCTACAGAGGGACCTTGACAGGCTTAATCGATGGGCCAAGACCAATGGTTATTAACAATAGCTATTGTTAATGCATGCATTTACTGTTTTCTCTGAATTTTGAAACAGAGCTTATGCTACACATTTTAGACTGAACTGTATCCTAAATGTTACTCTGTCACTCTCAAATGTCCAAGTACATATCCATGCTTGTCAAAATGCAAAGCTACCCAAAAGTTTATGATCTCATGACTTACCTACTTGCCTTATCTACATTTGTGAGTGTAAAGGGGCTTCCAAGCAACAACTAGTTTTTATTCATAAATATCATAACACATNGTTTATGATCTCATGACTTACCTACTTGCCCTATCTACATTTGTGAGTGTAAAGGGGTTTCCAAGCAACAACTAGTTTTTATTCATAAATATCATAACACATACATACCAACACAAAGAAACATGAACTAAAGTTTTTTTCCTCCCCCAAATAATGTTATTGTAGTAAAAGTTAATAAAAAGAATATGACAGTTTGAAGAGCAGATTAGTCTTATTCTATCAAGTAATAATGGGGAAAATGGAAAAAAATTCATAGAAAAAAAATACTGCCCTTGGAGATCTAGAAGAATTACAGGATTTTTTTTTTTTTTTATAACATTGTTTTGATTTCTGTTGAAGTTGTTCTTGTGGGTTTAGTGACCCTCCCAAAATCCCCACCATATAATTCTGTCCTGGTTTTGTTTGGGATACAGTTAATCTTCTTCCTAGTAGCTGGTATAGTCCTGCGTTTTGGATTTAGGATGAGAATAATGTTAACAACACACATTACTTTTAGTTGTTGCTAAGCTGTATTTACACTAAGTCAATGACTTTTCAGCTTTGCATACTGCCCTGCCAGTGAGAAGGCTGAGGGCTTATAAGAAGCTGGGAGGAGACACAGCAAGGACAGCTGACCTAAACTGCCCAAAAGGATATTCTATACCATATGACCTCATGCAACAATAAAACTCGGGGGAGTTGGCTGGGGGGTGCAGGTAACTGCTTGGGGACTGGCTGGGCATCAGTCGGCAGGTAGTGAGCAATTGCATTGTGCATCACTTGTTTTGTATATTATTTTATCTCCCCCCCCCCTTTTCTGTCCTATTAAACTGTCTTTATCTGAACCCAAGATTTTGTGTAACCTTTTTTTTCCTGATTCTCTCCCCCATCCCACTAGGTGGGACTGAGTGAATAGCTGTGTGGTGTTTAGCTACCTGCCAGGTTAAGCCACAACAAATGCCTAGTAAAAAGACAGTTTACTTAAGTACAGAAGCCTGAGGGTCTCGCCCTCTTTTATACTTCATGAATGCCAGAAAATGGAAAAGCCATGTAACTAGGTTAATTTCTTTAACTGAATAACTATTCATGTTGCTATATACTTAAATGAATGGCTTTTTAAGCCACAGAACTATTATAGCTCATAAAAATGGCCTGATTAGAAGTGTCTGTAATTGTCGCACTTATTGTTGCAGGCTGTCCTAGCATCTTTTTCCCTTCAAATATAATAGCAGTACCAGAAACTTTCTCAAAGAGTTTGAAGAGTTGGCAGCTATATTGTGATATTGGATTAGCCAGGTGAGATCAAATTATGAGATAGCAGTTTAAAGTGCTGAAGCATTCCCTGAAGCAGCTTTCATTTAAGATATTAAATGTCATCATTTTCATACTTCATTAACTCTGTAATTCAACAGGGAATAACTTCTTTCACTGCACCAGGTTTCCAGTATCATTTGTTGTGTCTTGGTGAGATCTTGTTTACCTGAGAAATTAAAACTGAAGTAATAATTTTATTTTATGAAGGAGTAAATAAATGTAGTTATAAAACATAAATATTTGCTTCTTACACCCCAAAATCTGCAAATTCCAATATTTAAACTTTTTTCAGTCACACATCTTTAATTAGCCAATTAAGAAAGCCATTTATTCAGTCAAGCCATTTTTGAACACTAAAAAAGGCAAATAATTAATACTGCAGTAGTTCAAAAATTAAGATAAGACTGACACTGGGGAAAATTTTCATTAAAGTGAGATTAAATCATGTCCTACCTTCATAGTTTACTTATGCTGCAACAGTTAGCTAAGTGATTATTTAAATCTGAATTTCTAATATCTGCATCCAAGTAAACACTAGATATTGATGATAGAGAACTGCCTGTCCCTACTAAGTCCTGGTGCAGTCAAAATCTTTGAGTTTCAGACTTTTAAACATTCTTCAGAAATCAAATCACAAGGACTAGACCAATGAAATCTGGCTGCATAACTCTTTTGAAGCCTCTATCATAACTTCAAACCATTGACTATGCTGAGGACTACAGCATATTGAAGTGACTTATTACAAGAATATACTCGCCGTTTCCCTGAATTTTAAGAATGGGATATAGATTGTGCTTATCTATATATATTACCACCAGCCTTTTTCAGGATAATTATAACAGGTGAATATTATGATAAAAAATTTGAAACTGTCATAGGTATGTGCTTATGCTCTTTTCCACAAGGCTTCTCGAATATGAGTTTACATGGATGAGAACTGTATAGCTGGCATTAAATTATTGACAACAGCTGTTGGGACTTCCAGAAAATAAAAGTGGCTAGGTGATAGAGTAATACTAACTTATTATATGCTGTAGCGTAACATTCTACAAGCTCTGTTCAAAACCAAAATCCCAGTATGCTAGGTGTCCTATGTTCCTTCTTTATCACATCTGTTAGAGAACGTAAATCATTAGACAAGCTGGGCCAAAACTAGAAGGAAGTCCTCAAGTGCAGAACACCCATCTTAAAGGTCTTTTCCAACCTAAATAATTCTATGATTCCGAGAGTAACATATGTAAGTAATTTTTTTTTGCCATTGTTTCACAATCCTAGAAATTGAGATATCCCTGAATTTTTACTCATATTCAAATAAAAATGGCTATAAAAAACCCTTTGTATCTCCATTGCCACTGTGGCGTGTTATCAGTAAGAATTTTCCTAACAGCAAACTGTATGATGTAGTGCACCCCCTATCAAAGTAAGCTTTAGAGTTTCCTACCAACACCACCATCTGTTCACTCTCACCATACACTGTTTTACATAAACCTAAAATTGTTTTAGCTCTCTGGGGCCTGGCAATGGTCAGCTATACATGGCAACCAGTGCTGTAACCGTATATGCCTGGAAATAAACTAAATCTTATTAGCAAGACTACATTTCAGAGTGAACTATTAGTGTTATGTCTTTAAAATCCTCATGTAAAACAGCAAATAAAACTCATGACAGAAACTAAAACAGAGAAACAAATTCAGTTCCTGCTTCTGATAGCTGTATTCCACAGATGTATAGTTTTTATTTTATTTGTATTTCAGAGCCTCTCCAAGTTCTATGGTAATGGGAAAGAAAAGAGTTTAATGTTTTATTATCTGTTTGAAACTTAAATAGGTTAGTAAATTGTGTGCCAATGCCTTCAAAAGCACATAGCTAGGTAGATCCAGCTGCCATTCGTTGGGTTTGGAGATGGGTTGTGTTTTAAACACATACTAAAAAATGATCGTTATTTTGCCTGATAAAACAGTGACTTATTAAAGGCCTAAAACGTGGCACAGAGTGACTGAAAGTGTTTTAAACTCACATGAGCTGGTTAATACTTTTTAAATGTAATTAACAACAGAAATGAAATCTCAAAGTGGGACTAGCCTAAGGATTATCAGCCATCTAAGGTTAATCAGCAGGCATCAGCACCTACGATGTCTTAAGTCATCTCCCAAGAAATGATCAGGACCTTAGCCTACATTAATCTTTCAATTAATTAAGCAATGGAGATTCAGCTTTCAGCCTCGTTACAAAAGTCACATCTTTCTGCAGTTTGATAATAACAGTGTTCTCTCATGTCAGGAAGCAAAATAAGTCTCCACAGGAACACATAATCCTGTTTTGTACCGACTGCACTGTGTAAGCTGCATGGCATCTGCAATCAGCCACATGTTCATTGATTTCAGCATATTCATAGTATCTGTTCCTGTGATCAGTGAAAGCTCAAAAAGTAACTCTGATATACTCCCAAGGCTTCCCCAGCCAGCTGAAGAGCAATATAAACCTTTCAAAACTTTATCTCAGTATTTAAATTATACAGTGAGGATGTTATTGTTTCTCAGAAAAGGTAGAATCATTACAAATACTCTTGGCTTTTTGTTGGTAACATGAACTTATCTATATCTACAAACTGCTGTCCTTTATTAGTTCAAGTCATGATTCCTTATTTAAGCAGA
>RSEF01000002.1:82418447-82450350 GCA_003993805.1 Himantopus leucocephalus
AAATATTTTCCAATCTAGGTCAGTAATCCTGCTGATTTTGGTCAGCAGTCTAGCTTTGAAAAGCATTGAAACTCTTCCAACAGAAATGACATGGGTCACATAAGTAATCAGAGTCATTTGGTTATACATCTCATTATAGACTTCAGTGAGGAAAGCCTTGTTCTAAATAGTAACAAATTCAAGGAAATTTTCATAACAGGGTTGCAACACTGCTAGAAGAATACTGAAATAAAAACTTCTTGAAAAGCTTCGCATTTCTTTTTTAAGGAACTGTAGTAACATTTATGTGTTTATTTTATTATTGTTTATTTGTTTGCTTAACAAAGAAAGATATTACATTAAAATTTCACTCCAGCTATAACTATGATTAGACTGCAATGTGCTTCATCCAGTCAGTTGAAGAATGACTATTCCACCCTATGAGGTAGCTTAACTCTACAGCCTGCCTGTAGCACATTTGAGAGATCCACAACCTGACCCTGAAGCAGCTGCTGCACGGGGGAAGTAAGACACCATGACCAAGACAGTGTTTCTTCCATGTCTGTGCAATAGCAGACCTGACATTCAGTGGGGACATGGCTTGTGGAACCTCACTGCAGCAGCATGGTGGTGCAGCGATGACAAGTGACATGAATTTTTCCTTCCTGCAGCTCCCTGCCCTGCCTTTCCCCCGCCCCCCTGCTTCAAGCACTTGGCTGACTTATTGTACTGGCCAAAGACTTAATTTGTGATTTCCCCCCACCCTTTCCTGGAATAGAACATTTTTCTAACCATTTAATATTTAGAACATTAAACATTTCTATGCAGTGACAGAGAAGGACCTTACTTGTTGAACCTCTGCATGTACTTTGACAGGATGCATTAAACCTAGCACACTGAAGTTCACATTTTTATTTGAAGTAAAAAGCAAGAAGTAGATTGGTTGACAAATTCAGGCATCTCTGACTTAAATGCATTTGAAAAATTGCAAGCTCAGACAAGGAACAGCTATGTAGGTCTTCTCCCTGCCCCCCACCGCAAAAAAAAAAATCATCTTTACTTTATAAGGGTCACTGCAGAGAATGCTTATGAATTTCACCAAGCAAGTGTGATGTGCGTTAATCAGAATGGAGCAGGGTGGTTTTTATTTTGGTTAAGTGAATAACTAATTGAGCAAGATTTTTGGATTTCTGGTCATCTGAAAGTGTCCAGACATTGACAGAGAGATAATGACTTTTTCTTTTAAATGCTCGTGTAACTACTTAAGGAGGAAGTTGCAGTAGTGAGAACAAGGAAACAGTTCTTAGCTTATCCTGAGCATACCTGCACTTACACCCACTGCCTCAAATAAGAATACACTAAGCATTAGATTCTAATAATGAAAAAGGATTATTTTTCACCACACTTCTCCCCTGTGTTATTATATACTTTTCTTGAGGACCTGCGCAAACTCCCTACTGGCTACCCCTGCTTAATGATGCTATTAGCTCTGATAGGAGCATGCTGACCACATGCAAATGTTGCATATTAATCTACGCATACAGGGACTTAATAAATATTACACAATGGTAGGTTATTTAAAGGACTATCTAACTTTATTGTCTGCTGAGTAGTATGAACTCAAAGCTACAAAAAAACAACAACAAAAAAAAAGGACTAGAGAGGAGAAAGAGAGGAATCTCATATCAGTAGCAGTCACTTGCCTGATGAACCTACCACAACAGTACCAGCAGGGTTTGCAGGTGCAAAACACAAGACCAACAACCTGGGAATAACAACACAAAAAAAATGAAAGGAAGGTACTGCCACAGAGGCCCCGGAAAACACTTCCTCAACAGCTTCCATGAAAGGTTGCAGTGCTGCAAACAGCCTCAGCCTTAGTAATACCAAGGGACCTGCTATGTCTAACATCATTTTTTTTTTTTAAATTAAGAGGGGATTTCCCCCCACCCCCCAAATAAACAGTGCACCATTGTAGTTACCACTCTGTAAGAACAGTCAGGCTTTTGCGTTAAACATAACTGGAAAATTTTGTCAATATTGAGAAAGTAAAAGTTTCCATAGGATAGCACATACATTTCTTTCTAGAAATCAAATCATTGACTTCAAACGCATCTTGATAACCATATGGGCTATATAGAGGAAAAACAGAGTGCCTTCCTTTTCTGCTATTTTTGATGTATTGATATGACTGCCTTGAAAATTATGTGTTCCCTCCGCTTCAAGAGCCACTTTAAATAGATAAAAAGAACTCTCAAATAAAACCCTAATAAAGTATTTCAAAAGGAAAAAAGATTTTTGACCCAAACAAAATTAGAGCAGTGATGAAGGCAGACAAAGCTGCACATGAAATTACTGAAGCCACATTTTCTGAAAGGTTCAGTATTACTATCCAGACACATTTTCACAAGGGTTCAGCACTACAAAAAAAATATCAGAATCTGCAGCTTGCTAAATAGGCTGCAAAGTAGCGTAGCCAGTACTATCACAACACTTTTCACAACCCGCAATTTACTGAAGTAAGTAAATGGGAACTGAAATCTTGAAGAAGCAACTCCACGTGTACGTGACTTTTGAAAAAAGGTGGATCAAATTTCTTTGGAAAAAATACTGTTTCTGCATTTCTAGTACTTACACCACAAAATAAAGGGTTTCTTTGAGCCTTTGCAACAGCTCTAGAGGGTATCTACAATACCGTATTTAAGTCTAACTCAGAAGTAATGAAAGCACTGCTCTGGAAACTCAAATATTAAGCTCATTCACTTCCACCTGGAATGCATTACTTAGACCAGAATCTAGAGCATCTCCAGTCATCTCAAGTTTACTTATAAGATGCTAAGTCCTAATATATTTTTGTTCAAGTCTCAGCAGCTGAAAAGTGGCAAACTTAAAAAAAATATAAAACCAATGCCTTCCTCTCCTGGACACTTCCCTTTAGTTTTTAGGCCTCTACTGTGTAAGCCAGTCTTCCCAACAGTTACTTGTACTCCATATAGGCCTAGCGGATAGGAAAAAAAAAAAACAACAAATCACATTATAGAGTCACATTAAACACATGGTTTATTTTCTAGAAGTGTTACTTAGCAAGAGAGAATGCAATATATATAAAACATAGTCCAGGCTGTGTTTCAGATTTAACAGTAAAGATTTTGGAGTTGCTAAAAATACCGTAAAAGCTGCATTCCAAAAAAATCTGTTCTGAAAGCTGCTCAGTCTAGCTATGCTTATGACAGAGTATTCATGTTTGCTTTCAATTGAATTTTCAGTCAAACGTTTTGTAAGTGTCTGGTCTCCACACTTACAGTTATTTCTGTATATAAGCGAGAACATAACTATGCAACCAGTAAAATCACTGCTAAATCCTCTCTGTCAAGGATCATGACATTAGGGTGACTAGTTGCCTGCCCCAGAAAACAGTAAGCTGATCAAGAATACAGACTTGTTAAGCTCCTGTAAGTACTAAATAAATGAGTTAATTAACAAGCAGAAAGAAAATTTTAGACCTTATTCTAATGATCATGCTAAGAAGTTTGTTGAAAGGGTACACAAAACATTACATAAAAGGTATTTTCTATCATGACCCTGTGAAACAATAAAATGCTATCAGTTAAAAAAAAGCAGACACACACTGTGTTAAACAGTAATTGCGTCCTGTCACTCTATAAGAGTTTCTAAGCAGGGTTGCATAGCAAAGGAGCACTCTTCCTCATTAGAGATCACCTAAGTACAAATCAACTGGAAGATCACAAGTCTCCTCCTCTGTGTAGGAGCATAGCAGTTGTAAACTGTTATTTGCAAACAATATACACGATGTGGACTTTTTAAAAAGACAAATTACACCACTGGTGACTGTCAGCGCAAGGATTCTTCCTGCCTCAGTATCTCACCTGTTCCCCGCCTTGCCCTTCAAACAACTACAAATGCATCTTCACACCTTTTCTGCTTCAAGGGAAAAAAGTGCAGAGCTTAAACATCTTGAAGTGTAGAAAGATAGTGAACAATTAACAGTTCTTTCTTTATAAGAAGTGTAATAGAAAATAACTACTATTACAGATAATACAAGTCAAAGGCAGAAATAGGATGTTTCTACAAGGATACTGTAAACGTATAGAAACTAAATGTACAGTCATTAGCATTTACTCACGGTAAGGAAACATACACTGAAAGTACAAAGACAACGTATCATACATACTTAAAGCACTAACATCTTTCAGTATTTGTAAGTATGCACAGGGCAAATATGGTTGCACTAGTGTCAGATATAATTTAGGTTTTATGTTACCTGGCTATAACAGGGTTTCTAGGCAACACTATATTTAGGCTAGTTAGTACTCCACAGTTAATGGAGTCCACAGCAACATGAAAAGAGGACACACCTTGTGCATGTCCAGAAGAAGATCAAGTACAAAAAAGGGACACAGCTCTTACATTATGCTATATAACTGAGGCATAATTTCAAACACATTTACTAAAGAAAATGGTGACAGGTATATATAAGCAATCTTCCCCACTGTTTGGGCCCCTGCTTTATCTCGTTTTAGCAAGAAGGTTAATCTTCTCAGTACACAGGAAGAGCTAAAAAAAGATTTCAGCAGTTATGCAAACAAGCAAAGCCTAGAGAGATATTGAAAAGCATCTAAAAGCTTAATTCCATGTAGATATCCAGATACATTAAAAACACTAGCTTTTAGATATCCAAATGCCTTAACAAAGCATCTGTAAGCCAGTCAGTATGATCCATGTGATAACCGTATCACCCTTTCCCTTAGAAACTCTAGCATGCATTTTATAGAAATTAATACAGAAAGCATCAGCTAACTGAAAACACTTCACAGCGAAGTAGTGAAGGAAAATAACTGACCTGTCCAGATATTTTTCCTATCTGCCTTTGCTACTCCTAAGTTATCAGGAATTTGATTACATAGGTCACCAGATGTTTCCTGCACATTCAGTACTTCAGTATCATTATCTATACTAATACTGTGTAGTGTCAGAAGCAACAACAAACAAGTTTTCATAGCTTTCATAGAGCTAAGTTTCAATCAAAACTACTTCAAGCTCTTAAACAAGACAACTAAACATATTAGAAACAAGTTCCCATTTTATACAACCATTTCTTGCACGACTAGGCTTTGCAGCAAGTTAAAGTTTCTAGTTCTTAAAAGTAAATTCAGACATCCATTGTTTTGTCCTTCAGGACACCCAACACAGGGGTACAAGTTCAACCTTGTACTGAACTCTAGTTTCCTTCTCAAATTCACTACATATTCTAGCTAAGATCGCCTATATCTTCAATTATGAAGCACCTTGCTTTCACCTGTTTTCTAGCAAAAGCCTTAACTCANTCTAGTTTCCTTCTCAAATTCACTACATATTCTAGCTAAGATCGTCTATATCTTCAATTATGAAGCACCTTGTTTTCACCTGTTTTCTAGCAAAAGCTCCATAAAGCTCCATTTCTCGCACAGCTCCATAAAGCAAGCAATTGTCTTCTTATCAAGAGATATCTTTTCTTCACCGAGAGAACTATTTGGGCCACATAATGACCATCAGTTATTCACCTATCAGGCTACATACAGGTTTTAAGGCCTTTATAGCCAAATAATCATTATAAGCTTGCTTTGCTGAAAAACACAAAAAACCCCCAGATGACAACCAAAAAGCACCACAAACAGGCATTGTCCTTTACTGCTTTCTGCAATAGAATCAAATCTTAAACTGAAAATAAAGATACAGGTTGCCTTATTGAGATAGCCTGACAATAAATACCATCAGACAAGATAACCCAAACAATACCACCAAACAAATACTAAAAAGGAAAAAAAACCCAAACATCAACTTACTGCAGAAGAAGGAATCCCCCACTCCTCAAGCACAACTATTTCACTCTCCCAGGCGTTTCCTGGGAGAACATTTTGTAGAGTTGCCTGATTTTCCTAAACATGTCTGATTGGGCCCAGCTGTGCATCATTACCTTGCCTTGTACAGCTGTGTGAAAGCTGAGGCAATAATTGGTGCCCTGACTGCTGATATTTGCTAGTTTTTACACGCTGTTACAGAAATAGGAGAGGGTGTGGGTGTGGGTGTGGGTGTGGGTGTGGGTGTGGGTGTGGGTGTGGGTGTGGGTGTGGGTGTGGGTGTGGGTGTGGGTGTGGGTGTGGGTGTGGGTGTGGGTGTGGGTGTGGGTGTGGGTGTGGGTGTGGGTGTGGGTGTGGGTGTGGGTGTGGGTGTGGGTGTGGGTGTGGGTGTGGGTGTGGGTGTGGGTGTGGGTGTGGGTGTGGGTGTGGGTGTGGGTGTGGGTGTGGGTGTGGGTGTGGGTGTGGGTGTGGGTGTGGGTGTGGGTGTGGGTGTGGGTGTGGGTGTGGGTGTGGGTGTGGGTGTGGGTGTGGGTGTGGGTGTGGGTGTGGGTGTGGGTGTGGGTGTGGGTGTGGGTGTGGGTGTGGGTGTGGGTGTGGGTGTGGGTGTGGGTGTGGGTGTGGGTGTGGGTGTGGGTGTGGGTGTGGGTGTGGGTGTGGGTGTGGGTGTGTTTTTCCAGAAATTTGTTAATCTTTTGGTTATATGCACTGATGAATTATCTCATGAGCACAACAGAAGGGAGTCAGCTTAGCTGTTTCTCTGCTATATATCTCTGGACTAACAGAAAACGTTTCTTTGGCCTGTTCTTCACCTACCTTGCATCTCACTGCAAAGTTACATGTATGTGATTTATTGTGTTTTACAGATGATGCAGGAACTGAAGCCTCAGTCCTCCAATGAAACTCTTTCTCCCATTAAAACAAAATGTGTACACCAATACAGCCACAGCCATAGTGCAAATTCACACAGCAGTCTAATGAGAAAACGCACCTGTCTATGCTCTGAGCATGTGTTGAAAGTTATCTGCAGTTGATTCATACTCAGCAGGGAACCCAATTTTTAGACTGGAGTACCTAAGGCTAGTGGATATAAATCTGGGTATGCTGCTTCCCGCTTTTACTGCCTACAAAAACAGGTATGCCTTAAAAGCAGTAGGCAACAAAGATCTAGGCTTAGACATATCTGTAGCCTCAATTTCTGACATGTACAAGTATCAATTCACTCCGTGATCAAAATTCAGACCTAAAAGACAGTTAAGTTAACAGGAGATCAAAGAAACACAGACGAAAAAGGTGGAGACAAGTGCTGGCATATGACAAACTCCCAGAATGAAACAGAGTAAAGAATACAGGAGGTACTTTTGAAGAAAAAACAGAGAAAAGAAATAAAGTACTTAGACCATTTACACGGACCCTGGCTGTGAAAGAATGGGGCAAGAGTTCCAGATTCAAACAAAAAGGATAAAGAAAAGATGCATATAAAGCATTTCAATAATGCTTTAATGTTTTAAGAATGGATACATTGTCATAACAAAATAATCTGAAGTGGTAGGTGAAAACCAGGATTAATATTTGATTTTAAAACTTAATGTTAGAGTTCAGTACTTTACAAAAATTTAGTCACCACATCCATTAATTTGCTATTTATTTGAGTGAATGCTATTGAGTAAAAAAATTATTCAGGATCTTTATAATATCATTAATGATTCTATGCCAGGACAATTGCTTGCAGCTTTGGAGACTATGCCAACACTTTTATTAGGTCTGTGAGCATGTTCCGCTTTCTCAGATGCCATGGCATGTTTTGACCTAGCCATTTGTTCCTGTTTGATGAAAATTTGTGTATCTATTATTACTTTTAACAGAGATAACATGTATCCAAATATGTATATTCCATGGTTCTTTGACTCAGGCCTTCAAATTTATAATTATAGTGTCTTCTAAGGAAGTTTACAGTTCTTTAAGCAGGAGTCCTCATTCAAATATTAGATGACCGGATCTCATTTGCTTGAAATGAGAAAGCTACATTTGTCTGAAGCAAAACTAACTGGCTTCAGAAATGTTCAAATTCCAATATATGTCAGGCACATGGTCTTTTTTGTCTCAAATTCTTTGCTTTGCAATTCACTAAAATCTTCCTGTTTAACGGTATCTTGTGTACTCATTTTCCTATTCCAAATACATATCTTTTCCTTCTGGGAGCTGAGACTCAGAGTTTCTTCTAATTCTGGCAGTCTTGCCATGGCTTTCTAAAGCACAGAAGTGATGAATCTTTGGGTGGCTAGAATGCTTGGGGCGTGGGTGCAGAAAAACAGGATGGATCCCCCACAGTGTAGACTGGCTGTGATATTCTGTGATCCACATTTCATTGATGCNGTAGACTGGCTGTGATATTCCGTGATCCACATTTCATTGATGCCAGGATTGTTTTCAGGGATTTTGGGCTGGATCCGTTCACAGCTTCTTGGCCGAATCTAATGTTTGTATGTGTTTTTGTTAGTCTCTACCATTCCAAATTAGCGTTCACAGACCATTTCTTTGTGGTATACAGGTGGTTGTATATTTAATATAAAGGTGACTAAATGGAATGGGTCAATGACAGCTTTGATTTTCTTAATTGCTACTCACAATATCAGCCACAATTCATAATTATTTCAGCATTTACTATTTCATAATCTGCTACAGTTTGTTAATGCCTTGGTTCTGGTCTTCTCTCGCCAAGAGCTTTCCCTGCATGATGAGTCAAATGCCACCCCTTTGCTTCACTCCAGACTTCGCAGGAGTACACAAGGCCACAGAAGCATTACAGTCTCCATTATGCTGAAGCTCAAGATGTGTAATAGAGGAGCCGTGCAGACACCTAATGCCCAAAGTTATGTGGCACTTCTCAGCTTGGGTGAGTGGGTGGGTGTGAGATGACACACCATGGGTAAGCCGAGGAGAATTCTTATTGAATCAGCACTCCTAAGTTTCCAGCATCCATAAGAAGAACAGGGGAATCCCATTTACCACAGAAGGTGTAGTAGTGAAAGAAATAGAATTTGTACTCCGAGGAATACCATGGTTTTCATGCTATATAGTTTTAAACAGTGTAGCATTCACGGTAGATTTCTTGTTTTTATTATGTTTGCATTCTGCAACCCTATTTGAGTAAAATTGATTTGCCACAGCTCCTTAGACAAGATCCACATTTCCTAGATGACACTTCAGTATTTTTCCTGAAATCAACACAACTATTTTTATGTGCATTCTTTTTATTACTCATTACTGCCTGAGTCCCACAGCAACTTGAAAAGTCATTAGCTTTCCCTGTTATACTGAAGTGTTGCAGCGAGTGTTGATTCACTGATGTGAGTCAATGCAAAGTGCATACAGTTTACTTAATACACAAATCTTCTGGGGAATAAAGTGAAAACATTGGCCAGACATAGGCTTCACTTTCAGGAAGGACAAGCTATGTTCCACTTTGGTACTAGATTACATACAAATGAATTCATCTAAGTAATTGCTAGTAAATTTATACAGAAACCTGAATGCTGTCTTTGACAGCGATAAACTGGCTTTTATCACATACTTTCGCTTTCATCGCATTATATAGCTTTAATTTCTTTCATACTTCATGATTTCTTTAATAATTTTCAACTTCTGCCATAGAAACCACTGACAGTATAATTATGCTTGTGTATTTGGTCTACCACAGCAGTGCTTTTTAGGCAATATTTGGTTAAATTTGTTCCCATTACAATACTTTGTGTAAGAGCTCCAGAATCATACATACACTCTTGACATGGCACCTCAGGAGAAGGCTCTTCAGACTTCAGGGACTTTCTTAAAACAGTAGGCCACAAAATTATACTTTCCTATTCCCTATCCATACAAGAGTTGACAAATTAATCCAAAAATGTGTCTTTTTTAAATTTTTCATTTAATTCATGTAACGTTGTTTGATACTGAATTAGCGAAGCAATAATTATTAACAATAAAAGAATAAATGATGATTAGCAATGCATTAAGCAATGTTAATTGTTATACTTTCCTTTTTGTTCTTATTCTTCATTGTATCAAATATATTCTGCTACTTATCAATTGAATATATTTTTGTAAGACATTAATATTTATAGTATGTAACTAGATTTTGTCATGTAGAAACACAAAAGCTAACAGCATGACTGCATCTCCATTTCAACATGCTATGAATTTTTTCAAGTATAATATTCTGAAATATATTTTTCACTTGAAACACTAGTTTCAGTGCTTAAAAATGTGTTTTAATGCCTAAGCATTTATCACATCTTTTTATATTCATTCAGCATTTTAAAAACATCTCATTTATACACAGAGGAAAAATGCATCTCTCCTGCTTATGCATCTCTTCTCTTGGTTTTTCCACATCTGTAGATTATCTCCCAAGGCCACAGACACAGAGTCTGTATGGATTGTCTGATCTAAATTTCATGTCATTTGAGGAGAGAAGATAACAATCTAAAAAACCTGGCCATGGTTCAAGCAGATTTTTCAGTGACTGCTGCTTATAACACTTCTGATACTGAATAACACTTTTTTATGTTCTGATACAGAATAAGATCACCGTCATATCCAGAGAACTTCTTCCCAGGGCATGGATTGTCTTCCACTTTTTCTCTGGCACAATGGTGCCTTGATCGCTGATTGATTATTTAAGTATTAGTGTGATACAAAGGACAAGGTTGGTTGGGAGACAAGTATCTTTTAGGTAGACACACTGATAGAGCTGGGTAAAAAACACCACAGGATTTCAAGCACAAATGCCTTTCTACAGTCCATCCTCAGAGAATCAACAAATAATTAACAGGTGGACTTTGGGGGAAGTAGCATTTTAAAGAACTTCATCCACTCTAAGTAAAGTAACTGCACACATACATTTCATTACCTGGTGTCATCTGATCTTTCATACAGATCTATGAATCTGTATGATTCATAAAAAATCTATGTCATCTTTTCTTTTAGAAGGACTAATTCCACACCATATTCAAGTGCAGATTTGTTTGCTATCATATGCTGCTTCATCTTCAGATGACAGTTTGATGTATCTTATGAGCGTACACACATCTATTCTGTATCTCTTCTGACAGACAGTTGATTTTTGGTGTTGTACATAGATTCAGCACTTGTGAGACTAGAAGCTTAGCCTAATAAGTGCCCTCAAGGGAAGCATCTAGCGTTTTCAGATTTCTGGGTGGGAACTTGTGCCAGAAACATCTCCTAATTTTTTAAAGAACCCCTTATGCATTAGAATCTTTTTGCTGCTGACAATACTTGGCAAAAGATCGCTTAAGGTACTGCCAAGGCACAGGCCTTTCGCAAAATTGCTGGCTAAACATCCTTAACTTGTGCTGAAATGAAAGCACAGTTCTCTTTGAAATTACTGGCTCAAAAAGTTGCATCCCAGTTGGCATTCTTGTCAGTGGTCTCAGCAGACAGAACCACCTTCTCTCTTGAATAGCTCTTTCCTCTTGGTTAAAGCCCAACAGATAAGTACAGCTGCTGCCAGAGTTGAACTAATTCAGTGGACAGATAAAAGGATTTCAGTCTCCAGCTTTCCCAAAGCTGCTCCTTTTGAAATAGTAAATTCAATGAACAGAAAACAAAACATATGAGCCTTCCAAAGATAACCCAGACAATCATCAAACTAAATCTAAGTATTATGTAAATGCACCTGGGTATTTGACTTGATGTGTTTCATGATATTGCCTATCAGCTTTTTAGTTCTCTACACGATACAGGCTTTTTGTCCCCAATATAAAATACCGCAAAGCCGTACTTCCTCCCACATCTTCAAAGCTCAGGGAATCTGACTGTTTTGCAGGACAGTCTTTTAGGCTAAAGGAGTTTATGGCTAAAGGTTAATTACTGGGTTTATGTAGACAGTTAACCGAAATTCACTTACTTTGGCTAACAGGCTTAAAGCCTACTACAGTTTATATATTCTTATGGCATTATGATAAACATATAACAAAACACTAATATGGGGAGCTCTACTGACCGCATTGGTGCCCCAACTGGTGTTCAGCACTCCTCTGGCAGTACAGAAGCTCAGGGGCTCAGCTAACACTGAGACCAGTTTATGCTAATTACCCAACACAGGCGTATGCCTGTAACGCTCTCTGCACGTGACAGTTTTGGGGGAATTAAGTATAGAATTATGTTTATAAATTTGTAGGTCTTTTTAAACCTCTCATAAATATCTACTATCGTGGTCTATCTGTTGTATTGCTGACACTGATCCTGAAGGTGTGGTTCACTCTATACTGATTAATTACTTGTTGCTAATAAATGCTTCAGTCCTGATTTAGCTTAAATCATGTGAACTGAGCAGTTTTTCACTGCGACAGCAGTAATAATGAGCTTTATGCTATGCATCATGCAACTCCTTGGACATCAGCAGAGGTCTTGGATCACCTTTCTTTCTGAGGAGAGAAAAATATTTAGGAAACCTTCGTAAGTAACTGCTGGAATAATGAAGACACTTAGAATGGAAGGGTACAGAGGAGTGACACCTAGGATACCTGGCAATGCTGGAACAAGGACAAGGGCGAGAAAGCTCCTCAGAAGCCAACAATAAAATCTGGACCTCGGGGAAATGCTTATATAACCATGTCCATGTAAAAAGAAGCAAGGATAGATTTTGACCTGGAATGCCCTCACCAAGCCATGTTTTATCGTGAGCACCGCACACAGGGATAGTAAAATCCAAAGACAGGAATACCATTATCATTCTGACAATGAGATCTCTCTTAAAAGTCATTATTTTTTTCTTCAGATTCTAAAACCAGGCTCTAGGGAAGCTACACAGGCACTGTGTTTCGTGAAGAAAGTCTGAAATAGTGTCTTTTGTGTTGTTAACCAATTTTTCCCGCTTATGTGTAATACGAATAATAAAGTATAACTGGTTAAACCGTGCTTTTTTGTCAAATGAAACATCCATGGTGTGCTCATACACACGGGTATTTTTAAGGTGATTCTCCTCCTGCCTGAAGAGGATAAACAGCATTTAGGTCAGCCTGAGGAATTGATTTATATTGTCACAGGAACAATGTGTTTTATAATGTTCTCTGATTCTGCCTATCTATTTATAACTCCTGGTCCAGCTCACTCCTAGGCAATCACCCTGTCATGTCTTTTCTTCTCTTAATGTGCTCAGAATGATGACTTTGAGCTGTCCTTCCCCTTTCACTTCCACCTGGGATATCAGAATTACACTACTTTCTAAGTAAATATATTTGAGTACTGTAAAACTAGGTACCATTCAAATTAATTTGCTTCACAGTTTGCTCAGTGCCCTAGATGTTACAGGTTTCATAGCACTTTATGAGGTACATTTCATAGCATTGTATCAGTGCTGTATGAGGTGTATTCCATAGCTTTTTATCATAGGTTTTTATAAGATATATTTGACAGCATTTTATGTAGCCACTTTACCAGATAGCATGAATAGCATTTTAGCAGTAAACTTCTAGGGCACATTTCATGGCATACAGTTGCCTAGAAATATAAATGCACAGAAACAGAGATAGAAGAGGTGAAGAACAATGGCAACTCTTATTATGCTGAAGAAAATAATTGCAAAACTCAACTTACTGTACAGTATATCTTCCATACAATGAAACGTAACATGGGATTTCAGGCATAAAGTTCTTCTGCTTTGGTTCTTGCGTGATAGATAGAGCTGCCTCCTCACAGTTGTCTGTCCGGTCCAATAGTGCTTGTAGCACAATATTGCTGTATATCCCGCTAATGTATTCTCACTCTTTTCTGGTATGTTTTCTGCTTTCTCTTATCACAAATCAGTTCCAACTCCTCTGACATAAGACACTCCTGCAGAAGTGCAGTCCGTATCCTGACTTCTCTAAGCTTCTTGCTGTCAGTGCACTCCTGCGGCCTGGCTCTCCAGGCAAAGTCCATAAAATTAATTCAGCCATTAGGCAAACAAGTAGGGTACCAAAATACAGAAGTAGTAAAAGCCGGTAACATACATACAGTTTCCCTAGTAGTGGGAAGAAGCCAGAAGGAAGGAAACAAAAAACTGAGATATTTTTTTTTTTTAAATTTTATTTGCTGTCACGGAAACTGAACAAAAACCCCAATAACTTCTGGGTTTTCCTGTACTTCTTACAGGCCCAGCATATTTGCCAGGATGACCATGAAGAACAGAATCATTATTAGTCTTCCAACACCTGCCAAATATGAAGAAGGAATAGGGAAGACGAAGAGGTTACGTTTGGAGAATTTAAAGTTAGGCTACGAAGGGTTGGAAGGGGTTTCTTTGGTCTGAAAAGAAGGGCAGAGAAATGACATGATCTGAATCTTATGACTGAACCAAATCTTGATATGATTTTGTAGGAAAAATTGCTTAACAACCCAACTCAGCAAAGCTTTTACAGCACAAAAAAGCCACTGAAGACAGTCCGTTTACAATTACCGTTGGATGACAAATCATATTGGAAGTGGCATAGCATCATAACGCTAAATGAACAACATTATTTTCCCCCACATACCAGGACAGTGATCTGTGAGAGTAACTACTTCTAGAAGTCTATCATCAAACTCCCAAACGGAGTCTTTCTAAACTGGCATATCACTCTACACATTAAAAGAGTAACCATGCAGAAAGCCACACTTACATATTTATATAAGCCAAAAGACAAAACTTTTAGAGGCAAGCCAAGTTTCAAACAAAATTTCTTTAGTTTATGCTGTAACTTGTTTTTCACCAAGTTCTGTTTTAAAAATAAAATATTTTAAATCATTGGCATTTTTTCCTGTAAAATGCACTTAAATGGAAAAGAATTGTGATTAATAAAAGTTTAAAGTTATACAAAGTCAAACCTCGTACATGCAAAATACCATACCTTGCAAGTTCAATAAGATGTAAGACAAAAACATCAACAGTAGACACTATCTTCAAAGTAGGAATACTAGCACACATAACTTGAGCAAATAAGATCTCAAGGGTGAAATCCAGCTGCCTATCGTGAAGTTCTGCATACAGAGAACTTCAGAGACCTCAGATTTCTCCTGAACTCTTAGTTCTTGAGGGTAGTGAGGAAAACATAATATTCAACTATAATTCAGGGTAGAGACTGCACAGAAAATGCTGGCTTGGTAAATGGCAATGCAACCATGTTTTCCATCTTCCAAAAACATGCTTTCAACTTTTATCTTGCAATACGTAAGTGCCAATTAAATAACTATTTTCAGCAATACTTAGTGCGTCGGGAAAAACTTCATAAGCCAAAGCTGCAAAGGGTATATTGATCTCCCAAAACAAGAAAAGCACCAACACCATTAATGTTTACAGGGCTAAACAAAGGAACAAATAAATATAAAGATGTGAGTTCCACAATATATCCTTAATCAGAGAAAGCACTGTTTATAAACAGTGTCAAAGCAAAGGGTGAAAAGCAGGAACCAGGTTTCCTCCTTTTTGTATAGTTGGGAAGCCTATGTGAGCAAAGTAATGCACAACTTGAGCATGGCAAATTATGTAATCTGTCCCATGGCATTTTTAAAAAATTAACGATTCTCTTACCATAAAAGACCCATTAATCTGTATAGTAAAAGACAAACCATGACGCTTCTGTATGGCAGCAATCAGGGACAATAGGAATTTTCATATTGGTTTGCTGATGATACATCAGACAAATTCTCAGGTAAACTGTCTGTCATCCTGACGCTCCACAGCAATTGCCAAAGAGTCTTCTCTTCAAGAGCAATTGCAGAAGAGTCTTCTCACAGCAACAGCACTGAATCTAAACAAACTTGACCCAAGACGAGCAAGTCCTTCACATCCTGCTACTAGTGATAGTGGCGGGTCAGTTACTAGAATGTCTACTGAAACGGGTATAAAAATTGTTTGATAGCAGAATGGTAATTTGCAACGTGAAGCCAACTGAAGTTAACATAATTAAAACGTCTTCTTGAACTGCTTCATATCGTGACCATTTAGTGGCATAGAGTACTTTTTCTTAAGGTTAGATAGTCACCATTTGCAAGTCGCACCTTCTGCCCGCTGAGCTG
Organism: Himantopus leucocephalus; assembly: GCA_003993805.1. NCBI lineage: Eukaryota > Metazoa > Chordata > Aves > Charadriiformes > Recurvirostridae > Himantopus > Himantopus leucocephalus. The sequence goes on from RSEF01000002.1 coordinate 82,434,338, forward strand.
CTGCTGATGTGACTGAAAAGGCACATAACTATCTGGCTCCCAATATGCTTCCTATGGTGCACCACAAGAAAAACTACAAAATCTCAAATTTTGTCAGAATGCCAAAGTATCTCATATAATTCTGAAATCAGATTAGCTGTGTTGCTCCAATATCTCTTGAAGGGGCAACAAAGCAGGGAGTAAGCCATACATGAGATTCCTGCGTGCACTGGTGATAACATTCTGACATAGATGACTGAGAAGCTGATAAGCGAAGATGCTCTGCTGGACCTGATACTTATGAACAAGAAAGAACTGGCTGTGACATGGTGCAGCTTCAGATCCCAAGAGAAGGGAACAAGTCAAAAAGCAGGATCACAATCCTAGATTTCACGAGAGCAGACTTTGGCCTGTTCGGGGGTCTGCTGGGAAGAATTTAATGGGATGTGGTTATGAGAGAGAAGAGGGGTCCACACAGAACTGGCTGATTTTCAGTTTAACATATAAGCACGTCTGACTTCAGAAAGTACCCCCTGCTGGACAAAACATTTTCTTGTTCAATGGCTTTTCACTGATTTCCCTGGGAAGACACAAATTATTTTTAATTTGGTTTTCATTCCTGTTCCAAAGCAAACTTTGAAATGAACAACTTTGTCACTTGCCAAAAGATTAATATGTTCTCCTCCTCTCCAAAATTTCTCATTTAACACTATCGGATTTCAAGGAGGAAAAAAAAAACCACTAAAGAAAGAACTGTCTAAACACAGATGAAAAATAACATGTACCATAAAAAATGGTAATCATAAAGTATCTTTCTGGCACTCAAACTCAAATTTAATGCAAATAAGAAGAAAAGTAGTAAAAGCTGATCCATTTCCTATGAATGTATGTTTAAATATTACGTAGTATTCTACTTGCATCTTTTTTTCCAAGAAATGTTCTTTCCTTTTCTTTCTTTTTTATTCACGAACAGAAGAAAACATTAAACTCTACATTTCCCATTCAATATTGAAGTAACATCTGGCTTATTTGTATTATTTCCCTTTCTTTGTCTTGTAATTTTGTTCACCTTGATTGAATTGTCAACAAATACAGAGAACAAAGCAATTTAAACTCAATCTGTGAGTGCATGTACACATATACAAGGCCTGATTCTGCAACTCCCCCCTTACACAACTAATGTTAATCACGTAAGAAAGAATCTATGGGTTTAGGCCTAAGAGAAGAAGGGAGAAAACATTGTAAACTGCCTAAAGGAAATACAAAAGCTGTAATTTTAGTTCTGTAGGGGTCACTGAAAGCGTTACAATAGTGATGTCTGTTCACATGGAATGTTAGCTGCAATCACAGACCAACTACAGAGACACAGTAAGACCCATATTTTAAAAGTTTCACGACAAGGAAATAATGAATAAGTAAATGAAAATGCACAAATAGGGGGCAGAAAGAAAAAAAATTTAAGCTATAATAATTATCATGTTTTCTGTCACGACATAAAGATTTCAACAAATATATGGATAAAACTAAGCTCTGGCTGATGGGCTTCTAAAAGAAATTCCTTTCCTGTTATAAATAACAGCAATAGAAACAAAAGAATAGCAACACTCTAGCACCTCCAGAAATGTCAAATCTTGAAGGCTGTTAAAACCCAGTAACACAAGAAGAATAAATTGTCCAGCTTTCTGGTTTTACTCTTGTATGTTGCAAAAGATGGATTGTAGCATCAAACTTTTTTTAGCACATAAACATTTTCTTAGTCCAGCCTGGAAGAGAAAAAAATAAGTTGAATAACCCTCCATGTTTTATATTTTTAGCAGTGCAAATTAGTAACTAACTACAAACAACTATCAAAACAAGGTGCTGATGAACAGGCAGCATTTCACCAGAAGCAAAGGATGAAAATAAACTTCCTTTCTTATATATAAGCAATAGTGTCTGCACCCCAACTGATATGTGGTCTTGCATAGAATACTATTAACAACAGTTAAAGGGAATTAACAAAAATAATTTGTATTACTCATTCCTCTCAAGCCCAGAAGACATTGGAATAATTTAATATATAAACAATGAATTTAGCTAGTAAGAAACCCTTGCAGGCAATGAAAGGTATCTACTAATTTTAATGCCAGTAAAAACATCAGCTCCTATTTCACACAGATACTGCTCAAGTGGGAAGTCACATGAACGGAACAAAATCTGAGCCAGTGATATTCTGTTTGTTTCTGTGGTACGCTATCAGGGAGCATATTTGTAAGGTGAAGTTTCTCAGGGCCTCATTTTTTCATGGTGTAGGGTACATACCATGCAGGGACGCCAACAGGAATTGTATATGCTTTGACACAGGCCAGGATATGCTTCTTGTTGTTGGACCCAAACTAGCCAGGAGTTTGAGTGTCTCTGTCCAGACCTCTTGAAGATCAAAAGGATTTTTTCTAAGCGCAAAAAGCTTGTTTAATTAAAATGTAAACTCAAATGATTTAGTCAAAATGACTGGGTAAGACAAAATAGCCATAAATAGAGAGAAGGGAAATGGAGACGAGAGGGGTTATGAACGTATTTTCCAGCCTTAAATTTTTGCTTCCAGTGTTCGTTTGAGTCAAGATAATGGCTTTCTGGTTTGCGATAAATTCTTCAGTTCTCATTGATCCACAGAAATTTTCTCTTTCCATCACTATTTAGTCCTGAAAATGTGGCTGTTCCATTCTCCTCTCTGCAATTTCTTGGTTTCCTATTCTGTATGCTTTTTTCTATTGTCTCAATTAACTAGCAATCTGAAAGCTTTTCTCTCCTGAGCATGCTCAAATATATGCAAGGAAAGAGATAATCTCTCCTTTCTTTGTGACCTGGTCAATTAATTTTTTTGTAAGGAATATAATATACAAGGTGATAACAAATGCACAAAACAGATACCATCCACTACACCTCTCAAACTAGTTACAACTGCCCATTAGCAGCCCAGTGGTAAATATCTCCAGATTGTATACAACTCCTAAGTCCTTTTTTGCTTTCTTCTTCACATGTCCTCAGCAACTGACATTACAGATCCTCTTAGACATTTCTTAATTTAGGTGGATCAAAGATGGACCAGACATGATGCCAGATCCACCCATCCTTACTGTTTTTCTGCTTAGCTTGGATAAGGACATTCAAATGATGTGCAGTACTCGTTTCTCTTAGCAATGAAATTTTTTCTCAAGCAATGAAATTACAAAAAAGTCTTTTACTCTGTCTGATCCTCTTTATGGGCATATGATCTAAGAATAGATTATGTACCGATTTTGAATATAATTTGTATCATCTTATGAGTTTAACTTAGGACCTAATTGTTGTATTTAATTTCACTAGTATTTATAGTTTATGGCAACTATAAATGGAGCTACGGAATTATAAGTTATAAATGAGTCACAAGCATGAAAAACAAATTTGTTCTATGATCTTAATACGCCTAGCAGGCTATCAGGGTTGTGCCTGTGTGCCCAGTGAATTTAAGTCATTAATTTCTTGGGTGATGCTGCTAGTCTTCAGCATAGAGAAGATAATGGACTCCTTTGAAACAATGAACTGACCTGAAAGGAGGTGATCAGCTGAACTCCAAGCCACCATCACAAAGTAGAAGTTATTTGACTGACAGTTACAGAAGCACTGCATGAGGAACTTTGGATGGTTCTGGAGATTTCTTCAGGAAACTCCTGCTGTGGCTAGTTCAATTTGTATGCATAAGTGTTGATTAACATCCTGTGCAGTGTGAGCCAGAGATTCCCAGGCAGTTCCTGCTGGTGAAGTGATCAAATTTTACATAGATAAGACATTTGTAAAGAGTCTATTTAAGATAGTTTTGTGTGCAGTTAAGATAATCAATAACAATGAATTATGCACATGCTGGAGTGTTCACAGAGGACTGTGGATTAAAAGAACTGAGCAGTACAACAGTTTGGAGAAACTCATCCGATCCAGCTGACGACATTTGTGCGAGGACACTTACAACAGGTCACCATCCAGACAACTGACCATGCTGTTCAAGAGAGATGATTTCCTGTATGAACGTTACCTATGCCAAGAACCCAATAAATGAGCAGAGCAAAACAAAACAAAACAAAACACTCCTTCCATCAGTGTCTGTGCAAAAAGCATATTAATATAAGGAAAAAAATAACATGAATATTCTTAAGTAACTGAAAGAAATAGATGTTCATATATGACAGTAATGGGACATATGTACATGCAAGTAGAGTACCCTTGTGTACAGCTAAAGTGTTTAAATGCTTCCAAAACATCCTTTTTCTGCGGAGGAATGACGAAGAGGAGGTTAAATGACATAGTGAAGTAAATACAGCTCTTCACCTTTGAGGAATTAGGACCCTTAATTTTAGGTGCATTTTTCCCACAATTCCACCTGAAGTCAAATTCTGGCAGAGCATGCCTCTGAAAATGCTTGTAGGATTTATATCTACAGCAGCACCCTGACCTAACAGTTAGCATCCTCTGCGAATGAAAGGATGAGTTCTAAAATAGCAACAATAGTGCTAACCCTGACTTTATTTTGCTACACAGAAGATGTGCTGCAGCAACTGTATGGCTTTGTAAGTGTTAAGCCATTTATGGCTACTAAAATGGCATGTAAACTTCAGAATAAAACGTTGTATGATCAGGAAACTAATCAGTCAAGACAATTCCCTGAAATAATAACCAAGGAAGAAACTGTCAGTCTCATTAGGAAGATTGAGATAATTTTGGTCAGTCATAATTCAGTCTTAAAGTATTATGAAGCAGAGGCAGTATCCTAATGAAATTCAGGATATGTTTCTATCAGCAGAATTCTCAGCATGCTTCATATTAGTTAGTATGAACCTCAGAATATTTCCTGTTTTCGCATTACGCAAGATGATAATTCTTCTTGTCTAGTTTGCAGAAAAGGAAGCTGAGGGCTGAACTCATTGCTCTCTACAGCTTCCTGAGGAGGGGAGGTGGAGAGGGAGGCACTGATCTCTTCTCCCTGGTATCCAGTGACAGGACATGTCGGAATGGCTCAAAGCTGCACCAGGGGAGGTTCAGACTGGACATTAGGAAGCATTTCTTTACTGAGAAGGTGGTCAAACACTGGAACAGGCTTCCTAGATAGGTGGTCGATGCCCCACGCCTGTCAGTGTTTAAGAGGCATTTGGACAATGTCCTTAATAACGTGTTTTAACTTTTGGACAGCCCTGAATTGGTCAGGGTTGTTGTAGGTCCCTTCCCACTGAAATACTCTATTCTGTTCTAAAAGATGATATACCCACCATTTTGCATTGATTATACCTTGAGTTGAAGTAGCATAACTCGAGAAACAATAATAAAAACAGGGAATTTTCTTTCTCTTTTTTTGATAAGGTTTGTTTTGGGATTTTTTTTTTTTTTGATACATCCCTAAGTTATTATATGATTCTCAGAAATTCAGACCCAGAGGGAAGTTGTTACAGGTCCCACCACAGACCCAACCTAAGCTCTGTACAGCAACATCTTTTTATCTTTCTTTATAATACAAGCCTTAAATCACTTGTAAATAAAGACTGAAAATAAAATAAAATAAAACAAAATACAATAAAATAAAATACATAAAATAGCAAAAGTTTCAGCTACTGAAGAGAAGCAAATCCCAAGCATCTGAAGGAAGATGGTGACAGATACAGATGAGGTAACAGATGAACTTATATATATTGATGATGGAGGAAGGATGAACTGCATAAAAAGCAATAAAGAAAGGAATCGTTGTACATTGGGGTAACTGGTTCAAATCCAGGTTATTTTGGAATTTTTGGAAGCCGGAATCACATCTGGCTAAACTGTGGTTACAAATAGTTCTTGTATAAATTTAGCTCCTGTATAGGCATTATTCAAAGTTGTGCCTGTTTACTTTTGATTTTGTTTTACTTTTAACTCTGGCTAAATGCAGTGGACCAATAGAATATAAGAGCAAATTCTGAAATACTTTGCTGAGCTGTGAAAATCAAGAAAGAAATAAAGACAGACTTTATTGCTTTATTGAACTAGGGTGAAAATATTTCAGCATGTACATGTATAAATGTGTATACACAAAGTGTTGGTATTTTTCAAAAATGAATACAGACTTCATTGCTCTCATAACTATTGCCTGTGTGAAGGCTTACATTGATCCTAGGCAAAAATACAGGCTGATAAAGCATACTGTGGGGAGACGATCCAGACTGAGCGGCAGCACGTTAGTCGGGGGTCTGACCTGTCTTTGTGTTGGGCTCAAGCTGGCCTAGCAACAGCGACATGATGCCACTGGGTGGTGACCACAGAAACCCCCGAGAAAGGGTGGATAAACCACTCCCTGAGAGCCCGACTCAAGTGCTCCTGAGGAATGGCTAGCCCATGCCTTGGTGATCTCCACTTAATTGGGACTCCAGTTAAGGATACTTTCCTTTGAACTGTGATATCTACTAGGTAGGTTATAAGGAATTTGTAACAGAAGCAAAAGAGTCCCCACTCGCAGGGTGGTGTAATTGTTATATACTTAGTAAGTGCCTTATCCTAAAAAACCTCCTTCAAGGGGTAGATAGTGGCAGAGGTTCTGACCACGACCGATATTATCAGAAAGGAATTAATGAATATTAGCAAAATTGATGGGTTTATGGAATATAGGTCTTTTACTAGAAAATGCGTATTATATACTGTACTTAGAGGCTTAGTTGAAAAAGACAGGTATGGATTTGTGTTCTGTGAAACTTATCTCTCCATTTAAGATCTCCCGTTTCCCACTCTCATACTACACAACTAGGAATTCACGTATTCTCATACCAGCACCATAACTTCTTTGTAGCACCTCAGAAGGTCCCGTGAATTTACACAGATTCAGAAAAAAAGTTGTAGCTCTGGTGTAGCAGAGTTGAAGATAAGCAATATTTCCAGTCCTGCATTTAGGTACTATTATGTGTCCTGAGGTGGGACTTTGAATGTCATATAAGCTGATGTAAATGAGAGGGATCAGCATGTTCACATGTGAGAATGTCAAACCATGGATAAAGATAACTATGTTAAAATAGTGAGCCTGAACCTGTAAAATCAAGATAGCTGTGACTTTGTCTTGATGAGCCTTGAAGCTCATCCAGCTCAACCAGGATGAGCCTTATCCTCCCTGGATAACTTGCCCTACTTTGCTACTGAAAATAATTTTCCTAATGTCCAGATGAACCAGCCAAGTTACAACTGGACACATTTATTCTTTGCTGTATCATCTTTCAGTACCAAGAAGAGTTTGGTTCTGTCATTCAATAAGGAAAATTGTCTCCATCTCCTCCTGACCCACGAGATGAGCATCCATGGTCTATTTGCAACATTTATGTGTATTTGTAACTTCTTCTCCTTAGCCATATTCCATACATATAATCAGGATTTTGTATTTTTGGATGGAGAGTAGTATGTAAGAATTATTATTTGCTTATTTATGAGCTTTACTATTTCTATACACATATGCACGCACGAATGAGACAAGATGTTTCAGTCCAAAGCTAAAAAAACCCAAACCCTAAATATATATGTATTTTTATCAATATTAAACTCTATAATTACATAGAAGTTAACAATGCTACATATATCTACTTATGATCAGCACATGATACAGCCGGCTGGTTTTTCACAAGAAATACGTCAACATGTTTTTCTTGCTAACCTATTTTTAATCTTCCTTATATTTTAAGCAAGAGACAGTATGAGAAAAAATAAAGGAAATTGAGAGAAAGCTTGAAGCTAACTCAGAAACAAGCAAGGGATATTTTATTTCTTGCTTTTATGCACTGCTACATCCTTTTAATTTTCTCCTTATTGCTTTTATGTGCAACTTTTTCTTTTACATTTTCCTTTATCCACTCCATAGCATGATGAAGTGCTGAATACCCAAGTTTTTATATGCAGAAAGGAATGCAATGACCTCAAGTAAGGGATGAAAGTCCGGGCGGGTATTATTTAATACCTTCTGCAAAAAAACCCACAAACATTCATACATCGCTTGAATCTTATACATTAAAACCAAAATTAGTTTAATTATTATCATTATTTTTAATTGTCTTAATGTTATCACTTTTCTCACTGCTCTTAAGCTTTCCAGCACTTTTGTTAACACCAAAGACTGGAACATCTTGGTTGAAATAGAAGTATCATTCTTCCTTCTAGCACACAATTATATTATTACAGTAAAAAAGTGAAATGATTCCTCAGTGTTCCAAAGAAACAATAGCTCTGACAGTTAAAGACTATTAATGACATCTCATAATTTTGTGAGACTGCCATAATTACTTCTCTCTTCACTATATCTTATTAGCAACCACATTTACTCTTTTTACTTCTCACTCCAGTTTCTTATATAGCAAGTGGCCAACATATGTTGAGACATTAAATTTTGGAAAAACTGTTTCATTGTTCTTCAAAGCAATTAAATCCTCCATACTTGATTAGATACTGCTATATTTCAGACTTCTTTGAGTTTCAAACTATGCTTAAAATTTAAAATACAGATTTGAATGTCCCTTTTAATAAATCATTGCACACTTGGCTGGGACGTGAATGTGTTACACCAGGAAATTTGTTGCTAATCTACTCTCAGTTATTAGGCTGATATTCGACTGCAGAAAGAAATTGTATAGATAGTAAAAAAGTAGTATTAGAAACAGTAATTCAAGCCTAATGAAGCAACATTAGCACTTTAATGTTGTACTTTCTAATTAGGAAGTCTGTTAATGAAATTGGGACATTTACTTAATTGCTGTGAACAATTATTTTCAAATTAAGCTTAGCAATTAAATAGCATGATTAAACTCATGGTTCAGGCTTTTTAGTAGAGATATGGTAAGTATCTTGCCTGCTGTATTATGCATGGTAGTCAAAACTGCAAAAACCTTCTGATTAGCCAATGTAAATTAAGAGCAATGCCATTTCATTGAGAACATGAATGAGTATGCAAAGAGGAAAAAAAATCCCACCTCTATTATGGAGACCAAATAACAGACAGAAAAACTACTGTAAAAACTAATTATATTGGTCATATTTTTTCCTGATTTCTTCTATACAAGGGAGGGTCAAGGAGACGAATACAAATTCATCATATTAGCTTGCATTCCACGTAACAGAGATGATGAAATACAACACATTTTCCAGCTGAAGCCACAGTTGGTGCTGAAAGCTCTTTAAACCATTAGATCTCTCCTATCACCTCACATCAGGAATTTTACTGGTGAATGTACTGAGATAATTGAGTAATCTGAACTAGTTTTATCAGCAGTAGTAAGATTGCAAGGTGATGGGTACGATTTCATAGGACATACATGTTTCCTTGAAACTATGAAACCCTTATGAGACTTCATCAACACAAAAGGCTGGATCTGGCATTGTGTCTCACATAAGATACAAATCCTGTTGCATGCTACTGCGTGATTCCAATAATAAAAAATGCCTTGAAACTTGGAAATGGATTTTGTCAATGTTTAGCAAACTAGCTAAGGGCCACATTAAATATATATGATGATTGCAGTATTACAGTCACAGGGAGAAAAAAATATTAATAGCAAGAAAAATTGAGATTGCTCTCTCTTTTTTCAAATAACATTTAGGTGCATTTTTTTTTCCTACTAATAGCACACAAAAATACACTAAATTTAAATAATAAATATTCCACCCTTTTCACAAAAACTTTGGAAAGGGATTAAAAATAATCTACTTTACAGTTTTTGTTTTCAGATAAAAAATTATCCTAGAAATGCTAAATCTTGCTTCATTACAATAGTTCAGCACATGTTTAGCTATTATTCTTAAGTACTTAAGGAAATACACAGAATTGAATGGGATCTAAACATTAAGCACATTCTTAAATGGTTTGATCAAGTGCCTACAAAGTGAAGTTTCAAAATACCCAATGAGAAAGGATATATATAAAACATGTTTAAAAAATTAAATTAAAAAAAGTTTGAATAAGTTCGGCATATGATTTGAACTTATTTTTCCCAACTCAGAGTCTTTTAACATGTTAGGTTGTCTTGGATTCATATGTCACTCAATATGAAATAAAATGTGAAAAGCAGGAAATAAAAATAGGATGAAGTGCAAGGTGAAGAAGAATTAACACACAATCTCTTTCATGTTAAAAAGAAAGATGAATATTGATTATATTTTGCCCACTATTTGAAAGTGTCCAATTGAAGACCTAAGACATTCATTTTTTGGAGTCCTGAGTTTCATTTCAGCAATCATCCCAACCACCTATCTATTTATTCAAAATTTCTGGTCAATGGCAAAAGTTGCTTCTGTGCTTCCTTTAGAAAAATAAGACATACACTGAGAGATGGCTTTCTTTTTAATAATTAGATGAAAAGAAATACAGTCACTATAGCAATATATAATTTCATATATCATAAGGTTTCACACAACATGCTCAACAGAGTTGTTACAGAAGTAAACACATTTTTCAGGTTTGAAATGAACATGGAAAAGGGAGTAACCTATGATTAAGTGCTATGAAAAAAAATGAAAAAGTTAATTATTGTCAGGAGATTAGAAGTTTATACAGCTTAATGTTCAAAATTGCCTGCCACGAAGGTAAACATCTTACATCAAAATCAGGATCTCTGCAAACACTTCTGTCATGTGAATTTATTTTATACATTTCTCCCCTTCTGATTGATCATTGTTTTTCCTCTCCCAACAAAGTGCCAGAGCCCCGAGTGCACCAGAGGGCTCTGCAAACTCAGCGCGTGTCGGGCCCTGCACCTTGGGGTCTGCACCCCGTGCCCCCCGCAGCCCGGCTGGGTGCCATGGTGGGACCTGGGCTGCACCCACCAGCCAGGCAACAAGTGAGAGGGAGCCTGCAGGGGCCTTGGTGGGGGCTTCCCTCCGCACTCAAAAGCCGCCTCAGAGGCCCCAGATCTGCTTTGGCCATGGGATCACCTGACCCGACCAGCTTCTCCCCTACCTGGCCTGTTCTGGCACCCGCCATGTACTCACCTGGCTCCCGAGGGGCCTTCCCAATAGAAGTTACTTACTCGATGATCATCATCTCCCAACTCTCAGGGATAGCCCTCATGGAGCCAGCCCCGCAGTGCCCCTGTGCTCCAGACCTCCATGCTCTCTTCACTGCTCTGGAACCACTCTTTGGGAGCCGCAGCCAGTATGGCTGCCTTCTTGGGCTGGCTCTGGCGCACAAAGAGGGGATGGCTAGAGCTGACCTGTGCAGGAACGTAGGGTGTCTGTCAGACATGGCTGTCACCCTGGAGGGACACCTGCCAGAGCATCGAGAGAGCATACCCAAACCCCTGAATGAGCTCTATACCACCTTCCCCACCACTGATAACGGGGGGCCCGCTTAGGTAGGAGCTGCTCTCCCTCCCCACCTGGAGATCAAAAGCACAGGCACAGGGTGTGAGTGTGTTTTTATTCTGGTATAAATGGCCATCACACAGCCATCTGCCCCAACAAACCCTGCCGTGACCACTGGAAAGGGGTACCGTTGGAGGTGTGGGCAGTAGAGCCCTGCCTCACAGTACACCTGCCTTCACCATCCCAGGTGAGAGCACCATGTAAACCATTGCTCCGCTGGTTGCGGGGTGTGCCATAGTTTTGTGGCCTTTCGGTTTGCGCAGAGAGCCAGGATTTCCACCCAGTCCCAGCCCACACCCCAACCACAGTCATTGCCCTAGACAGAAGGAGAACCATGGAGGTCCCATCACCTGTGAGACCATTCCCCTTAGGGTAACTATGGCACCTAGACACTCTGAGATTACTTGCCCTTCCCCATCCTGCCCGACCCATCTTTCCAGTNCCTATCACCAACTACCTGCAGGAAGGGGATGCCCAGAGCCTGAGGGCAAAAGCCAGGGTCTCTCAGGGGTGCTTTTCCCCACCACAGCACCCTGCATCAGCTGAGCAGTTTTCTGGCCACACAACTGTCATGGTCACTGTCACTAGACCATTATGTGGGACTGTGCTCTTTTTTCCAGGCCATTGCCCTGCCTGCCCTGTTGTCGGTCTTAACCCCCTGCTTGCCTCCTCTTGCAGAGCAGAAGCATCTTTCTTCTCCTAGACACTAATAAACCTACAGAAAAATGTTTTGGGATACTTGGAAAAGTCTCTCTTTTCAGAAGACAGTTGAAGAAGAACAAATATAATCCCAAAGGGGTATCATCAGTATGCGGTAAAACATTAGATAAATGTAGCATAAATTTCCACAAACATGCTACTTCAATATATTTCTATAGAATATACCAGGATGGAAAACACACTAGTACAATTACTGATGCCACAATTAAAAAAATAAAATGCCATATATTACTTTATCTTCATTTCAGTATGGAATAATTAGACCACAGATATCTAATTCAGAATAAAAACAAGTCATTAATATCTTCAAAGAAGGATAAGACATACATACATCTATAGTTTCTATTTTCAAGCCTAATTATATAGCCATTGTCATAGATGCATAAAAAACAAGGTCACTATACTTTATAGTATGCTCCACTAGACGAAAATACAGTAGATTAATTACAATTATCTATAACAGACTTTTTAAAGTATCTTCAACTTGAGCTTTCTTACACCTGTAGCCCTGTAATACACCATATTGCCATTGGTAATAACAGGCCACAGGCTTTCTACTGACTTTGCAATGTCTCAGGACTTGTCAGGCTTGCTCTGTCTGAAATTCTCTTAACCTGCCTGAAGCTTTGTTTTGCTTGGTTTAACTGTAACTACCCTCTTTTTAATTCAATAGGTAGCCATGGCTAATTTGTTAACTTTTGTTTACGTTTGTATGGTGTGATGATAGTTTTATACAGATGACAGTAACAACCAGTTATTCTAGAATGAGGTATTTATTACTCTAATATAATGTTGCAGCATAGAGAAATATAGGCCTGGTATGAGAGCAGAGAGCTCATACCGGGAATGTCCTCATACCAGGATACACAGGATGCAGCACAAGGGAGTACTAGTATGGGATGAGAAGAGATGGGACACAAGCTGGACACTGGAGACCTCATGGCTATAAACAACTCTCCAGCGGTCAGGTAAATTAATTCAGACTGGATCTTGACAAAACTGGCTTTAGGGGTAACAAAGAGAACACCGAAATAGTATCTAACATGCATAAAAGGCACCATATATAGTAAATGCAGATCTGATTCAACACAAGATTCCTTCAGGCCAATGACTCCAGATGCTGATGGCTCACTGTAACATCCCACCACCGACACCAGAACAAAGCCACCTACAGTTAGGCCAAGAGGGCAGTAGAAGGGTAGGCATAACACCAGGAAAAGGGGAAGAAATCAAGAAGCATGTGTATTACAATTTTTACTGAATTGTTGGTGGCACATTTTCTGACCACAAATAACCTTTTTTTCGCCTCTATAATAATTATAATAATTAGATCTAGGCTAATAATAAGTCTTGTGATGGACTGTTAAGATTTTGACTCTACTTATAATAAATTATTTGCTTTATGTGAAAGGTGTGTTACCTCTTTGGCCAGAAATGAGATTTTGAGCATTACTAATTGGTGGAGAATGGGGACAGCCCTTCTGTATCTACCCATAGACTATTCTGGGGGCAATTCCTGTGTATAAACTTTGGTGTGTGAAAGCCTATGGTAAACACAGCAGACCAGGAATGCAATTAATGTGTGTTCCTATGGTCCTGAGAAGTATTTTACTTAGAGTAAATAACTGATTTATATGGAATCTAAGCAGACCGTTCTAAGGACTTGCTCAAAATCAAAGAAAAAAGTGAATGAAAATCCTTGAGACAGACTAACACAGAGGTATTTTGTTCTCTGTCTTTGTCCTGGGGGAAGAAGCATTTCACATTAAGAGATGGGAGGAAATCCATGCCAGAGTTGAATTTATAGAAAGGCAAATATGCCTTGGAGGAGCTGAAAACCCCTTTATCTTTGTATAAGAGGAGATAAAATCCCAACTAGCTCTATCTTTGTGGCTAAATTCATACAGACCTCTGGAAAACTCTCCCTGCTTCCTCCTTCTCCCTCACTACCTTCCCCTCCTGGCTGTTTGCATCCTAATTTGGGGCAGATTTTTTTTAGAAAAAAACAGAAAGCCAGACACACTTATAAAGACATCCAAGAAAGTAAAATCAAAGCAAAACAAAACACTGCAATTAAGAGTACAATTGCATCATACTAATCCCAGAATAAACAGGTTCCCTTAACACTCCCCCCTCTTCAGCAGAAATTACAGAGTTGAGAAAGTGGGTTTTCCAGTGGCGACCAAACCTTTGGGATCTGGCGTCTTGCAAAAGTATCAAGCAAGCTGAGTAAGAGCTTGAAAAATTTAAGGAAACCACTGAGTTTCAATTTTTCTCCCAAAATGCCATAAACTCTGCAGGAGCATGGGCAGGATGGTTCGTGGCAAATAGACTAAGAGAAGAATCGGAATCCACAGGCAGAAACTGAAAAACCAGAAACTGAAACAAAGGAAATCAAGCTAGACTGAGAGAGGGAAGAATTCCAGAATGATTTGCAGCTCTACAAGTTAGAAGGGTTATACAATATCAAGAAGCGTGTGGACGAAATGGGGCATATATGATTGAAAATCAAGAACTGAAAGACAAACTTAACTGCTGACACTGGAGTTGCTAAGGAGACCTGAGTAGCAGTCCAGGCAATGGTGTGGGATCCCCAGGCCCTGTAGGAGCAGGGTGCAGACCTGAGCCCACAAAGTGAGGCTGACAAAACTAGAAATGGTGGAGCCACAGGTGAAGCCCAGCTGCAACAACTCTGCTGCATCCCACACTGAGACCCCTCCCTTATGAGAGGTTGGCTCAGTGAAGGTACTTACCTTTGCCCAGGAGAATATGAGGCTACAAGCCCCTGGGCTCCAGGGGCTTAGGAACTGGACACATATAAAACAAATTCTGTAGCTCCAATTACTACTTGGGTCTCTGTAAAAATGAAAGGGGAAAGGATGAGAGAGACAGCCGCAGGCTTTGTACTGAGTTTGCAAGGCCGCAGGACTTGTCAGGCTAGCTCTTTCTGAACTTTTCCTAACCTGCCTTCAGATTTGTTTTACTTAGTTTAGCTGTAATCATCATCTTTCTGACTGACCAAGTAGCTATGGCTCATTTGTTTTACTTTAGTTCATCTTTGTGTGGAATGACATGAAGTTCAACAAGGACAAGTGCAAGGTCCTGCACATGGGCCAGGGCAATCCCACACACAAATACAGGCTGGGCAGAGAACGGATTGAGAGCAGCCCTGAGGAAAAGGACTCAGGGGTGTTGGTTGATGAGAAACTCAACATGACCTGGAAATGTGTGCTTGCAGCCCAGAAGGCCAACCGTATCCTGGGCTGCATCAAAAGAAGCACGGCCAGCAGGTTGAGGGAGGTGATTCTGCCCCTCTACTCTGCTCTTGTGAGACCACACCTGGAATATTGCATCCAGCTCAACATAAGAAGGACATGGACCTGTTGGAGCGAGTCCAGAGAAGGGTCACAAAGATGATCAGACGGCTGGAGCACCTATCCTGTGAGGACACAGGAGAGAGTTGGCGTTGTTCAGCCTCAAGAAGAGAGGACTCTGGGGAGACCTTATAGCAGTCTTCCAGTACTTAAAGGGGGCCTACAGGAAAGCTAGAGAGGGACTTTTTACAAGGGCATGTAGTGATAGGATGAGGGGTAATGGCTTTAAACTGGAAGAAGGTAGGTTTAGAACAGATATTAGGAAAAAAATTTTCTCTGAGGGTGGTGAGGCACTGGAACATGTTGCCCAGAGAAACTGTGGAGGTCCCATCCCTGGAAGTGTCCAAGGTCAGGCTCGATGGGGCTTTGAGCAACCTGATCTAGTGGAAGGTGTTGCTGCCCATGGCAGGGAGGTTGGAACTAGGTGATCTTTAAGGTCCCTTCCAACCCAAACCATTCCATGATTCTATGATTCTATAATTTTCTAGTTTTACAGATGACAGTAACAAGCAGTTATTCTAGAATGAGGTATTTGTGATTAACATAATGTTGTAATATAGAGAAATATAGGCCCCGTAC
>RSEF01000002.1:82450450-82485473 GCA_003993805.1 Himantopus leucocephalus
GGGAGCAGCGAGAGGAGGCGGGAGCGGCAGAGAGGGGCTGCCACGGACTGACCGCGGCCCCCCATTGCCCATCCCCTGCGCTGCTCAGGGGCAGGAGGTGGAGGAGGGGAAAATGGGAGATAGAGGGAGGGTGGTTTACTTTTTCCTCACCATCCAATTCTAATTTTAAGTGTCAATAAATGAAACTAATTTTCCCCAAGTCAAGTCTTTTTTATCAGTGATGGTAACCGCTAAGTGACCTCCCTGTCACTCTGTCTCAAAGTTTATTGAGCTCTTCCACCTTATTTTCTCCCCTCGACCTGTCAAGGAAAGAGAGTGAGAGAGCAGTTGGGTGGGTGTCTGGCAAATGGTCAACGGCAACCCACCACACCCTCATAGTAATTAGGAGAAAACATTGCCTAATACTCCAATAGTCCAGTAAACTTACAAGACGGTTTAAAAATAGATTTGATCCTTTGTGAATCTGTGGAGCAGTGATAGGGGCCCATACCATGACATGCAGACAAATAATAGGAGCACTTTGTACATGAGAGAACTGGGAAAAGAAATTAAAAAATAATCCAGGCTGTGGCCTAAAGTTCTTCCGCACACAGATCTCATGTTGATGCTAACCATGAAGGAGCTGCAAGCCATAGTCCCGGAAAATAAATGTCTCTCTATAAAAATGACAAACTATTTTTTTAGTTGAAAAATAAACAGGAAGAAATCCCTATGATGACATGAATTTGCATACAGTACGTAAGAATTTTAAGCCACTTCTTTTGTTTTTTCTTTTACTGGAGACAATCAGAAGAAAGGACAAGTGGATGGAGACACAAATAAGAGATTGATGTAGCTAAACATCTTCTGCTTGTTTGGACAACTACAGAAGTACAATAAATGTTTTGCTAAAAAATCAAGATGTATTTTAATACATTCATTTCAAAGAACATTCTGTGTCCAAGTAGCATCTTGATTTTGATGAAAAGATGCAGAAGATTTATATGAAGAGATACAAAGGATGAACATGTACATCACAGAAAACTGCATTAGGACTTGGTCAGTCAAAGAATCAAGAACTTAATGAGCTCTCATTTCTTACAGAATTAAAGCTCTCGGCAATTTCAGGCAGAAAAGTTTTGACGCTGAGCCTCAGCAACGGTATTTTAGCTACTAATTACATTTTACATTCAAAAATTGTCATCATAGAGTAAGGGATACAAGGAGATCAATTTATTCATCTTATTAAAGACGTGAAAGGTTAAAGTACTGATCACAGTCTGTAAATACTGATACAAGAAAAAGACAATGAATTTTAGAGGGCACTTCTATCTGTTTAGCCAGACTATAATCACAAAAGTGGATCAGAAACACATTTTTAAGATGAGTTGACCAAAGAAAAAAAATTGCTATGGAATATTGTGGCTTTGCAATCATTTTACATTTTTAATTTGAGACTGGATATACTTATAAAGTTATATGACCACAAATGGCTGGATGCCATAAAAGAAGTGCCAAGTATATAATTTAGAGAAGACTGGAATTTGTTCATTCTAGCCCTAAAATGCATGGTTGTATGAACTAGTGATTGCAGTAAAGCCCAGCAAATTTGATAAAGCTGACTAAGATACTCTCTTGCATAAAAGTTGTCATTTGCATTCACTAATTTTTAAGTTATTTTCAAGTGTGTTCAAATGAGTTCTTGCTAAACAGTGAGCTGTTATCTGTTATCTAATTCACCTGGAATTTCACAATATCCAATCTTTTCTTCATAGTGAATTTTGTATTGCAACTTTTTAATGACAACTGTTAATTCTCATGTATTTAATTTTAAAGTTTGAAGCTACTTCTTTTGTCTTACTGGGTAACACTTTCTGCTCAATAAACTCTGTGCGAGATTTGGTCCCAATTTAATAGGGAATTTCATGGACTTTGCTCACTCTACGTTTTACTTTCTGGGTACATCAGATTCTGCTCAGAGACCTAACATTTGTTGGCAGTATTCATGCCTGGACACTGTAAAACATTTCAAACTGCTCTCGATATATAGACAGTTACTACAGCCTGCATGTAGCGTTTTTCAGCAAAGCGATATTTTGTGTTATATGATACTTTGAAGCAGTGTCCTTGTAAAGAATCTCATCATATGCAGCAATTTCATCTGTGTAGTCACAATATAATTTTATACTTGGAAGAATCTGTGCTGCTGCTTTTTGCCATCCGCTTTCAATCTGTTGTAAGGTTGGATCATTTTATCTATTTGTTTGAGCCTGACATATTTTGCATAAGAGGTGGACAGTACCAGCATCATTTAGTCTAGATATTGCTTCATGCAATTCCCTTTCTAATTTATAGGCTACTTTGAAAGCATAAACTTCATTTAATAAATGTTCTTCAATTTAATGCTAATTGTTTGAAGCTGATATGACATTTCAAAATTTGTTTCCACAAGATGTGTCTGTCAGAATTTACCTCAAATGATTTCAAGCCCAAATAGTTGATAAAATCACTAGCAATTAGACCATACCTTCCTTCTTTTTTCTCAATATAAATATAGTGTGACTCTACCAGAAATCTTAATCACAACGTAACTATTCTAGTCTAATCTCTGTTAACAATAAAACTGAAGGTGACTGAAGACAACCTATTTTATTTCGTATTGCAATGAACTAGAAGTATGTGTACTGTCAATTACCATATTTCAGCTGAAAGAGTCATATTCAGTTAAGATGTTCCTTCTGGTATACCTGTATGAGTCATTCTGTGCTATTCCATTTATGTGGAGTTTTATTTCAATTTTGGCCTTTCAGCCCTGGATAGTTGTGAAGCAGCAGGAGCCACCATTTCTGAATTTGGTAGTAGATTTGTAATGTCAGGAGTGAAAGAAAATGTTTGCTATTATACCTTATGCCATCTAAAAAAGGGATGTATTCTTTACTCAGCATTTTTGCCATTATGAAGTTGAAAGGTCATTGGATTTTTGTTCATAGAACTCTAAAAATTAAAATATTTTGCATGTTTCCTTTAAGTAACATGTAACTGCATATTTTATCTTTCAGCATTAAAAAGGTGTATTTAACTGGTGATAGTATTATTAGGTCAGGACATTATATGTGGTGGGGAAATGTGCACATGGAGGGTGCATATATGCACTTGGATACACACCTGTGCCTAAGAAACATTGTACTTCAGAACCTGCACCACAGGAAGCTGCAGCACTTTCAGGCAGTGAGCTTCAGGGTCAGAGTTGGGAACATCGTGAATTTAATGTTTATTATGCAATTCTTGCTACTTGAAGCTCCCCCCACCCGCTTCCCCAGTCAGGAGGTACATGCATCTTGCTCTTTACTTGTGATAAAGCAAGGAAGAAATAGACGTCGTCGTCCTTTACATCCCCAAATGACATCTTCTCAAGCCACAGAGAACCACAGCTTTGAACTTTTGCTGTTACTTAAAATTTTCAGTTTGAAAACCACAACTTTTTACAGCTGGAGAATAGGAAGAAATACCCACAGTCTCCCAAATTCTTTTACTCCAGCCTGGAAGAAAGAGCAGGTGAGGAACAGGAAGCTTCATGAAGTAGCTATTCCACAGCCATACTGTAGTCAACCCACTACAACAGTGCAAACCGGAAGTTATTCCTGGATAAACCAGCCACAGAATGAATGACTTCGCATTACATTCCCATGTATTTAGAACAGTAGCGTTGCAAGTCCAGCTGATGTGATATTGCTGCTGCTAATGGTATGCCACAGGCTCTGTACCAATTACAGTACAAGCCTCAGGACTTGTCAGGTTGTGTCTTCACCTGCGCTTGTTTTAGCCGTAACAGCATATTGCCTGGCGGTGCCGTGAGCATAATTTCACTTGCTTTAGGTTAGCTTTCTGAAATTGCATGGATTTACTCCTAAAAGAAATTAAACTGCATGTGGTAAAGGTATAATGAAACTAAGCAACCACTGCATAATTAAACTTGTGGACCAGTAAGAAAAGGAGTGTTAGCAATGGATTGAAATCATATAAAAGCAACCCCAAGTGGAGCAAGCCTGAGGAGGAAGAAAACTCCCCACCGTCAATATTCTCCTCCCTCTAGAAAAGGAACTGGAACGCTCACAACTTGCCATAAGAACACTCTGGAAGGGTGAGCATAATACCCAGCGTGTAGAAACAAGAAATCTTGTTTATAGCCATATGAAGTGGATCATTATTGGGAATGAGCTGTAGTATTATATGTTAGTATCATTTTATTCAGAGTAACGATAACTGCTTGCAGTACTTTGATTAGACTGGCAAAACATTGATTAGACTCCCAATAAATACAAAGTGTTCTTTAGCCCACACATTGCAGAGGGTGCAGTGCAGCAGAACATTCTTGCATTAGGCTAATTTCTACAAAATGGTACAGTTCTTAATTGCATTAATAATCTTCTTTAAAAGTTATCTGCTTTTAAAGCAAAGCAGAGGTAAAAGTATTCTTTCATGCATGAAAAAATTATACATGCTCTTAATTCTTTAATATAGGTACCCATCCACAAGTCTTTAAACTATTTTGACAAGCTAAAGTATTTCCTGCACAGATTAATGCTCTATTACTATTATAAAATGGAAGAGGTGATGCTACTGATTTTCCACAAATTGCAATGAGCAGGAAATCACCAAGACACAATGTTAGAAAATATAAAAATAGTTTAAATTGAGGATGAATTACTGTGTATTGGTAACAGCAATAATTCTTTTGGGTCAAGGTTTGGGAACCCCTATAGGACATGGAATGGGAATTTTTTCATTGCATCTTTTGTGTTTGCTTCCCAAACTGCCAGTTTTTCATAGTATTTCTGCTAGTCAATAAGACCTAGCATTCAAAAAGTCATTCAGAATTGATCTACTAAGAGGATACTAAAGCAGAGCTCACATAGATCAGTTCATCACCAGTTTAATCAGTTAAAAGTAATACTGTATATTTTGTGGTATTGTATTACCTTCTCATCAGTTCCATAGCATACCATATAAGTATGTCAGTGCACACATGAATACAGTACAACAGTATATTAAAAGGTAAATGAAATATTTTAGAGAAGCAATGTCTCCCCCATTGTGCTAAGAATTTTTCTAGCCAAATTCACTGAAGTGCAAAGAAAGGAAGAGGTGAAAGTTCTGTCTGTGAACTAGCGGGTAACAGTTCGCCAGCTGCCCAAATTATTCCCAAGTACTTTGGCACATCTCTAGGTAAAAATTATTATGGTTCAGAGGATTTGATGTAGACAGGAACATTTGTCAAACTATAACCAAACTTTTTCAATTTACATTAGTGAAGTTATGAAGCTGAACTATGGCAGCCACTTCCACTAATCTATTAGTTAAAGAAAAAAACCACAAAGCATGACATGCCTTCAAATCTATCTATATCTGTA
Source organism: Himantopus leucocephalus (assembly GCA_003993805.1). Lineage (NCBI taxonomy): Eukaryota > Metazoa > Chordata > Aves > Charadriiformes > Recurvirostridae > Himantopus > Himantopus leucocephalus. Next base: position 82,455,841 of record RSEF01000002.1, read on the forward strand.
AGCAGATGTGTATATTCAGGAATGCATTTTAAGCATCATTAATACTGATACAGAGATACTGCAGTCATCTTTCATAACCATAGGTTTCACGGATGCAGTCTGCCTGAACAACCTTCTCCAGCTCAGAGTGTTCATCTGTCTTGTAGAAATGGCTCAGCATTTTCATTCATCATTTGAATGAGGTGTGGTAAAACTTCTACTTTTTTTTTTTTTCAAGCTGAACTAGTGTATTTTCATGGACTGTGCTTTCTGAGCCCATTAATAGTAATGATGTTATATGGTTCACTCTAGTCCTTTCCATGGGCTGCTGCTCACATCAGAGCAAGTAATAAAGAGACAAAGCCCTCCTGTATGGAAATGCATGGCTTCACTGGAGTGGGGTGAGTGGAGAGCAGTTAAAAGCTTCAAATAATAGAATCCGCTATTTTGCCCAAACAAAGAAACAAGTAAGCAAGCACAAAGAGAAGAGGGACTCAATGAAACAGAAATTAACTCTAGTATTTTCTCACCCATTTTTAACAGAATTTCATGCTCATACACATTCACAGGCCTATATAGCATATTATTTTGAACTTCCTATTCATTGCATTCTGCTGGATATGTGAATGAAAGTGAAAGTTCACAACCCTCCCTATACCTTAAGAAGCTATCAGCTGTGCCAAATTACGCTCAGATACTGAGCTATGCTGCATCTTTCATCTCCCCATTCTTAAATGGTTTTACGGCATCCAGAATCATGATTATCACTATGCTTTGAAGTGGTCTTCAGATTTTGTGTGGAGGAAGGGATTAATCAATTTACCTGGAAATTGCTCAGCTTCCTTCCTCTACTCTAGAGCTGGGCTGCTGACACCCATATGCAGTTTCTCCCCTACCTTTTCAAAGGCTGATTGTCCAAATAAGCTGAACATTTTGCGGATGCTAAATATCTGTCTTCCAGAGGGCTCTAAATGTGTCTGTATGACACTGGTCTAAACTAGGAGTCACAGCAGAGAAAACATAACTCAGGGGAGATCAAACTGATACTCTCAATTCAGGATGGCTATGACCTAGAACGAGATACTTAAGGTTGTAAACTACAGCAGTACTGGATGGTCACCCTAGCATACTCCACTGAATTATCTGCTTTTTGAGTGCCTACACCATCCAAACATAAGATCATAATGTCATAACAGAAAAAGTATAGTTTTCTACAGTGAACTTAACTACAGAATAACTACAGGTAGCAAAAAAAAAAAAACACAAGAAAACCAAAACATGTAAAAGCAACCATCACACTCCTTCGCTGATCCAAGTAAGATGGGAAAGCAATACATTCAAATGACATTGTCAGTTAATCAAAGTGTGCTCCAAAACAAACAAACAAACAACCCCCACCAAACCCTCTAGGCATTTTCTATGAAGTTCCACAAAGCAATCAAAGAAAAAAAAAACATCAACTCGCCTGCTGCACACAATGAAGGAAACGATGGAAATATTCTGGGTATGCACTCCAGATGTTGACACTGAATCTCTTTCAGAAGAAGCTAAGCAAGGGAAGAGAGGTTCCCTCAAGACCCTAAGGAAAACTCATAGAAAATCAAACATAATTCTCCTTCAGCATAATTTTTTTTTTTAAATTTTATAATTATTCTCCCTTTCATCTGTTCACTTACTTTCACACCATGGACATATCTTTCATTTGTTCAGAGAACACAGACATTTTTCAGCTAGGTCAGACACAAAAGATTATGGACCAGCACTGATGCCTGCAGATATCTAGTTGAAATTGATTAGAATATATGTTTATCTTAAGAAAGCCATGACTGTTTTCTCAGAGACCAAAGGAATTAATCCAGACTTTTTTGAGAGGGATGGCATTAAGAATAACCTCCACATACATGTCTTTTAAATGCAAAATGGTCCTGAAGCTTGAATACCAATTCTCTCTTGGAAGCTGAAAGAAAAAGTGACACCACCTCTGTTTTAAGAATGAATTCTTAATTCTATGTCTACAGAATCATAAGAACCAAATTGTTCAATATTCACAAACCTTAATTGGCAGGGCGTTCAGAGCAGCCACCATAGATATTACACAACCTACAAACGTGCACTTTGTAAAAGAAGCTGAACAGGAACTAAGAAAGCATGTTTTTCTAAAAAAAGTATGTTAATTTAACAGATGGTTTAAAGGACTGAAATGGTTGTGTCCAGAGGATGATGAAAAAAGCATCAACGAAAACATTAAGTAACAAGTAAAACTGAAATATTGCTGCATAACAGTGTATGTTTAACTTCCCTTTGCAAAGTCAAACAAACACTGAGAGGACTTTTACAGTGAAGAAATTGTAAAATGACTCTCAGGACTTTGATCCAATCATGGTAGAAACCAGCTCTGGCAGGTCTATTTACTCTGAATCCCATGCTCCAGTGTCTGACAGAGTGGCACTATCAGAGAGTTGATCTGCAAGATGTATAATGTAGGGAGGTCAGAATCAATAAGGATTTGCTTCTGACACTATAGCACTGAATACCGCACTTCATGCAGCAGTTCTTTTAACTAAAAATATCTCCCTGATTGCAGGCCACCTCTTATTTTAGCACCAGTCACTGAGATTAAGAAAGCACTCACTGACACATTTATCGTTTATTTACTGGGATTCCAAGTGGGGACAGCAGTGAAGCAATTTTTTTTTTTCCTGTGGATTTCAGCAGAATGCAAACCATGTTATGATAAAATGCCCGTTTTGTTAGAATTAAGGTTGAGAAGTCCTTACTGTTGAAAGATCAGCTATTCTTAAAAATCCACATGCTTACTAAGACCTATTGTACTGGATCAGAAAAAAGGGCCATTTAGCCCAGACTGGACAAAAGTGAATGTCCAGGAAAAGGTATATAAAAAGTAATAATCATACAGCAATACCTTCCTATTATAGCCTCCCGGATTCTAAAGATCTGACTCAGGAAATTCCTGAATCATAGACGGTAATTTTGCAACTCTATACACCTTCACAGATTATCCTTCCATTAACTTCACCAGGATAAACCACTTCTAATGAAATAAAACCAAAGGAGTAGCAGATTACTAGCACTCATGAGCCAAACTTCCAATTAGCTAGATTCCACTGATAACTTCAAGTACTTAGAAATTTGCTGTGTAGGTTGGAGATCTAAATGTGAATCTTTTGAACAAGGGGTTCTCATAACATGACCTCTACTTAAAATCACATTATAAGATCTAAATATGTGTCTCTCATATGTGGATGTAATTTTGTGTCTCATCATACTTTCCAGAATTATTAGTTTTTGTAAACTAACTGGTGCTAAAACTCTCACTCATCATTTTCCAAAACACAAACACAAGCTACCTGAAAATGTCCAATTTTGATACGATCCGACTTGCTTGTATGGATATGCCTTTGTTATTCAACCTGCCTTCTCAATAAAAGTCTTTCCCAAAATTCTAAGAATGAATTATAGGCATACTACTAATACCACAAATGATTGAAGTGTTTGTTTTTAATTTGTTTTAGGATAGCAGAGGAAAAAAAAGTGTCATTATTTGACTCAGAAAACATGGACTGTTTTTTAAAATAGTTTTATAGTGAAGGCTAACTTTCAAGAAGAAGAGTGGGCAGATTATGCAAGAAAACAGGAATGGATTATAGTAGCAGGAAAGAGAGAGCATATGAGACTGCCGATCCAAACTAATAGGATCTGGAGGGATGCAGAACCTTAGCCTTCCTGGGGGGAGAGAGTAAGAGCAGGCTTGAACTGCTTTTCCCCCACACGGTTGACTCTCCAGAGATACAAACTCCAATGTCAGTTGAATCAGGGTTTGAAAAAGGCCATTAAAAAAACCCCTGAACCCTCAGGAAAACAAACAATTAATGTATATATCAGTCCACTGTACGCTGTGCAAGGGAAGAAGGTTGATGAAGTTGAGATGAAGTGGCAAGCAAGAACTCTGCTTGACCAGACTGGCCAGATGAGTCAGTGCATCAAGCTAAATAGACAGCTTAGACTACATAACCAAGGAAGGACGCAAACCCAATTAAACAATATATCTGCATACAACCTGTTCTGCCCCCTCACCTTACCCCCCCCCGCCCAAAAAGCCCCAAACAAACCACTCAACAAGCCCAGAACTGCAAAACCCAATGAAAACCAACTTAACCCAAAACCCTATTGTTCCAGAGAGATTATCCATGTGCTAGCAGCTTTTAAAAGATTAATGGCGAAATAAAATAGGTAGGGAGAGACTGGCAGAAAGGCTAGAGAATGGCTAAAAAAAGGCACCTCATTTTACAATTCCATGCACCACTTCCACAACTCATTCCCTCCTATTTCCAGAACACTGTTAAGCATGGTACATTCACTTATCTAGTATCCTACTTCATCATCTCTCTGCAGTAAGAACTTCACCTTTCCCTTCTTCCCATACACAGCAACTGAAATGAGGTATGGCTCAACAATATATATTTTTCTTCCCTTTTATCAAAAGAAAAATGGGGATGCTTTGATAACCTGAAAGGGGCAAAAGGCCATTAGAATTCTTCATGTCACGAAAGATCAGCCAAACTGCCTGGATCACCTATTTGCAGTCTCCCCTCTACTAAGTTCTTCTGGCTAATCCTCCTGCAATCAATATAGATATGTCTAACGTAATGAATGTTAGCAGACTGTATGCAGGTAATTCCAGAGACCAGTTTCTGCCTCCAGAAGGGACAGATTACAGGTTGTATCACCCTGTGCATTAATTCCACATTTGTTCTCAGGGGCTTGTGTTTTGCTGAAGTTGATCATCTGGAAGGGTGCAAGGTATCTGGCGACATTAAATTCATAACATTCTAAGAATGAAAAAAGCAGCATAAAACAAATTAACAACCTCCTTAGATGCTGAAGAGGAACTTTGCATGTCCTAAGTGATATAGATTTTTGAGATGACAATTTTTAATTTTGAAGTCTCAGATAACTTCAGGCTTGGAGCAGGAGGGGTTGGAATAGGCAATCTCTAGAGGTCCCAGCTATCTGGTGATAATTAGTGAAAGCAGTGGTCATCATGCTGAGAAGATCATCGCAGTGGCATTACAGTTTTTTCTTTCATCCTTCCTAATGCTACATTTAATATCTTCCTGTTATGGCACCATTTTCTTCCATTTTACTTCTTATTTTGAGCTTTGGATAAAGCTTTAGATTTTCTCCAAACTTTATGAAATTATATTACAGAGCACCATTCAATGTATCAAGAACTACACACCACTGTCAACCCTTTCTGCTCTGTTCTGCTATTAGAAACAAAACCATATTCAAAGTTACTAACAATGTTACTCTTCTAATTAATATTAACAAATGGTACCTTCCCCCCACAAGGAAACATGAAGTTAGCTGAACTTACAAACTAACTATACTTTTTAACTATAAGATGTACAAAAATACTGAAATTATTATAGTCATAAAATATTTCTCATTGGAGATTTTTTTAAATAGGCAGTAAACCATAAAAATTTAAGTGATGCTTTGCTATATAGAAGCTCCTTCCATGCAGAAGATTATTCTAGATTATCACAAAGACCTTCTCAGTCTTACAGTTCATGTTTCTTTCAAATGCTTATAAAAGCGAGATCTGGAAAAAGTAATGCAAGAGTTGAAAAGTCGTATTTTCACAGATTGCATTCATGTACATTTATGCAGGGAACAAGAAGGAGGGAAGTTGAATACACAAGACTTGCATTTAATATAAAGATAAATGTAAAAATATTTTATCTTCAACAGTTCACTCAGATATAATACCTCCTTCCCCCAGTGCTGACCTGCTTCCTAAAAATTTGAGGACATTTCTTCTACGGAAACATAATTATATAATACTTAAGAAATAAGAATGCAAGAAATACTTGGTAGTTTTATAGTTTTAGACACCTAAACACAAGATGGGTGATTATGATAAGGAAAGGGCCTTAGGAGTAATTTTTGTTGCTATAAGTTTTCATTTTTTTTTTCCAAAAGAAAAAAGTAAAAACGAAAATAGGAAACAAGGTAAATGATTTGTGAACTTTCATTACTGAGTGTTTCATTACTGGTGTAGATACAGAGCTGTGGAATCAATTTGTGCATTTAGAGGAAGAACTGATTAGAAACAACCATGACTGTTAACTGGTGAATAAGATATTAAGGTTGACACCACCAAGGCTGCGTAAGGAAACCAGATTTCTTGCCTTTTTTGATAGCTGTGAAAGGATTAAGTCCCTAAAAGATCTGACCACCAGGATATCTGCCACAGAATTAGGATATTATTTTCTCTGAAAAATAGTATCTAAGGGAATGCACAGGGGTTTGGAAAACTCATTTGATCCTCTATGATTGAAGCTCTCTAGAGCACACTATCAAAGATTTTGCTCACAGCTACGAAATCATCCAGGCCCATGATGGGAGATCATAATGAGTGGAAGAAGTTTAGTAATTCTTCCAAGTGTCTGCCATAATTGCTCATCACTTAAAAATGAACTAATGAAATGAGGAAAGTAGCGTTAACATTTTTGAAAGTAAAAGCTGAAAAACAAGTATCATAGTCATGGTTAATTGCAGCCAAATTTCTCCCTTGTAGTTTGACAAGATTTGTGTAAGAAAGCCTTGACTGGGTAAGAGTAGAAGTAGTAAAGCTGATTAACTGAGGGAGGGAAGAAAGACGCTGGTTAATCAAGTGAGGGAAGAAACAAGGAGGAATGGTCTCTATTTCCTGGCTTTAGAAATGTCTGATCTCCACTAACATTAGTAGTCATAGAACAATTTCTGGGTTTTGTGCAATGGGAAAACACAAATATTTCTGCACAGAAAATCCAATTGATTTATCAAGACAGTGATGAAGGACATCACATCAGTTTTTCAGCACTGTAAATCACTGGAGAGTAATTTTTAAACAGGTGCATGGTTTTAATCCAAGTATGCATTTGAGCGATAGTAATTTGTAATGACAGCTTGTGATTCCAAGCTCAGACTTGGAAATTGGAGACTTGGAAAGAGCAAAAGTGAGACAGTTTTAGCTGTCTGGATAGCCACCGTTGGTGGAACAGAGAAGCATGCACTTACTACACTCCTGGTTTCCACTATGCAAAAGCAGACTACCGTATTTGCTGGTAATTAAGAAGAAAGTGAGTTTTAAAGGCCTTAACAGAAACTTGTTTCCTTGTACAGACCTTTTAAACTGAAAGATGCATGTAATCAGAAATGGAACTACAGGAGAGTTTCATTACAACTATGATGTGAGAAATAAATAGAGACAGTTACTCTACACAAAAACTTTTAAACTTTTTGGAAAAATCAGGGCAGAATTTGGCCAGAATCAGATGTTTTTGAAAACACTTTATTTTATTTTTTTTTTAAACAGAGGTCAACAGGGCAGAGGAAGTGAGAAGGGTTTTTTTGTTACTTTCTGAAAATCAATGCTCACAATTACCTTTGACCATTCCTATTAGCAGCTAAGAATTTACCATGCATTTGGTCATCAAGGATGTAATTCAGGTGTCTACACATTGGCACTTAGTGCCATTTAAGACACCCCAGAGTATGCCTCCTGACTCCACCTACTCTTCCATCCAGTCTACGGTGAGTCCTAAGCCTCATCTGCTTGACCTAAGCAGAAGTTTTAGAACATGCTATACAGCACCAGATGTAGATGCAACTAGTAGAATGTGGGAAAATATTTGAGCTGCAACTGAATTTGAAACAATATGCTATCTATAAGAAGAACTTGCTATTGTTCTGGAAGTAATTTTAAAGTTATTAACTTAATTCTCTATGTGTCTAGGAGTGTTATTCTATTGGTTTACATGAACACAACAGCCAATCTGAAGTAAACCTATGAATGCTTTATGTGTCTTTTCAATGAAGTGTTCATACTGCACCATGCTATTAGGGGTGTTTTTTTGGACACACACCAAAACCAAACCTCTTTCAGAAATGGATAGTCCTGGTTGAGGTGCAGCCAGGTGCCTAGTTTATCAATGCTAGGGTTATTTTTCTACTCACTGTGGGACATCTATACACAAGGCAGAAAAAATCGCAAAGCTGTGTAATGAATCCAAAGTATATTTTCCAGTAGGAAGTCACAAAATAAACTCTCGGGAACAGACATTCTTCTGTATCTTACACCAAGTCACCAGCTATCCGACAAAAGAAAGCTATTTTTTGTTCAAGGAGTTGACAAGACAGTAAATCATAAGTTTGTCTCTTCATAAAGATTAAAATAACCTTGTGTAGTAAGAGGAAAAGGAGGTGAAGTAGAAACTATCCATTTGGAGGGTGAGGGAAAAGACATATTTTTTTTGAGGTATTCATTAAACACCAAATAAAAATAGCACGTCCTCAAAAAAATCCTCAGATGTTTCAGGAAAGTTTGGAAAGTAAAATGTTCATTGGAGAAGTTCTGACGGATTGATTTCCACAGACATGATTTGAAACCAGTCAGGTTTGTTGGTCTTTTTGTCTGTCACCACATTTATAAATATTCAACCCTTCCTTTTCTACTAGCAGAAGCCTCATGATGAATGAAGGTCTTGCTCTATCCTAGGTAGTATAAGTTTTATCTTTTCTCCCCCTCTTTCATAAGCCTTCATTTATTCTCTGCTTGACGTTTAATGAGGGGTTTTTTTGGTGGGTTTTTTTCCACTTTTCAATAAGTGTTTGTTTCTGGCAAATAAACCAATTTAAAAACAAAAGCAATGTTGTAAAACGAAGAAAACCAAAGCATATTGTGTTTAACGATTAAGGATATCTGTATAAAACATAATTATTGAAAACAATTTTTGTGAAAAACATTTTTGTAAGCTAAAAATAAATCCATATTTGCCATGCAGAGACACTCAGTGTTGATAAATATTTTAAACAAAATATTTTTCACAAATTTTGGTCTCTCATTTTGTTTAATAAGAAAAAAATAAGCAGATGGCAGCACAGTATGTGCCTTTTGGATATTATGATAAGATCTCCATTGCTGAAATGTAAAAATTACCTTGTGGCTACTTCATCAGTATAGTAAGATATGCTGTTTGAAATGCATAAACAAACATTTAGAATTATGAGTTCACTCAGCATGCAGTAGAGTTTTCAAAGCAAATTACAGTTCAAGTTCCGAACAGACTTTTTACTTGAACAATCTTTGTAATATTGTAGTTAAAAGATCCCCTTAAAGCAGCTATTAGTTAGGCTTCCTGCTTTCTTTTAATATGCCAATAATAAATATTACAGCTACAAAAAACTATGCAATACCTGAAAATTGCTGTTATGGGATCTTCTGCAACTCAGAAGTTAAGAAATGTTACACCAGTAAAATGTAGTATGACATAGTATGTTCTGCAACACAAATATTTTAAAATATATCTCTGGAATGCACAGAAGGTTAAATATAGTTTGTGTTTGACTTTTAATATGAATTTTTCAAGTTATATATACTAAGGGTACATTTTTTCACCTGAATCCAAATGACTGGAGAAAAACAGTTACAGCATCGAACAAGAAAGGCACTGACAGATAAGAGTTCTTGAAGAAACAGCTGGAGTTATTTACCAACAATATTTTTACCAAAGAATATTCCCTACATGGCTCCAGACATTTTAAGAACCACCTTCTTAGAGGAACAAGCCCCTGAGCACAAAGCTTCTACGACATATTTGCAGCCCAATTTTAAGGAGAGTTTAGGCAAAGGAGGGCTGAGTGCCGTGGAAACAGACATGGGTTGCAGCTACATGGTATTTTACAGACAGTTGCGACTAGCTTTGTCTGCGCTCCAGGCTGGCTGGATGTAAGCCAGCAGCAGACCAGAAGATGCCGAGGTACAATTAACGTGGCACTGAGTTTGAGCTAATAAGCCTTGCTGGGAGACAGGGCTTTCAGGCTCGTGTGGCACTCAGGCTCAGCGGCGTGCTAACACAGCTACACGGCTCCCAGTTTAGAGCTGGCCGGCATCCAGCTGGTTCAGAGAGCAAGCAAGTACAGCTGGTATTTGCTCTGAGCATGGGCAAGATTTACTAGTGACTGCCACTGCCTGCTGAAAACGCACACAGCAGAGACTGTGCTATGAGCAGGACCTTCTGCTTCCGTTAGCTGGAAATCCAGGAGATATGCTGAAGGTACTTGCAAGGCAAGTTGGAGGTATGAGCAAGGGGAGATTTGCATCTGAGTCACAATTTCTAAATGTATTTTTCCATCAGTCTTTGATGACTAAATCAATTACGCTGTTCTTCTGTGACACTGCAAACATAACTGCCCTGTGTTCATAGAAGAGAATGGCACAATCATTCTCATGCCTGACAGATACGGTGTACAGAAAGAAGGTCACATCTGCCTGCAACAACATTCAGACGTAAACAAAAATCCCCAAATCTGCTTGCACTATCATGTTCCAAGTTCACAAAACATTTGGATTATAAATCAAAGGTCAAATCAATCTATGGGCTGCGGAAAGCATAAAAATTCAAACAACGAAGTACATGAACCCGGGCTTCCAACCTAGGGACTCCATTTGGGATAGACAAATGAAAGAAAGTCTAATGCAAGGCTCAGTTTATAACTCTCACAGTATACATATCAGGAAGTTAACTCAGAAACAGTATGTAATCCCTCTTACTCCAACAGGTTAATGGGCAATTAGGAAAAAGTTCTTCACTGAGAGGATGCTCAAACACTGGAACAAGCTCCCCAGGGAAGCAGCCATGGTCACAAGCCTGTCAGTGTTGAAGAAGCGTTTGGACAACACTCTTAGATATGCGGTTTAACTTTTAGGTTGTCCAGTGTGGAATGTGAACTTGATGATCCTCATAGGTCCCTTCCAACTCAGGATATCCTGTGGTTCTGTGTTTCAATAAACAGTGTTAAAACAAGCTTCGGTGAACCAGAGTGAAAGTGTTTTTTAAATACAATAGTCCTCTCCACAGCTAACTATATTCTGAGTTAAGAGCGTACAGCAGGATCCAAACATCAGTCATTCTTAAACCTGGGGGGAAGGGGAAGAAAAACAAACTTGTAGAGAGTATACAGAGTAACAATGAAGAAAAGAAACCTGACAAAGAAGTTATGAATTGAATAGAAAATAAAGTTATTAAAGAAGGGGGGAGTGAAAACAATTTTTAAAAGAAGCTTCTTTTTTTTAAAAAAATAAATGTTATTACATATAAGGATTCAAAGTGTAAAAACATCAGCTCTTTATGAGATCGAATACCAACAGCAGACTGAGTGCAGTGTGCTTAAGGCAAAGCACAGAAAAGACAACCACCTGTCCAGGGGACACATCTATTTATAGAATGGAAGCAGCTTGTAACCCTCAAAGCTGAACCGCTGCAGTTTAAGACCAGTTCTGACCAAAGGAGACAGCATGCAATAAAGAGGAAAGCAAGAGCATATGTGGGAAGGTGTAGAACAGATCTGCCTCAGAACTAGTTGCTGCTGGTTTAAGGTAGAGAAAGGATTTCTTCCTGACAGGATGAAAAGAGATTGAGTGAGGAGCTGGTACTGCTTGGAACCTGGCTTCTGAAAGATAACCCTTGAGAATTCTTTTCTAACCAAGGAAATGAAGGTTACAAATGTGAGATGAGGGAAGCTAAGCCTAGTGACTCCCTTACTGGAAAAAACAGTAGCTAGATACAAACTACACCAAAGAACCACTCAGTAATTTAGCTTCACTATATAGAAGGTGGTAGTTTTCACAAGACAGAGCTTACTAGTTCTGAAAAGAAAAAAAGAAAAACTTTTTTTTTATTAGCAAAATTTAGGTAACTAAACCTAAGGATTATACTGAGGGTTTCTTTGACACCACTGTCCCAAACATGCTTCATTCCACATACAAAGTAGCAAGATTTAATTGTAATAGTAGGCATTTTCTTGCCAATTCACCACTAACAGTTCCTCAAACTGTTTCAGAAAACTATTGATCAAAGGTGTTTTATGATCAAGGTACCTATTCTTACTCAGTATACACACTAAAACTGCCTTTCTGCTGTCTTGGAATTTAAGACAAAGTTTACATCCTGTGGAGAGGAAGAATTTATGTGGGTTTGAAAGTAAATACCTTTCACTGTGTAATCAGGAATATGGACAGTTAAAACCATAGTGAATACAAAGATAGCTTCAGTCAGTCATTCCCAGCCCCAAGAGCCATGCAGCAAGATCCTCATACCAGAGACACCCACAAAATCTTCTATTTGTACGACACAGCACTGAATGCCAGGTACAGGTAGGACTCTGAAACTGAGGATTTTCTCCCTGTGAGTAACAGGTCACGGTTCTCCGCTAGAGGCTGAGGTTGGTAGTGCACCTGGGTCTCCAAGCAAGGTCAGCCTTAGCAGCATCTACAGTCTTACTTCCTCCTGCAACCACGGGCTAACAGTGTTCAAAAGCCTTTGTGGATGCACAGCCACTCCATGGATCAAATGAGTAGCTGTGGCATTGGAACTGGACTTGAACTGCCTGCAAGTTGTCAGCAGCCAAAGGACTGGGTAATTCACTTACATCCATGCTTCTGAATTCAAGTTTCTCACAAAGCTGAGAATTTCTTTTTATCACCTCCAATTACTGCTCATGACAATACTTCTGCTATTTTTATCTTTTACACTATACTATTGGACTCTCTACTTTTAAATATTCAGTCTCTGAAACAGATCTGAAAGACAGCTCACGTCCCTGAATCTAGCAGAAAAAATATAGCTAAATCAGTGGTCTTACTCCAACAATTGCTGGCACATGTCCCCTAGGATGTTTTTATTAATGAACTGTGCCTTGCCCCAATTACTAATTATATTAGTTTCCTCTCGTATTTACACTTGAACCCCATGAAATGATGAGATCTCCCATACCCAGGACAAGTCAGTGAATAAAATAAAGGTCCTGTACTGCTCAGGCTTAAATACTAAATCCAATACTTTTACTGCTTTATTGTCTGAAACACAATTACACAAGAAAACAAATAAAGAAAAAGAAACACACAGAATGGGGTTATATAGAAGGAGGGAAGCTGCATTTCTGAACAAAGTCATTTATTTAAAGAACTAAGTGCCTTTTCCATTCTTAAAATACATAATCACTTGTCTCAAATCAAAACTCAAGTGCCCTTAAAGGTTGAGGTGTTTTTAAAATCTGGGGGATCACGATTTTGAGGGCCAAGGTCTCAGAATTGCTTCCCAACCTGCCAGTGAATATAAAGCAAGATGTGAAAGCTCAAAGTTGTAGAAATGTCAAAACATATGAAGTCCATGAGCCTCAACCACATCTTCTCAGTTCTGGTGAGTTTCAAGGAGATAAAGAGAAGGTTTACTTGTAACAAATCTGTATGAATTTTAAAACAAATCAAACTAAACCAAAAATCTCCAATGAAACTAAAACAAAGGCAAAACTGAATCAAGTCAAATTAAATTATATACTTCTAAAAATTGTAAGGGCAGCATATGAGATCCCTCACTAGATCATTGTACTATAGTGAGTTTAATATAAAACATAAACACTAATAATCTCTGATTTCTTGTTTAAGGGGTTGTACAAAGCATGGATCTTTACCTAGTTTAAGCTCCATTTCAAATTCCTCTGCTGCTTTTCACTTCTTTCTTTGCCTGTACTTAACTTTTCTTCAAAACATAGTTACAACAGCTTCTCCTTTGAGATTCCTCCTCCCCCCACCCCCTCAAAAGTAGATTTCTTTAACACTTAAGCAGCAGTTGCTTTCCCTCTAGCGTGTGTCTTGGGTCATAATTAATACTGGCTCTAATTAACAGATTTTGGAAATCCATCCGTTTTGTAATAATCATACAACAAAAAAATTGATCATTCTATTAAATAGCTATATATAATCCAAGCATCTCAGTATTACTTGGATTAAAGAAAGGATTATATTGACCATTATAATTTTAGTATGTGAAGAAAAAATTAAATAACCATCATGCACCCTGTGAGCACTCTAGATCTGACAGCAAAGTCTTTGAAGCCGACATTCTCTTTGACATTACTCTGACTCCAGTGGAATAAAAATACTACTTAGCACTTACGTAGCACTTTTTATCTTCAAAGCACTTTGCAAACATTATGATTAATACTGACAACAACCTGGTGAGGCTTGTAAGAGTCATCGTCCCCAGGTGATACATGGGAGAAACAGAGGGAAGTTCCTTACCTGAAAAGAGACGTGAGGAATAAAGTTTGAGAGTTTCCAGTTCCTTGTTCTGTGCTTTGATCACATCTATAGACAGCATTTTGAACATTATTTATTGCTGCTATTCCCCATTATAATGTATTTTAGCCTTAAATCATGAAAAGTAAAAGAAACAAAGGAAAATTCACATGCTGAATGTAATACAGAACCTCATCTTAGTACTGTGGATATACTGTGAAATGTACTGTTTTTATTAATTATGGTACATACATATAAATACAAACAAGAACAAGAGACCCGAGAACACTGTGAACTAGTCAAATTTCAATGTATGAAAAATTGTTACAGTTTCCATTTCTTTTACAGGCAAGATTTTCTACACCACTATCATTTCCCTGATTGTGTAAATGTGCCTTTTTGTTTCCTTGTTTTGATTCAAGTAATCTTTTCAAAAATCCAACAGCACAAAAGGCATGGGAAGGGCAGCTGAAAATCGTTTTTGCACTGGTTTAGTCCCTGAATGACATAAAGGTGCAAAGCCTAGCTCAGTCGCTACTCTTGCAGGCAAACTGTTGGGAATCTCCCTTTTGTGCCCATATGACTCTATAGGTATCAACAAAATGGTATCACACAAAACTTCAGAAATGCAGTGGAAATGCATGATCAGTAGTTGCCACTGAGAATAAATGTGACTGTAAATGAGAGTACAGTCATCTTTCAGATGTTTATAGGAATTACATTACTGTAGAAAACTTGTTGATTGTGGTTTAGCATCATAGAGTGAGAATCATAGAATCGTAGGATGGTTTGGGTTGGAAATGACCTTTAAAGATCATCTACTCCAAACTCCCTGCCATGGGCAGGGACATAATTCACTAGATCAGGTTGCTTAAAGCCCCATCCAACCTGACTTTGAATACTTCCAGTGATGGGGCATCCCAAATTCTCTGGGCAACCTGTTCCAGTGTCTCACCACACTCATCGTAAAAAATGTCTTTCTTATGTCCAATCTTAATCTACCCTTTTTCAGTTAAAAACCAATGCCCCTTTTCCTGTCAATACAGGCANTAAAAACCAATGCCCCTTTTCCTGTCAATACAGGCATTGGTAAAAAGTCTCTCTCTGTCTTTCTTATAAGCCCCCTTTAAGTATTGAAAGGTATCCCCAGAGCCTTCTCTTCTCCAGGCTGAACAACCCCAACTCTCTCAGCCTTTCTTCATAGGAGAGGGGTTCCAGCCCTCTGACCGCTTTTGTGGCCCTCCTCTGGACCCGCTCAAACAGGTCCATGTCTTTCTTGGACTTCGTACCTGTAAAAGCCCTTATTATTCTTTGTATCCGTCACCAAATTCAACTCCAACTGTGCCTTAGCTTTCCTAATCCCATCCCAACACATCCAGGCAATGTCCCTATATTTTCCCAGGATACATGTCCCTGGTTCCACTGCCTGCATAGAAAGGACAATGGTAGCCAGAGGAAAAAAATAAACTTCAAAACTCACAAATGTACTTTCCAGGGATTCAATCTGTGATACGTTTCAGGTCCTGAAGTGAAAGCAAGCTATGGCTTTTAATGTATTCTTGCTAACAGTATTGGAATTACACACATTTATAAATGGCAAAATTTATATGAATAAGTTAATTTCTCAAATAATCTCAGTTTATATCCCAAACTGATGTGATTTTAGACACAATATAAGTAACAGCTTCTTCCCTAGTTCCTTATACAAAATGCAGCGAAACAGGAATGCAATCTTCAAAAGCTGATGTGTAAAGAACTACCCAAAGTAATGTAAAGCTTCCATGACAGGGCTTTTAAACCTTCTGCCTTTCAGGAACAATTAGATACTTTATGCTGGTTTCCCTTCACTTGGGAGTCACAGCTCTGAATAATAAACCAGAGTTCGGCACCTTTTAAAAAACATAAAAGGATTAGTCTTTCCTATCAAAATACAGCCAAAGGAGGAGGTGATGCTGGCACAGTTTCATCTAACAGTACACGCATAGTCACCCTGAATGCAATTCATTTCTCTCGTTTGCCAGAGAAGAATTGAAACACTGTTTTACCTGCCCTACAGCAATACCTTAGCCAACCAGCCTAACACCTGCTATGGGAGATGGCATATGACCTTGTTGTTACTGGTTTATTTTTTAAGATAATTAAGTACCATTTGGGCCACACAAAAGAATGGTGATAATGACTTCTGGTAGCTAGATCACTTGCCTGGAATGGGGAGTCCTACATTTTGGACTATGATACGACAAGTTCTTAATTAAAAATTGCAAAATATTGGTTATATTCACTCTGTAACCAACACGTTCATCTTGTTATGTGTTACAACCAGACTAGGGTATAAATGGGGTGGTGGGACACTGCCAGCCTCTTCTCAAATCTAATTGTCTTAAATAAAGGACTACTCCAATGCAGGTACGTATTTGGATATAGAATTAGATAACTATGTTTGATTAATGAGAGAAGGTAATGCAAAGGGTAGCAGAAAATCTGATCAAGAAAAAAACCCTCTAATCCTGAATTTTTTGGCTTTTATTAACACATTGAGGATTATTAGGTGTTCAATGTTAGCATATGTGAGACTACTAAAATTTTATAGGTTAATATACCCTTTTGAGTTGTTTTTTGTTTGTTTGTTTGTTTTTTAAATTCCAAGGTTTTGCAAGCCCACTACCTGGAACTGAAAAAACCCACCCAAACAAAACGTGAAGTCTTGGACAAGCCTAGATGATGATTCATTTCCTTTTCCTAAAGTACCCTGAAGTAATCAAAGTCAAAATACAATGCATTTCCCTAAATTAGATTCCTCTCGACCCAGTCTCAGCCACTCCTCTGAAAAGCAATTATTAGAGTAGAACAATGTTCTACTCTAGTTGTTGGTAGTTGTTTGGCTCCCACAGCTAAGGATTACCTTAGGATTGCCTAACTGATAAATAAAGAGAGTGATACCAGATATTTACCCATTTTGTATTTTTTTGCTGTTATATTTTTGTCTCCAAGTCTGTTTTTAACCTTGTCCAGTGTTACAAGTAATAACTGGAGTGCTTTTACTTCTCTGGAGGTCATGAATCAAAAAAGGTAGTGGTAAATGCCTGGACTGTGGAAGCAGATTTTGTTATTGTAGCACCAGTGCCATGCATATAATATTACATAACTATATAATACTATAATATTACCATTGCTAATATAATGCACAGTAGTATGATAAGGTAATAACATATATAATCACTGTATTATATAACATTATACAACACAATACTCATATCAAGTGTTTTGCATATTAGGACTTCGTAGAGACTAAGATGAATTCTTTTTGGAAGTTGTGGTTGTTTTTTTTACTATAGCCAAAATATTCCTTCAAGGTACTGCATATTTGGTTAGGTTTTTGGATCAAGCATATATCAGGTGATCCCCTTTGCTTTATACATTTTACATAAATGCTGGATTTTTCAGATAAAAACCTCATAGAAACTACATTTATAGAATATATTGCTTGCTTCTGCTTCTGTAACTCCTTACAATCTCATAAAAAAACCCCCCACCATACTTAGATAAAAGCCCACAAACACAGACATTTACACACTCACACCATAATTGCAGGCACACAGACAAGTGAAATAGAGGTAGACAAATGCAAGAAAAGCAGAATCATTTACACGGAAAGATGCAGACCCATTGTATAGAGGAAAACTAGTAGTGGAGATCTATGGTTTAAGCAGTTGCATTTCACTGCTCTCATTTCAACTATTTGCATGCAAAAGTAATACAACATTAGCATAACTACGCTGCAATATGGCATAATTGCTGGAGCAATATAAAACTCATACATTCCGAAAATACTTGTATACATAATTTCTGCAATAACGTCAAAGGAAAAAGAGAGCAAAACCAACAACAACAGATCTAAAAGATTTTCTGAAGGGGGAGGGTTAAAAATTTGAGTTCAGCAAAGTTTTGATCTCTAGGTACCTCTTTTTTTTTTCTTCAACCTACTATATCCACAGAAGAAACTGTTAGAGAGCTGAATGCCATTAGAAAAATTTCAAAGTAGGTGTGTATATCATATTAACTATTGTTCTTTATCGACCTCAAAAACTATTCCACTAAATGCAGATGTTTTCTTGTGATTAAAAAAAAAAGGAAGAGGCAGTAACCTCTTCAAACTACCTAGCTCTTTCTCCAGCATGAGGGGATCCTAGCAAATATAAAGCCTTTGCGTCTATATTGTATTCCTTTCCTTCTCCAGAGAGATGGGAGGAAACAAAGAGCCATGCTGCCGTATTTTTTCAAAAATCCTTAGCTCTATGTCTTTAAGGGAAAGTCAGATACAATTTAGAACTCTTGAGGTTACTTTCTTGAATATTGAAGGCAAACTAGCTGCTGGCCTGTGTCAAGCAAAGTAAAAATCTATTTTTGCTTTCCTGTTCTTCATCAACATCAGAGAGCTGGAAAGATTCATTTACATTTTCCTACAATTGATATTTGCAAAGCAAAATTAAAGTTTATTGTCTCCTTTTTCTGTATTTAGACATCTTTCATGTCTCAAGAATATAGTGTTTTACCAACCATTTCTACCAGTCTGCTTCTGGAAAGTTGTTTATTTCTGAAAACAAAACCAGTATAGTAGTGCAGGCTCCATTTCTAACCTAGACGTAGAGTAAAAGTTGCAAGATCTCTCTTAGGTTCTTGTGGGTGAATCTGTATTTCTTACAATTCTGCCAGTCTCCCAAATCTCCTTCATCTTGCTGGGTATGGATTCTATTTCACATTTGATGACACCATCTTGTGAAACAGCACAATACTTGCAAGGATGCAATCCTTGCGTCCTTGCAAGGATGAAGGAACTGTGCAGCATAGTTGGAGTTGTTAACACCCCTTTACACCAAGCCTGTGTCACACAGGTAAGCTGACTGCACAGCTGAAGCATCAAGATAAAACAGCTCTAGTCTGGTCCATCACTTTCTCCAGCTGGATGCTATGTATGTTGAAGAAGTCTGCCTTCCCGCACCAAAATAACAGTCATACCAATAATAACCTCAAGGGGAAAAAAAAGACCCAATAAAAAAAGCTATAAACATTAACTACTTGTTCTGTTAAAAGCAGGAAATCTAAACCTCCTTCAGATTGATGAAAGTCTGCAGTTACTAAAGGCTGAACTTCCAGATAAAGAGCGTAATACAATGAATCGACAAGATAGCTCTCATACAGAATTATCCAATCCAATGTATGTATAATCAGCAGTCCAGAGAATACATAGTTAAGGTGATGTAAATCAGACTGGCATCAAAATTAAGAGAGACACTGGCATAGCACTTGTTTAGACAGTATATTCCATATGGAAGTGAATGTGCCCTGCCTGTGCTTCAAGCTGGCAAGCAGCAATGGAGCTATGCTAGTACAGTGCTGAGATAGAGCCGACCAGCTTAGCTGAAACACTCTGCAGCTAAATCATGAGTTTTCTTCTGGCATATGGGAAGGGCTAATACTTCAAGGGCCGATACCCGTGCTGCCATGGTTTTTACTACAGTGAATTGGTTTTATTTATACCACTGGTTCCAGGGACAGTCAACTCAGTGTTAGATAAGAAATTGTGGCATCATTTTACTGCACAGAAACTCTTTCTGATTAGAAAGCACGAGGTATGCTTGAAATGTGTTGGCCTTCATTTCTCCAGCACTACTGCAGTTGCAGTGCTACCTTCTGCAGACAGAGCCTCATTTCTCTCACTACAAGAAAAGAGCAATAAACCTGCTTTAGAAAAACAGAGAAAACGCAGCCAGCCGTGCCTTGAAAAACAGAGAAGGATTCAGGGCCTTAGGTATTTATCAGTTCTTCACCCATTTCTTATGTGGAGATACTGGGTCATATTTTAGCTGATACAAACACGTGAAACTCCCTCCAAATGCAGTTTACATTTCACAGCAGTAGCTGAGAAGCTGCCTCTTTGTATCTCGCTCAGAGTCTTCACTTCAGAAACCACAGGTCTGCAGCAGCAGCTCAGGGCTCTGCCTGCAGCACCCGGGCACCCCGCTTGTCCCAGCACAAAGCCTCCTCTAGTTCCCATTCCCTCCTGCCTGTCCTCCCCACGTTATTTTCCACCCGGGGACGACCACAGCCCCTCTGCTCAGGGGCACACGCTGTCCTGTGTGGGCACACGCGAGCCAGGACTGTCCTGGCACCGCAGCCTTTGGGTTTTATTCCTTTCTCTGGCTCTGTTCTCCTCATGTCCCAAGAACTGCCTGGATGTTTCCTCCATGTCTGGTTGTCCCCCCGTGCTCCATCACTGCCTCTACTGTGGGGCGCTGCTCCTCACAGGCCAGGCCGTTCACAACAACCCGTCTCCAGGACCAGCGACTGGCAGAGGTCTCACCGGGCGGCCGCTGTGCACCTCCACGGTGCACCTCCGCCCCCTCAGGCCCCCTCCAGCACCCACTGCATCCTGTGCCCCTCTCCAGAGGCCTCTCCCTAACACCAACACTGCTGGCAATGGGGAGAGGGCTCCGGCCCCACCTGCCCTCCGGCCCTGCCATGCCCACACGGAGGTTGCTAGGAGAATCCAGACCGCCTAGCAACCAGTAGCCGCAGAGCCCAGGCAGAGAACAGCCAATCACAGCTGCTTTCAATGGAGTGTGCCAGTGGTGGTGGTGGCCATTTTGCAACGGTGGTGTCTGGGCCCGTATCTGGTGGGTATCTGGGTAGGAGCTGCTGGCGTCCCTTCGCTCCCTGGCCAAGGCCTGTCCGAGCAGCAGGCTACTTCAGAAGAGGCCACAAGGCCGAAACTCCTAGGCCCTCCAAGAGAAAAGCTGAGTGAATATGAGCAGTTAACTGTGTGGACATTCCCCGCGCAGCCAGTCTGTTCTTCACCTCCCCTCCCCAAGGGAGAAGGCGGCCCCCAGCCCCAGGCGGCTGGTGCAGGCCTCGCCTACGCTTATGAGCACAGTGCCGTCTACCCAATACAAACCCATCGGTTTTGAGGTGTCTGCAGCCGCTTGGGAGCAAAACCTTTGGTTGTGATAGCCTGCTCTGCGGAAACAGCAGCTCAGGTCTCAGCATAGGTCAAAAAAATTACTCCAATGCCAGGTGTTACCATGAATTATGCTGCAGTATAAATCTACGGTTTGTCCACATCTCAATACTAAATGAACTCTGGTACCCTCATTTAAAAAAAAACAACCAAACAAAACCCCAAAGAACCCAAATCCCCCTCACAAACCAAACCAAACCAAACAAACAAAAAAACCCAACACAAAAACAAACCAAAACACAGCCTGTGCCAAAACAGAACTGGAAAATGTTCAGAGAAAGGCAACAAAGATAATTACGTGAAAAGGCTCTGTTTGAGAGACAGACAGTATGGGATGGGTTAGGAATCACTGGCTTGAAAGATACTAAGCTGGGAGGTCTACAAAACCATAAGTATAAGGGAAAGGTGTCATGGAGACGTAGTTCAGTCGTTGATCAGTTATTCCAACATGAGAATGATATGCCAGTAAAGGAAACTGTTTGGAGCCAGTGTCAAAATAAGGCAGGGTTTTTCACCCTGATAGTGGATAACAAATAATTTTGATGATGCTACAAGTTCAAAGGGAAATCAGACATGTATTTAATAGAGAAGGCCTTTGAAAATTAAAGAAAACCCCAACAGGCTCAGGACACAGATCTGAAAAAAAGTTAGGAAATTGGGAGTGTGTGCAGGGGAAATGTTACTGTATTTTCCTTTTTATTTGTCCATTGGCATCTGTTTGTGTCCACTCTTAGTGAGAAGATACTGGGCTAGAAAGACTAATCTGAGCAAGGATGTTTCCAGAATTTCATTCCAGCTGGTTAACACAGATCAGCACAGTTCAGAGTAGGCTGGGTCATTCTGGAACAGCACGGTTGTTGTACAGGAGCAGAAGACACAACCTTGTCACCAGATGTGCTGTATGTATTTTGCACCCTTTGTTACCTTCTGATGCCTGCCTCTGAGAATATCTTTCTCTACTCTGCAATATGGTTGGAACCAAAATGCTTGGCTGAATCCCATCTAGTGATATGGTAAATACTGCTTAAATGACTGCATCCTTTGCCTGATTCTGCAAAGCACTCATTTAGCAGCCTCCCTTTTGAGGATATTTAAATACTGGAGGCAAGTCTGCATACATGTCCTTCCCAGAAATTAACCTGGTCTGTGTATGAGGATGATGTTAGGGAGTTTGTCTCGCACAGAGCATATACTGCAAACAAATTTGCATCCCTGACATCTTCAGAGCATCAAAATTCTGTTGCTGTTATGACTTTTACAACGCAAGGACATTAAAATACCTAAAAAGTTAAAGTGAAGGCAGTATCTCAATGTCACTGTTTTTGAACATCTATGTCAAACTCCCTGTCTCAGAACCCTGTAGATTCAATATCACTGTGCTGTAGCACTGGTAAGACAGACAGACACACTTCTGTCCATTCATCACTGAGTTGTCTTCCATGTGCATGACTAGAGGGAGAAAGAAATTTTTTGTCTTAAGAAATCTTCTTAGCTCCAGAGGAAGCTGAATTGTTAATCCTCTCTCCCTTGACTCAGCTGAATTCAGACAGCTTAAGGATAACTGATGGGGTGGAGCTCAAATATATCTAATTGAGGAGAGCTCCCAAACCTGCTTTAGAATGGCTTCAAGTCCCTATAGGGGAGCAGGAATCCGAGTACTGGGCACACCTACTAACACCCAGAAGATAAAGGCATCCTGTTTTCTCTCCCATCTTGACTTGGAAGTTTGAAATTGTGCTTAGTGAGAGACCAGTGATGAAAGATTAAGCACAGCTTTTTGTAAGTGTAGCTAATAGTATTTTTTTTCTAGCAATAAACTAAACTGATATCATCCAACCAAACCATATAGATTGTTGTGCATTAGAGTAAAATAAACTTACTGCAAAGTCTAACTGCTGACTGCCATAAATACTACAATAAGTTTACACCCGTACAAGGTACAGCCTCTATAACACATAGAAACTTTTCTGAGAATTTACTTATAAACTACAACTCTATATTACCTTTACACTAGCCTGAGGACAGGCCATTCACTAATCCTGTCCATAAGAAATTCCTCAGGGTGCCCTTGGGAACAGCCTCCGGGACCAATGTAGATACAGCCTTCGTGCTTTAAGGTATTCCAGGCAAATATCCTTAACCGTTGCTTTAGATGTAGCGGTATCAGCTCTGAATGAATGACTGATCCACATAGTAGCACAATGCTGCCATGAAAATCTTGTCAAGTTATTTGTATGTAGGGAATAAATTCATGTATGAAGAACAGCACGTGGTCACAAGCAATATGCCTTTAAAAAATATAAAAACCCAAATGCCAAAAAACGTTTTTCTGTAGTATGATTTTAAATATCTTTGTATGCTTGCAAATGTAAGACAGACATGGAAGACAGTATCAAATTCATCAATTTAATTGTAGCAATAAAAATCCTACATAAAGACCAGAAAATTTTTTTTTTTGACATTTTGGGACTCGTCATCTCAAAAAGCACAAAAGGAAGATATAATGATCCTAAAATAACATTTGCCATATTTGAAACATCTGCTCCAGTCTGCACTTATAATTCTCCCGTGTTTTCATCATTTCCTTCCATCTTATCATATATTACTCAAAACAATATAAAAGCAGAGGTTTTCTAAGTTTTCAAGGCAATGGGAAGGAGGAACAGACATACACATATCTCCGTGCCCATCCATAGAAATTAAAACATGCTACAGATCGCAATGTTTACCACTTAGGCTGTTTCTTTATAGCATCTCTGCTCTCAACTCAAAACCATTTCAGACCTTCCACTCCCTCTAAAGACAATTCTTGGGATACTGCTGAGAACTTACATAAAAGTTAGACTTAAATAACACCAACAGGAACAAAAAATGAAATGAAAAGCACACCTTCACATGCTCATACATTGCCATCGTGTTTTGAAGCACTTTTCTCTGACAAAATGTATTAAATTACCATGATAACATTTGTTTTGTCTGTAAGGTAAATGATTGGATTCTGCAACTGTGAAGATACTGGGTCTCCTTTATACACAAACACTGTATAATCCAAAGCAGAAAATGTGACAAAAGAAAAAAGGCATCCCAACAATTAGAGACAGCGCTATAAGCACAACAGCTAACTCAGAAAATCCTTTGATTTCAACTAAAATATGCTGCTTTATACAACTGTCTTTCAAGCTGTGGATCTAATTATACCCTAATACACAATCAAGAACTTAAGACAGCTACATTATTCCAGGCATGGTAAGAGAGAGGTGCAGTAGTTATAGTGCTGTGTGTGCTGTGATATTCCTTCATATAACAGATTTGGTGATATCTTCTAAGGCACACCCCACCCCCCCACCCCACCCCCCACCCCCACCCCCAAATATTGCTACACTTTTTCAGGATATATTGTCTCAAGGGTAATAATTTTATTTGATCATATAAATTGCCTACCCCCAACAGATGATTTTTATCTGAGATAAAATCATCATCTGAGAACCCGATTTCAAAGAAAGAAGCAGGTTAAGATCACTGGCAGTGCAACAGGCTTACCAGGTAACTAAAACAGAATTAGACTAAATACCAAGTGATAGCTTGTATCACAGCAAAGTAACAGCAACAAATTAATATGATTAGGACTAGAAACTTTTTTTTTTAAGACTGAAATACTGGAAATTAACTTTTGAATAATTTCTTTAAAAATTAAAATGGAAATGTTACTTAAATCTCCAAAGTAGTGTTACGGTATTTTTACCCATTTCTTATTGCAGTAATGACAAATTAAAAATTTTAATTTGTATTGTTGTATGTGTGTGTTTGCATGAGTGACACTTTAAACAACCAGGCTAGCTGAGATCACAGTCTAGGTACCGAGATCTGTATTCTGGTAAACCCAGCCACGCCACCAGCTACATCATATGCCTTTAGGGGTTTAGTTTTTTGGGTTTTTTTTAATGGAAAGGGATACCTCAGTCACTCACTTTGTACAAGTGAAAAGCATTAATTATTTTTCTGACAAATTTTGCAACACCATTGTAAAACATTTATGGCAAAAATTTTGTTTCTTTATTCTAACAGAAAGGGAAACCCCACTGTGACTTGTTTGTCCAATCAAGACTAAGCAACAGTCATAACAGAAGCAGATGAAAGGTAGCATTGACTATTAATCATGAAAGATAAATGCTTTCTTGGACAATGAACTACTCTCAAAAAACCAAACAGAAGTCAATTTACTTTGAGATATTCCTAAGAGACAAAACAGAGGAATTTGTATGATAAATTATTCATCATAGCTTATTCACACAATTTTAATTATGATACTCTTCCTATAACAATCTAAACACAGAAAAGCTCAGGGGACTCCAAGGCTCAAGACCATTGATTGTAGGATACAGAGTTTTCACCTTTATATTGATGGTATGTATTGGGGACTGGATTCAATAAGTAAAAGCTGGTATCACCTAGTAATCTTTATGGTTCATGGAAAAAGAGCAGGTGATGAAGAAGAGGAATTAGCAAGCCAGGGATATCTCCCAAGAGCTGCTGAGGGATTTCAGAGTCAATTAAAAGTATTCAGCCTTTTACAGGGTATGGCCCCAAGGGCTGTAACAGAAGTGATGACAAATGGCTGTTTCAGTCAGCAGGACTGAGAAGATGAGGAGATGCACGGACTTCTGACTACCGCAGTGGTCCCTGCTGGTTAGAGAGTGAAACACGGATGCAGTGACTTCTCTGCCACTGTCACGCTGTCCTCATTGTGAGGTGAAAAAGATGACAGTTTCCAAGAGCTGAAGGGGCTGTGCTTTTCACAGGGGATGAATGAGAGTCCTTGACTTCTTAAGAGCAGAATAACCTCAGCACCGGTCAAAAGCTTTATAGTCTCACATCAGTCACAACACACTTTGCAAATTCTGGCTCAAAGCGCTAGTCTTGACTGAATTAAAAATAATAATAAAAACATTGCAGTAAACGTGAAAACTGCTGAAACCATCATAACCAGATCACTGTCTCCCTCATACTTTCTGTAATGAGATTTTCTTCCTTGCTTTAAGAACTGATCCAAGACTTGTGCATGAGAGCAACTGACAGGAAGCACAAGAAAAGAGAAGTTAAGCCCCAAAAAGCACTGTCAAGACACTTTTTCTTCTTTTAAGCATCAGAATGAAGATTAAAAAAAAATGAAGATTGTGAGAGCATATTCTGAGAACAACAAAAAAAACCCCAACCTACACCCCCCCACCCCCCACCCCCCATTTTTAAGTGCCTGCTTTCCTTGTAGAAATCTTTCTTTCATTTTTAGTTGGTTGACTCTTCTGGGAGTGAGACTATAGGATGAAAAAATAATAAAAAAAAATCCCCCAAAACAAAACCCACCCTAGTTATGAAAGCAGTAGTACTTTTAAGTGTGGTTTTTGGGTGTGCGCATGATTCACTTCATTATGTCTGACAAGAGTCTAGGAGAGAGAAAAATGTATCTATAATCATGGAAAACAAACAGGGCTGTATATTCCAATTGTTATAGATATAAATTTGTTGTCCACATTTACATTACCCTGACTCTACCTGCAACATACAGCCACCTTCAGTGAAAACTTCACTTTTCCACACTACAGCAGAGGTTGAGGTAACAACATAGCCTCATCACTGAAATCCTCAGACAAGTTTCTTTTTCTTGTTCTGTACTTCAAAGGAGCCCCTCTTTCCCAGAGCACTGTCATAAAGTACTTATGTGCAGCACAGATTAGACAGATTCAAACGTGGTGCAAATGGGAATAGGATAAACAAGAAACTATTGCAGAGTCATCTGAGTCTTAAGTTCTGGAAGCTGCAAGATACAAGCCAAAGAGGGAGGGAGATTGATTTACCCAACCAATTATCATTTTCTTCTTAAGTGAAGTTTTCACAGATAACAGTTTTTCATTGATTAACTAGATGTTAAGCAAGACAACGATGCTAACTCAGAATCAGATAGGACATGACCCTCAGAAAGTCCTGAAGGAAACAGATAGTATGAAGTCTTCTCTGTCTGAAAGCTTTTCTGAGGAATCCTCTCCACCTGTATTCCATTCGCTTAAGGCCACTGGCAATAAGTGGCAGGAGAGGTCAAATAGTGCCGTGGCCGCACCCTGTCCTGCCCCAAATGCTCTATTACCCAGTAATGTCTACGTGTCAGAAAAGGCATTAGATGGCTGTGTTGGGTGGTGCCTTGATACCTCAGCCTTAGCAATGCTAGGGGCCTGCTGTTCGCAGCACTGCACCTTTCCACCCAAGCTGCTCTGGCAGTGCCTCCCAGAGCCCCCTCAACATTATTTTCCCTTACTGCAGCTCTCGCGGCGCTGCGGGTCTCATGCCTTCCATTGGCAAAGCCCAGTAGTGCTGTTGTGGCAGGTATGGACCCTGTTAGTACATCTTTGCGTATGTGAATCTGTTTCAACATCCTGTGTTACACAGCTATCAGGCTGCCAAAACAGTCTATGAAGTCCCTAAAAACTTGCAGGCATTTTAATGAAGCAGATTTTGTTTTTATACAACTCCTCCCTGCTTGCCCTCCCCCCTTCCAAAAAACAGCCCTCCACCTTATAATTTCCAAGCCATAATCTGTTGTTGAATTCCTCTTTACCTACTAGTAAATGCACAGCTTCTGTGACATGAGGAAGGAGAGCTTCAGAAAGTATTGTAAATAATGTCAGTCCCTTGGGATAAGATGGCATCAACCACCACAAGCCTCTCCGGTGGTATATCCAGGCATTCACTGGCAGAACATGTTTTTTGTTTCAGATCTCCTGGAAGTATTATATCAGATGCACAATTTTTGACATAGGAATTTCGTCTCACCTCTCATCATACTAAACTGCTGCCTTTCCAACTCACCTGTGGACACTTACGCTACTATTGCTCCAAGCACAACAGCTGTAATTGGGTGGATAAGACTGTATACGCAACCTGGAGCAGAGGCATGCTAGCAACCTTCTCTGACTATCCTCTCTCTCCTCTAGTAAAACAGTAAAATTTTATTTATGTTTGGAGGTGACCTGCCTGGGTCACAGAATGCTGCAAATGCACAGCCAATGTGTTGTTCCTGCACGTGGATCGTCTCTTTTCTCTTTAGCAAAGGTACACTTTGATTCCTGGAGGTCCAGCTGCATAAGCAGTGTCCTGTTGATGTAGGCTCTCAAGTGAGATGGTGGTGCTCCTGAAAGGGAAATAGCTACCTCCTGCACTCAAGGCAGCGGAACCACAGACCATTTCTGGAGGACTTTGCTAAGTGCCTACTTCCTCCTTTCAAGGGCACATTATTCCCAGAGTACTGTACAATCAAGGTAGGTGTTGGGACAATTCTTTCCATTCTCCTGTGCATCTTAACCTGTGTCCTGCTGTGTAAACTTCTCCCCTAGTGCTGGTGAACAGGCCAGTGCATGTAAGAGCTAAAGACAAAGAAGGCAGTTATAAAATAGATGGGGAAAATATCACAATCTGGGATTCACAGCACTGGAAAGTTGCATGAAGACAAATATTCCGAGACAGGTTTACAAAGACCCAAGCTATTTTTATGCAAAGCAAGTTGACAGTCCAAGCTAGCACATAAATTATTTTATTTGGAAAATAAGGAATATTAAAAGTCCACACTATATATTTGTAAGCAGTGGTCAATTAAGATTCGTAATACCGATAAAGTGAGTCATTTGTATAGATTATTTGGCAGATTCTAGGTTTGACTGCTCACACCATTTCAACTACGTTGATTTCTTTGGTATTTATCTACTTTAATTAGCATAGCAGCAGCAGGATTAGAGCCTTTACCTTTTCTTACCAGCAGAAAAAATCAGGTGGTTCTGATGACTGTTGAGTGAAAGATACAGTCAGTAAAACCCTTGGGTTTTTGTCAATGGACTTCCCTAAGGCCCATATCACTATGTGACACTTTTCCAAGACTACTTCTGATTTTCTACAGTATTTATTGCTTCCATTCACTTTTAATACATTTAATTAGCGAGAGATGCAACCTTTTTGGAGAACGTGATTCGCTGGTTCTGCTGTTCCCAGTCAGTAGTGATCAGCCTCTGCTGCTGTATTACCTCATTTTAAGCCTGCTCTTTCTCTTCAAACAGCTTGTTGGATCTCTGGATGCTTGAATGCCCGGTCCCCTGCTTCTCCATACATTTCTCCTCAATCCCAGCAAGTCCTTTTTTCTCCTGTTATCCTACAAAGCAACATAGCAGTCTGCCTGAGTACCAAAAGAAAAGGTCTTCCTCTGCAAGCAAGAGCCCTGTGCTGTCAGACATGCTGGTATTTGGGCAGCCGTAGCTGAACAGGGTACCATAAAGCCCGTGCGGGGGAAGATCTGATTCAAGTTCCACAGCAACTGCAAATAACTTCACTCTACTTCATTACAGTTTTGCTGAAGCCAGAACTAAGCTTAATGTGTACAGAATAGCCTATATGTATATTATACAGTGAGGGGCCAAAAGCTGAACACAGTACTCGAGGTGGGGTCTCACTGGTGCC
>RSEF01000002.1:82485573-82502327 GCA_003993805.1 Himantopus leucocephalus
GGGCCCTGAAGTCTTTTTTCATTGCCCTCAGGCTTCTTCCTGATATTTCATCATTGCCTATCTGGAAAATCATTAATGGGTAATAGTCAACAGGCCAAACTCGGGTAGGGAGTTTCCTCTGGACATCCCTAACTCTGGCCCCAGGAAGACAGCAGACTTCCCTACGGTTTGGGTCTGGTCTACATATGGGACCCTCCATTCCCTTCAGAATTGAGTCCCCTACTACAAGGGCCCGTCTTTCTTTTATTACTGAGGATGTTGTTATACAAGGCGTAATCCATCTTGGCCTCGGTGTCATCTCCAAGTTCAGCAAGCTGTCGTCCTTGTCATTCTTTGGTTCCCTTTGCAGAACATCATAACTGTTTTGCACGGGTACCTGGGATGGTGTGGGGGTTACCGGGGAGGCATGCCTGCCACGCTGGGCAGAGACTTGTTGCCACTGGCCCCTGTCATCTGAATCACCACGTTCAGCCACGGTGATAGAGGGTGGGGAGTGCTCTGTATGTGGAGCTCTGTCTGCTTGACCTGCTTCTTTCAGGGAGGACAGTGTGCGACTCCAGTGCTCTCTCTCTCGCTCACACTCCCTTATACTTCTCAATCAACTCACCTCCTCCCTGAGCTCCATCACCAGGTGAAGGAGCTCCTCTACCTGGGCACACCTCCCACAGGCCTGCTCCCCACTACCATTCAACACAGGCGTAAGAGCAGGGCACACCCGGCAGCCTGACGCCTGGGTGGCGGCGTGCTCCCGCACAAGCTCCGTCTGGGTGGCCACAGTAGGGCTGCCTGGCGCAGAGCGCAGGGATGCCATGGCCGCCTGACGAGTTCTTACCCGTTCGCCCGCTCTCACCGCCGCCGGCCGGCCGTTGGGCTCGGGGGCCGCCCGTTTAGAATGGCCACGTGTGCCCTCGGCTCCAGCCCTGCCGGTCACAGCCTGCCCCCGAGCTGCCGCTCCCGGCACAAGC
This sequence comes from Himantopus leucocephalus, assembly GCA_003993805.1. NCBI lineage: Eukaryota > Metazoa > Chordata > Aves > Charadriiformes > Recurvirostridae > Himantopus > Himantopus leucocephalus. The sequence continues at coordinate 82,486,539 of RSEF01000002.1, forward strand.
TCGCTGCTTTTCCCAGCTTCAAGAGCCCCAAAAAGAGCCCCTTGCCGGCCCTTTCCGCCTCGATCNTGTTGGGCTCGAGGACCGCCCGTTTAGAATGGCCGCATGTGCCCTCGGCTCTGCCCCCGCCGGTCACAGCCCGCCCCCGAGCTGCTGCTCCCGGCACGAGCTCGCCGCTTTTCCCGGCTTCGAGAGCCCCAAAAAGAGCCCCTTGCCGGCCCTTTCCGCCTCGATCCCTGTCCCCAGCGCGGACTTAACCTGCGCTGGAGCCGGTCTGCTCGGTGAGGAAGAAGCTGATAAAAGCGAATTATTTTTTTTTTTTGTGGAAGCACAGAGGGAGGCAGCTGTGGTGCCTGGGGTCTCCTCAGTGTCACCTATTGGAAGAAAACTAAAATTGAGATGGCTAAGAACCTTTGCCAGGACGACCAAGTTCCTAAAGAAAGTCTATCTAGAGAACTTAAGCCATTGTATTTTCATTTCTAACCAGTGTTACGCAGTTAGGACTGCCTTAAGAAAGTACAAGTGAAATATTGAATATTCTACTAAAATCCATGTTCAACACCCTGTCAAATCAATTTTTCTGTTTTTTTGACAGCTGGAGGAAAACTCAGCTCACTCGCTGCATATTAGTATGAAGAGATTATGAAGTTGGCCAGCTCAGTTTGAAACAAAACCTCGCTTAAGAATATGAACATACAGTGATTATCGAGTAGAGAATCACTTGCCTTCAAGATAATTCACAATTGTTTTCAACGTCTTCAAGAAACTGTCAGCTGGGAAGATCAATTATGTTGCTGCTTTGAAATTAAATTTTGTTTGGAGCCTGCTTCCTGACATGAAGGATTTTAAGATCTTTTTACAGGCACTTTTATAATTAGTGAGAGAGAGCAAAAGAGAAGGCAATAAATAAATGAGATGCTGTCATGTGAAAAAGCAGAACAAGTAATGTTTACTGTGCTCTTTGTTAAGGTTTACTCTATGCTGTATGTGTATGTTTCCACATAAACCCATTCAAGAAAAATGTACCTCCATGTCCACAGACAAATGCACAGGCACAAAAGAAGGGCCCTGTGTTGTCCATGGCTTGGTGGGGGTGTGCTTTTGCGAGGGGGGTGCATTGTGGTCTGTCATAACTCAGTCCTTTTAGTACCTGTTGTTTTGTCGATACAGACACAAGCAGTAGCTAAGACGCAGTAGGTGCCTTTACTAAAAATGCAGCAGTTTGAATAAATGGCTTTTAACAAATAAGTAAACAGTTTAACAAACCTAAATTTATCTATAATAGCACATTCACTTTTTTTTAGTGTGGTCTGAAGGGAAAAAAAAGTGTGTTTTAAATCCTTGAGTAACACATCCAGTTACGTAATTAAGGTTTTGCTGCCCCAAGTACCAGCTGCTAAGTTCTGATACTGACATACAATATTAAATTACTATAGTCATCATTATTTCATCAACTATGACATCAACTACAAAAACATCAACAAAAAAAATTAAAAAAAAATTCTCATAATGTACTTATTTTACTAAGAATGTACTTTATTTCACAGAATTGGTGTCCTCTTCCACAGTTCATCTCAAGACTTTATATTGATATACATTATCATATTCAAATTAGAACTGCTATACTAGTTCTACTCACAGTTTAGCAGAAAACTTACTCTTGTTTCCTTTGAGTGAAGTAGCCATATATTCCCATTGTTCAGCAGAATGTACAGGTTTATTCCTGAAGCAAGCCTTTATTGTGTTAGAAAAAAAATTATCAAGGAAGAGTATATTAGGTCTTCTCCATAGATAAAATTCATGCAGTTTAAATCTAAAGCATGAGAAAAAGTTGAAGTTAGGTTTAGAAATAAGTTTTAGTCACTCCAATCTCCTCTATATTTTAAAGTATGTTCAAGCAAAAAAAAAAAACCAAAACAAAAAACAAAACCAAAACCCCCTAAAGTAATAAATAAAATACTGGTCCCCTGGGATTATATTCTAAGCAAGCAGGTATAAAGAAATGTAGGATTTCTGTAGAAGTTATTTGCAGTCTTACATGGTGCTATGGGCATTGTTTGTATTATAAAATACTCCAGGCCAATATATGGGGTTTCGACTTCAGACCCCATGCAGACTTCTAGCATCACTGAATTACTGAATTTCACCAAAGTGATCACAGATCTGGGTTTGAATCACAGCCCGTGTTACAATCTAATTTTGCTGTAAGCATCTTTACTTTACCTTGTCACTATGGTAGCTTCATATTAAATTCAGTATTTACTTTATTGGGAAATAAAAATGAGAAATGCAGTCTTTGCCTTTGAACTGAAAAAATATTATTTACGTGAACTGCAAATGCCAATATAACTTCCGCCTCTCAAAATACTTTTTCTGTTTCTTAGTGTACTGGGAAGTGTTAGTACATTTTTCTCTGTTTTGCAAAGATTTTGCAAAAAATGCAAAATTTTCAGTGCCATTCCCAAAGCATACTTTCATGTGGATGAAGGCAGCGTGCTTTTGTGAGTTACTGAGGCTTCCAGACACATAGTTATGTCTGATATTAAGAAAACCTATGCTAATAACGAGCATGCAGTATTTTGTAAATTTAGGGATGGTCTGCTAGCTAGGCATTAGTAAACTTGTAGTTTACATTAATAAACAACAATTGCAGTTGGCTTCAGTGATGATGAAATCATTGTAATAATTGACCAGACCAACGTATCCGATGACAAGAGCATTATTTAGGATTGTTTGTTATAGTAAAGTAGCACAGAGCTGGCATACACCCCCAGTAACATTTTTAAATCAAAATACTGTGATAATAACTAAGCTCACTAGTTTTAGTCGAACAGTACGACTGGCCTATTAAAACCAGTCTCATCTACTGCAAAAATTCTATGTCCTGGGTGGGTCAGGCCACTTGTCTAATGAAGGAAAAATTTACCTGCATAACATACAGATACTACCTCTGTTTTTCTCTGGTTTCATCAAGGTTTTCATTTCACAGATAAGAAGGTTTAATCTGTTCACTGCACTGAATACAGAAAATTCAAAACCTAATCCAAATGTATTAAAATGGTATGCACAATGGGAAAGGCTCTAACTGCTCTGTCCTCAAAATCTGTCATAGCCTTGAAATAACTTAGAGCTTCATGTGTCCCCAACCTCCAAGCAATCTTGACCGGTCATAATTTATTCCAGCTGCTGCTATTAATATTTTCTTTTGGCCTGCATTTTTTTCTTTCATGCAACTCCTCTCCTTCACATTAAAAAAAACAAACCAAAACAAAACAAAAACAAAAACCACAACAAGGTAGGGAAACAAAACATGGCATTGTGCCCACTGAGATCTCACAGGGAGAATACTGAAATGCTGACAAGACTCTGGATGTTTTAACGTGCTGACTCATACATTCATCACACTTGCTGATGAAGACAGTTTTAGAAGACAAAGGAATCATTACAGAATTCACAGGGCGGGTAATCCTTTTCAAGTTTTATAGCATGCATTGCGTTGGTTTTATTCTAGAAAGTCAGTTGAATTTCTAACAAATTTATGAATTCTTTTTTGATCTCAGTTGCTCAGACCTTATGATTGTTTGGTTTGTGTAGATTTTCATAGTCCTAAAACCACATGAACACAGAACATTAAAACACTTATACTGGAGTAATTCCATTTACTTTCTCTTTTTTTTTTTTTTGAGTAGTTTTATAACACGAGCAAACATTTGAGGACATTTTGATTGCCTATTTTGAGTTTTTAAAAGTGATTTAGAACAACATGTTCTTTTTGCCTCGAAGTTATTTAACGGTAAAAAAAGGGCAATATTATTATCTTGGATCACAGAGCTATTCTAAAATATATAAGCACATGAACCTGTGAACCCTTATGGAATTTCATTATTGTTCCACATCATGTGAGCATCTTCCCATAGTTTCTATCACAGGTTCCAATAGAACTCACTCAACTGAGAAAAAAAAGTTGGGTTTGACTTTGTATAAAATTCTAGATCTAGAAGAAGTCAATGAAAATGTTTATATAATTTTCAAATAGGTCCAGTATCTCACTCTTAGTGCTATATGTTTCATTCAAATAAGATGTAATAAACACTATTTATAATTGGTAATGAAACACATGCTCCGCAAAAAGGGGCCTTCAACCTTGGGCTAAAAAGCATGAAAACAGTTTCCTATGGAGCTGGAATTAATTATTTCTTTCAGAAACCAGATATTTTACTTCTTTTCCTGAAAGAAAATCATAAATATTCCTGGGAAAAGCAATTATTATTGTTACCATTAATTTGAATTATTGTTGAATTCTAGGGCAAGCTGACTTATAAAACATAAATTTGATGGAGTTGAGCTTCTAAAACTAAAGCCTTCTCCCAGTCAAAAGTCAACTTTACTGGCAGTGATACTGAGAAGAGTGAATAAAGGGTCTCACTTATCCCTTCTAAATAAGAAAAAAATCTGATTTTAAAAACACTGTGAAGGTGTGTACATTATTTCTAAAGAAATGCAAGTTAATATTGCAACTCATCAGAACTGTCAACCTGAGTATAATGCCCAACATTGAAGGAATCAATCTTCTTCTAGTTCTAAAGATAGTAAGAAAAAATCAATAAGTTTGATGTCTTCTTCAAAAGGTAAAATTCAAAGGCTATTTACATCTGTGGAAGAATACACTGACCCTTTCTATGTTATTCAACACAAAAGTATTTTAATTCAGATTGAAAATAGATTGAAAAATCACATTCTGGGTGAAGCCATGGAATATTTATCCACGGAAATATTACACCAGAAACTTAAGCTCTCATATCTGGATGATTTAGTCTTTCACAAAATGGGACAAGGATACTGATTCCTTTTCAAGCAATGCTCAGGACTGGCACAACACATGGACTCCCTCACTGCCCACCATTCACATTACTTTTCTAAGGAAAGTTTTTCCAGCCAGGCCTCTTCCAGCTTTCCAGCTGACACAAAAACTCACCCTTGCCTAAGAGCAGAATTTCCAGTCCCAGGCAGACTTCTCTTTAAGCATTTTGGGGTGAGAAAAGGGGAAAATGATTCGAGAAAAGGGGAAAATGATTCAACAAAAGGATCAGTTACACTACATCCACTTGACTAGAAAACAACTACTGACAGAGTAAAAGCAGAATAATGCAGTAAAATCATTACATCTCATTCTACCACAGGCTGGCAGATAATCCGTTGGAGGTGGGGGAAGTATGTGCAGCAGTATTCCTTTTCTGTGATTTAGTAGTGTTAATAGCTCTGGTGAACACATCATTTAGGAGCAAATGGATACGCAGCAGTCTAAAAGCTGAGATTAAAAAAAAATCAGTGGAACACACCAGTGTGTATGAAAACCATCACATTAGTTATTTTGTATACTGGTAAGCCCCCATTTTACTCTCTCTGCAAACATACAGATGTCCTGCATATCATCAGAAAGAAAAGTCGTCAGAACACAGAAGTGTCTCGCCAGGCCAAGCAGCGCCAGTGGCCGCACAATCCAAGGCGTCCAAGTCATCTACCCAGCAGAAGGCCACGGCCTCTCTAAACTCTGCACCCACAGCGACTGATGCAGCTTCCCAGACAGCTCTGGTGGGAACACGCTGCCACCCAGGTGTCAGGCTGAAGGTTGTGCCCTGCTCTTAGGCCAGAACTGGACGGCAGCAGTGAGCACACCTAGCTGGAACTCAGGGGAAAAAAAAGGGTTTATGACCTTTGGAAGAATGGGTAAGCAACTCAGGAGGACTACAAGGATGTCATGAGGTTATGCATGGAGAAAATTAGAAGGGCCAGACCCTAACTAGAACTTAATTGGGGTACTGCCATAGAAGACCATGTTTCTATGAATACCTTAGCAACAAAAGGAGGGCTAAGGAGAATCTCTAGTATCCAAGCAAGTGGTTGAGTCACCATCCCTGGAGGTATTTAAAAGACATGTAGATGTGGTGCTTAGGGACATGGTTTAATGGAACTTGGCAGTTTTAGGTTTACGGTTGGACTCGATGACCTTAAAGGTCTTTTTCAAACTGTACGATTTTATGATTCTATCTGCAAGGGCACAGCTTTGCTATATAAATGTTTTCTTTTTAATACACTTAATATTTACCATCAAAATCAGCACTGAATTACCATCAGGCTTTCAACTGCTTGTAAGAAAAAAAAAAGCAGTGAAGGAAGATTTACCATTAGACTTTTTTTGTGTGTTGAAGAGAGACTTGATACCTTTACAAAAATTACCAAACAGCCAAGACCTGGGTAGAATAATCTTAAAAACTTTTCTTTCAAAATAATAAAAATGTGTTTGTGTACCACAGTGCAAGATTTAAGGTCATTTAATGTTGTGGATTTATTTTAAGCTGGCAATACAAAAGAAGAAAAATAAAGAAAAAAAAGAGAAAAAAGTGATTTTTCAGGAGCAATATTTACACAGAAAAGATAAGCAAAAAAGGTAAGAAAAGATAGTCTCTGTAAGGAAAAAGATCTCAGAAGATCTTGATAGAGTTCTCGACTTCTCTACCTTGTCCTAATGAATTAAATATGTAAGGAAAATAAATTGGCTAGAATTTAAATAGACCAGACTATCCTAATTGACTGCTCCAAAAATGTGCCCTTTCACTAATGGCTTTGTGTTTCTTTTATCTGAGTGTATTTAGTCTTACCTCTATCTAAAAAGGGAAGCAGCAGGCCCATTATAAAGAAGAAAATCTTAAAAACACAAGTGCATAGAAATGAGCAAATGTTAATGAAACCTCCTTCAGGGTTAACCTAAAGTACACATATAACGTATGAAACCAGGCTCTACCTCTCTAATTAAATTTTTAAATTGACTACTCTTAATAAATTGGGCAGTCCCCTAAGATTTTAAAGTCACCTTCTAAATCTAATTGTGAAGGATCATTTACTCTGCTTCTTTTCCTCTGTTTAGAGTATGATAAATTATTCACCTCGTAGTCACCACTAAAACTCAGTAAAGGTGATTAAAATCTGGGAAACTAAAGACTCTGCAATGGAGTCGCAATGGAACAGATCACTTCTTTGGGTATAAAAAGCAAGTGAACTGTTACAATTGTCATTAAAACATAGATTAGTACTCCATTTAAGTTAACTTAAAAATGAAGGGCTTTTTTCATAAAAAGTAAAAGCTTAGAACTTACGTGACAATTAAGGTATTAAGAGCCCAATGTCACTGTAGTAGGACATTTCTATATTTGACACACATTCTCTGTAATCAACATGTCTGATCAAATTTTGTGTGGGTTGCAACAGAAAGTTGAGGGAGTCAAGAAAAATGCTGTACATATCTCAAAACCTAGAGGATCAAAGAGACTTTTAAATAATGTAGCTTTAACAAGAGGTCAACGTAAGAGAAAACCAGCTGTAATGAGATCTCTGTCACACTTAATTAGATAGGCTTAAAACATCACTGAAAAAACAGAGCTGGCTTTGGACTTTTTGCAAGTGTAGACAAAACTGAATTTTGCCAGGCCTACACCATAAGTCTTTATCCTTGCAATGATGCCAGAGTAGGTGCAAAGAAAGGAAGAGCAGGGAGAGCTGGCTGCGATTAACAGGGTTTTAGTGGGCTATAGCAGGTTTCAGTGAAATGCGGGTACGCAAGCGGAGGCTCCATTAACTTATGGTATCTTCCAGTCAGTCTAAATTCAGGAGGGAGGGTTTTATTTCTAAATCCCTTTCTCTTGCTTAGCTCTTTAATTTTTCTCTCCTAAGTTTTCTCTAATAGTTCCTTCATCCACCCCTGTGCCGCCATGCTTTCTGAGACGTAAGAGCGGCTTTAGCTTCTGTCATGAGTTTTGCCTCCAACAACATCATGTGTATTTTTCACCTTTCGTCTTAGGGAAGGTATGGGGGAAACCTTTCTTTTATAGCTATCTGCACCCAGCCCTGAGGGCTAGGACAGGGACAGGGACCACCTTATCAAATGTTGAATGAATTGCTAGAAGTAGGACAGAAAGTTCCAGCCACATTTTTGGATGAAAGAGGGACCTTTCAACCACTAACTCTCTAACCACTCCTTAGGCGCTGGCAAATCCTTTCTTTAAATACATGTCTAGGCGTATCTTCTGAGGAAGCAAGTTTACACAGAGTGAAAAAAAGATAACTTCTTTACCAGCAAAAAATTGCCACTAGTCTTCTTTGGTTTCCTTACTTTTATGAGGTTGTCACCTCGGAAACCTGTATTTCTTCTAATAACTAGTCTTGGCTTTTGGCTGTGCCTAACATTTTTTTAATATGCAGCCTTGCACACATTCTTTAAATAAAGGTGATGCTCTCTCACAGCGTCTGAAATGCTCTGTTTACCTCATGGAGCGAAAAAGAGAACATTTGGAGAAAACTAAAAGTTGGCTAATTATCTACATATTAAAAGCTTTAGGAAGAATGAAAAAGAGAAAGCAGAGAGATCTGAAATACCAGTCAAAAGAGTAAAAACTTTCTGTGGAGATTTTGTCAGAAATTGTCTACAGGGAAATTGAAGGACACAGCAGTAAGTGATCATAAATCTAGGGACTTTTGCTTATGAGGAAAGACTGAAAGAATTGGAATCATTTCTAGAGAAGGCACAATGCGAGAGATGATAATTCATAAATGTCTGCTGCTTCAAACAGAGGAACTTAACTGCTCTTGTCCCACCTGCAGTAACAGGATAAATTCTTCACATTTCTTTATCAGCATGTTTATTTGTAAAATTGTTTCTAATGATAAGTAAGCATTAGCATATGCTGCAACAGAGATCTGGAATATATATTATCAGAAGATTTTAATTATACTATAGATAGAGAGCATATAGCTAATCCTGCTTTTGGGCAACTGAACTTTTATCACAATTTCCCATGCCTTCATCCATTTTAAATTTTACAGCATTCAAAGAAACAGAAATATGTTATCTGCTAGTGTAATTTGAAGGATTATGCCAGAATCTATTTTTTTACCTTAGACAGTGGGTATTGAAAATTGAGTATGTTCTGGTCATTGCTGGACATCAGATTTTATTTCACTCTACCATGATAAACAGCAAAACAGAAGCAGAACTAGATCCTCCATCAACTTGCTCTGCAATGTTAAAATAATCCTTTAAATCTGACAGTGCTAATTAATACACTAATCAATTTATCAAGCAAGCAAACAGCAAGAAGTATAATGGAGAAAACAAAGTTTTCATCAAGGGCAATGTGATCAAGCATTAAAAAAAAGAAGAAAGCCCTTTTCTTCATGTTTATTCTCCACACAGGTGCAGACAGAATATCTGAATTTCTGTCACTACTCTGGAATATTTTAATGCATCAGACTTAAACAAAAAATGCAGATGGATATAGCTGTTAAATGCATCCTGGTTTGAGGTAAAACAGAATCAATTTTCTGTTCAGTAGTTTTACTTTGCAGCTAAGCTTCTTCTAACTAACTGAACTCTCTGAAATTAACAGCATATTGTCCAGACACTGTTCGCTCCCAGAGAGATAAGGCCTGATTGTTTCTAATTTATGCCAAGGCATGGTATGCAGACAGGTTCTTGCTTATACTTATTGCTATAACACCCAAGGCCAACCAACTTTGTTATTCACCCCATTGGAGGGTCGGAAGTGGAAAAGCATAGAGGGGTCCCACCTGCGGGGAGGAGCGGACAGGACAGGTGACCCAAACCCGACCAACAGGGTATTCCATCCCATCTGCCTCATGCTCAGTATAAAAGCCAAGGGATCAAAGGGTCAACTCTTTTTTTCTTTAATGGCTGGTGTCCGAGGAAGACTCTGTCTGTTTGTCTGCCTTTTACCCTGATCCGTGCGTTCCTGAATCCAGATCCATAATCTGGTTCCTGTCCGTCACTGCATCCAGTCTGGGACTTTTCCAGTGCCTGCCGATGACATGATCATCATCCTGGGAGTTTGATACAGTTTTGTATATATTTCATTATTTTTGTTATTATTTTATTAATGTTTCATTATTTTCTTTTTATTATTTTATTACTATTTCATTAAAGTAGTTTAGCTTTTTTCTAAATTCATAAGTCTTTTTCTTTCTCTCCGTCCTCTCCTTGTAGAGAGAGGTGGGAGAGAGCATCTGTCATTAGTTTCAGTGGCCAGTCGAGTCCAAACCACGACAAAATGCCAATTATTTTTCCTGCAAATTAAAGCACTACTTTTTCTTGTTGGGGTTTTCACTAACTTGTCATAGAAGTACTTAACTAGGAAAAAAAAATTGAAGCAAATTACTGTAGGGAAAAGAAAACTGCTGCAAGCTGTTAGGTATATTTATTACAACTATTACAAAAGAGAAATTCTTCAAGAACAATCTGTCTCCTTAAAAGTACAATTTCTCTGTTACTGCCAAGGACCTTGATATCAAGGATGATCTGTTTTGAAAGGGAAGTGATGGCCATGAAAGTTAATTCTTGACTACAGAGAATAAGATTGGTAGAGGCCCCTAACATAACCAGTTCATTCATTTGAAAACAATTGCTTTCAACTGGAGCTAAATATTGGAATAGACCTCTTCTCCATAAAGCCTTTTTTATCCCATCAGTCTAATAATAGAGGTGTTCTGGCAGATTCAAGGGATTCTTTTTCCTCATCAATCCACTGGAGATAGGAAGTGCACACATTTCATGGGCAATTATCTGCTTGTAGCTGCTTTTAACCCCGATGTGGTATCTCTTTCAATTTGCACTAACATGACAGCTGTGGTAGGTCAAACTGGATCATGTTCCATCATATGAGGAGCTGTTATCCCATATATCCTGCCACATTTGTTATAAAAGTTAAGTGCCTTCTATTTCAAGCAATAGTTGAAGGAGTACTCGGTCTGTGTCAAGGTTAAGAAAGCAAAAAAAGTCTCTAGTATTGCCTAGAAGAGAGAAATAGAAGACAGAAAACCCTTAAGTTCAGGATCTCTAACATTTATATAAAGAATGTAGGGGTTTGGTTCATTTTAATTTATAATCTTTAAATCTAGCATTTGGAAAAGAACAATTTCTATTACAGTAAGCAAAATAAAACAGTCTTGCATCTGGAGTACGTACAGCTCCTACTGCTTTCAAAGAAGGAGATCCAAAGCATTTGTGAGGGGGAAAAAATTATTATTAGATTCATACACAATATTTCCATTGACCTTAATATGACATATACCTTAGTAGACAATTTAGCTATGAAGGCTAACTTCAATTGTGTTAATGCAAGGAAAAATAAAATAACTTAACTTACACATTATGGAGTTTTCCTGTGGTTGTTTTATTGCCGTATCTTTATCATCAACTATCTTGGGTTTTTTTTCCAATGCTAGCGAAAGAAAGTGTTTGAAAAAGATTTGACATACATGGAAATATGAGTTTGGTAATCAGAAGATAATGATTATGGAGTGAAAACCATAAACCTGACACTGCTGTGCCTTAAATTATTATTTTCAAATTCAAATTTCCTCTTTTGACATATTTATCTTTCATTTTACAATATAAAATGATATTTAGGCATGCAAGTAGTTGGAAAATTGGACACAGCTGACTAAGCATCAGGCCACAGTGTGCTTTCTAGGACAGACGTGGATTCAGCTAATGATCGTTGTAATCTACAAAATGACACTGTCTTCCTCAAATATATTCTTTTATATTTCCATACTGCAGTATTTTAACTGTCATTGTCTGGCATATTAAAAACAATAGAAATACACATAAATACCTTCAGATTGATATGGAAATGTTAGTTGCCATGGTGATCTTGTAACCTAACCTCCCTAAATCATTCTCAGTTCAACACAATTAGTGCCTATACATAAAAACATGAAATTGTTTCAATTTAATTTTAATTTTTCCTTTTCTCAATTATGCGATGTGCTCTTAGCAAGACAAGCACTCTGCATTTGTTTCCCTTTTTGGCATGCATTTTTCACTTATTTTGAAGACGACAGTTTCATAATCAGAAAAGTGTAATAACTGTGACAATCAAAAATTTTATGTTAAAATACAACTGTCATTTTTGAACCCTGTCAGTCTGTCCAGTTTGCTTCCCAACTGGACTTTCTTGCTGGAATATAAAGCAATGCAGGACATACCATAAATCCATCTCATTTGTGTCATATTTTCAATTAGAAATGTGCAAGAAATAAGCGGAAATGTTCAAGAGAAAATTTAAATGTTAACAGTTATATCTGGCCCAAGATTTGTAAAGGTTATTTGTCTTAAGATAAAATCATACAAAAATCAAAGTATGTCAAAGGACGGGTGGTAGTTTAGGCATGAATGTATCAAATCTGTGGTACTGAAAGACTGAACATATTCATATACTACAACAACGACCATGAGAAAAACTGAATGGAAGAGAAAATGGGTAATGTTAACAAATCCTTGTCCCTGGTAAATTAGCCTAAACAAGAAAAGTCCCTACACTGATATTTTAGCCAGATTTCCTGGGGTGATTTTAGTAAATTTAAAAAATATATATATTACTGGAAGAGATACAATCTCTTCAAAGCTTGGCTCAAACATAGAAAGTAGCTACACCCTTTCGATATTGCTTTTTGTATTAGGTACAACACTACATCTCCCTCAGCAGCAATTCAGTCACCTTGTCATCAATGCACTCCAGCAACGTCCTGGGCAGCTGGTGGTCTGCAGTGATGCCCCTCCAGCAGGACCGGGGCCTATGAACATGATGCTTCTTCTAGTTGTCTGAAGAAGGCACCATCTACTTCTTCCTGATCAGTCTGTAACAGACATCTGCATAACATTGCCTTGGCAGTTTTTCAACAACATCCTACCTCAGAGCCCCAAGCAAGCAGCAAAGGTCTCCAGATGACAGTTGGATTGATAGATGGCAGCCTCTGCTCTCTGAAGCAGATAGTCTTCCTCTGCTGTCACTCACTGCTTCCTGCTGATGCTCGTGCATGGCTCAGGCTCAGCTAGCTCGGATGATTCAATGGACGGAGTTCCCAGCAACTCATCTCCTGGAAGGGCAATGAACCTCTTCTGTACCTGCAAATCTTCAGATGGAGCAGGAGCCTTCCTCATGGTGCCAGAAACCATGAGCTTCCAGCCTTTTGCCACCAAAGGATTCTCCATTTCACAGCCTGATATGCACAGAGTCCACCTGCTCCTCCAGTTGGGACTTTGGCCTCTTGAAACTGCAGGGTCTCGGGGAAAATCCAGTGAAGCTCTTATCATCTCTGACGCTGCACAGTCTGATGACCTCCTCCCATATCTCCTTCAGCTGGTGACGCATATCCTCAACCTGTACACCTACTTCAGGCTAGGAGATCATTTCCTGCTGCCTTAGCCTCAATGAGAGGTGCCAGGCACACCCGCAGCCCAAGAACTGCAGAGATATGTCCTCCCTCAGGAGCTCGCTGTTGTTCTAGGCCTTTGATGTTTGATTTCAACCCCTTCTGGGGACCATGCCCCGTGGTACTTTGCTGAGGACTTATATGCTATTCTGTGCAGCTGCTGACCCGTTCTGTGCAGCTGTCTGTGTGAAGTGCCACACAAACTGCTGCGTCTCTTGATTACCTCTGTTAGCCGCACCTAATACATACAGGCTCCTATGTTCGATAATATGCTTTCTTGTTGAAAAGTAAACAGATTACCAGTTTCACCTGCAGTGAACCTCTGAGATATAGCTTCAGGTAAAATCAAAACCCAAGCATGTGAAAACTTTTGAGACCTAGCAAAAGGATAGAAATGGAAGCAGAGAGGCTGATGCATTAGCTAAGTCCATCATGAATGCACATATTGCATATTACAGTACACTGATTTGGCGCTTTTTTCCCAGGACAAATGTCATTCTAGCACCTGTAGTTAGAAATTCAACTAGGCACTTGGAAAATGTAGATCAAGTTTCAAGTTACTCACTATTGGGCCATTTTCCCTGAAGGTGTGAACCTATGATCTTAATTTGGCAAACATAGTTTCACTGTGATCATTGTTCATATGCTGTCTGATTACTGTTAATCAAGCTTAATTTACATGAATGGTTTTTGCTAGGACTCGGCAAATGTAACAGCCTTTCTGCTACTTATAATTTTATGGAGGCAAGAACAGAGAAAAAAGGTAAAAAGAATATAGTAGTTAAATTTTCAAAAGATAACAGCACAGTTATATGTTATTAAAATCATACATCTCAGAGGGATTGCTTGGTCTTTTGATCATTAATTTTTGAAGAACTAAATAGAAAAAGAGGGACATAAAGATACAGGAACAGGGAACTATTTTTCAAAATAAGAATTATTAGGAAAGCTCTTAATTAAATAATCTGACAAAGATTATTAAATTCAAATAGTGCCTCTGGTTCAACTTGACCTTGAGCTGTAGATTGCTGGAGGCTAGGACAGAATACCACAGAAGTATTTTTCATAATCTGCTAATAAGCATCACTGGAAACCAGCTTAATGGACTAGGTGAACTTTATGTATAGTACAGCTGTGACGGTACATTATGTGAGTGAACAAGCATAGGATCCCTTAAATTGTATCTGAAAGTTATCTGTATAATCTTTGCTTTGGGACTCTTTTAGTGTAAATGTTGTCTTACAAAAAGCATTTTTTCTTGAGGACCTTGCGTCAGATAACCTGTGTTTCAGCTTTATGTTTAGTCAAACAACTCACCATAGTAGGATAAACTGAGAATTATGGGATGGCTCCCATGAATAAAGTGAATGGAGAGACAGATTTTGTTATTCTAAAGTTTTTTCATTTGTTTTGGAAGGAAAGGATAATTTTGCCTTTTTAATGAGAAATATGTGTCCTTGGAAAAGGAAAACTTCAAAAATTGTCATTCACTAGTTTTAATGAAAATCCGTGGACAACCTGTTCCCTGGTGACCAACTTCTACATGACTCTAACATGAACTAAGAAGAAAGAAAAGTGTGTTCACAGCTTATGGTTGCCCTGAAGAGTCTCACTGAACACTGCAAATGTCATGTGTGTTTAACGAGAAGATCCTTGTGAACTATCAGATGAGACAGTGGAAATGGTTCTTATTTCTGCATTCAGTTTTTTGTATAAGAAAGTAAAAAGTGGGGGGAAGCTGAAGAATCTCAGCTGCTGAATCCAGCCATAAAATGTATAAATTGATTGATGCTTCCAAACACAAATGTCAGGTGCTTGAGGATGTAAAAGATGTAACTGGTAACTGGATAGTCGACCATAGAGATCAGATATACCACTGGTGCGGTAAAACGGACTTATGTAGGAAACACCTAGAGGCAAAAGAAAATGCCTGCAGGGGAAATGAAAAAACAAACAAGCAAAGAAGCACAACAGCATAGGTAAATAGGAATACAAGATAACAATAAATAACAAAAACTTATGCATTACTTAAAGTAAGAGAACAGACAGTAACTAAGAAGAGGTGACCTTGTAGATCCTTACTATCACATATATATGCATGTATATACAGCAAGCCTGCTGGAGCATGAATATCACTCTGTCGTGGTGGAACTGAATGCAATGTCTGCAGAATGATGAGTGGTATCTCTGCACACCATTTAAAACTCTGTTTAGATTCCAGACACCTCTGCACGTCTATTTAGTACTAAACCTGCTCCAATCCAGATTTTGAGAGGTTTGTCATGGTTATAGCTCCCTGTAAAACACAATTCAAGTAAAAGGCGCTGGTTCAAATATGGATTGCCAGTGAGTTTTGGCCAGCACACACCAAGGTCTCAAAAATATGATGTCTTCCACATTTGCAGAAGATTCCATATTCATGATCATTCTCCCAGTTTCCTAATGAACAGATGCTGTTCATCACCACCAGTCATAGCCATGAAAGAAATGTGAAGAATTTGACTTACG
>RSEF01000002.1:82502427-82531456 GCA_003993805.1 Himantopus leucocephalus
TTTTTTTTTTTTTTTTCCCCAAAAGTGGATTACTTCGTAGTGAGGATATTTTAAAAGCTTATTTGAGTAGATGGCAAATTTTGATAATCCTTTTGCTTCATCCAGCTTTTCTAGATATTCATTTCTCACTCACCTTCCACAGAGTGGTGGTGGCTGTTTAGCAGGCAATTCCATTTCATTTAGCCCTTTCTTCATCAGCCTGCTTCTATGATACCAAACTTAGGCTCTTTAGCCAAAGAGCTCTAAAATATGTCATTTCAACATGAGTTAATAAAGAATTACCTCAGATTCTGGTTATGCTCTCATGTATGACAGAGAGTATGGTTTTGGGAGAAGCATTTAAACTGTGTGGTGGTAGACCAATATCTGGCTAGCACAGATGTTCCAGTGAAGGGTTACAATAAAATGTTCGAGAACTTCTGAGTAGAAATGACTGGGTTTTTAGCTTTAGAAACTAAAGCTAAAGGAGGAGAGAGAGAGATATACAATTCAAAGATAAACCAAATTGCAGAACGGAAAACAGTGCTAGAAGTGACAAAAGTCAGGTAGTGTGACAATATGAAATTGTCTTATAAATCTATATGCTCTTTTAGACATTGCCAACTTGGCCAAAAAAATAAACAACAGCACTGGAGTGGAATGAAGAACTACTTTAACGAATGAAGCCTCTAGCATTGTTATTATGTGTAAAATTGCATCAGAAATATGAGTCATATCTCATGCCCGATGTCAACAAAAGTCTTGCTTTCGGAAACATTACATTTTGTTAGTGCAGTTTTAAGCCTTAGATCACAATCTACTTTCATGAGGATTCTTTCCCACCTTTGCTACTTGTGAAATGAGACAAGTGTAAAGGAGAAAAGAACTTTATCATATAGCAGAGACATTCTTAGGCAGAAAGAGGTTTGAAAAACAACCCCTTTAGCATGCAAAACCTTTCTATTCCTTGAATATAAAGGAATAGAATATCAGTCAGTCAGCGTATCACAAAAAGTCCTCTTAGAAAAAAGGATACAAATATGCCTTAGGAGGAGACTGGTTTTTTTCTACACAAAGTTTTCTGATAAATAATTTAATTCTAGGGAAGATTTATACATATCAATGTTATAAGAAATTTTGCTAACAAGTAATTTTTTCCTTTTCTCACTTTCTCCTCTTCATAATGACTTGTGGGAGAGGAGTTCTGGGGTCACTTTTATGCATCTGAAATTCTTCCCTTACTGAATCCATACCTTAAAAATGAAATGAAGGAATACTGAGACAATACAAGTTTAAAAACTTCAGCCATTATTCACTGTTTATTATTTTAGACAAGAAGTCTATGTATTTATTTTTCAGAATTTGATATTTCTGTTGCACTGCCAGTGGATGGCCATTCACAGGGAGGGGAATAAATAAGAAAACAAGGAATATCTGAGTCATGGTCTACCAGATCAGAGATTGGATAATCAGAGAAGTACAGAATGGTCCCACTTAGAATATCATCAGAGCAGGCCAAAGATGCACATATTATTTGGAGAGCTAAATTTAGGAACTCATTTACATGCTGGTAGTTGGTCTCTGCACTTCCACAGAATCAGGAGCGGTATATTGGGACTCCCACCTGTACTACTGTAACTACAGAAATGCCAATACTGGGTCAAAATGAAAGTTACATCCCACTATATATGTAACAGTTTAAAAACAAGATGCTTAGAGAAAGGTATAATAAAAGGTCAAATATTGTTACGATTTTTTTTTCTCAATATACTCTCCCAGCTTTCAAAAATCAATGAATTTACTGAGCTACAGATAACATCTATGTTTAGTATGCCTTCAGTAGGCAATCTCTTCCCACTTAGTTTTAGGGTTGACAAACTCAGCACAGTACTGAATTCTATAACTCTTCGAATTTTCTTAACATAGCACCACATATTTTTAACACAGCAGGCCATGTGCTTAGGGCAGTGGATTGAGGCAGTGAAGCCCATGGCTGGGGCAAGGGAGAGGCTTATGGGCAGGGCTCTGAGATGGCTCCTGAGTGCAGGGGGAGGCCCCGGCTGAGATGTCTCAAGGTCAGACAGCTGCAATATGGCCCTGAGCCCAGGCATTCCAATACCAGGAGAGGCAGGAGGGGGAGAACCCACTCAGGGCTCTGACAGTAGCAAAAGGCAGATGAATTTCCTTGTTTTTTACTGAGGAAAAGTCTCACGAGCATTTTGCAGGGAAAACCTGCAGAGATAACATGGATGGCATTAGTCACTGACATGTAAATAGTTGTGTAGGTAGCTTCTGTCTTACTGTACCAAAACATGTCAACCCAACAGTGCAAAATTTGCAACTAAAATTTGTTCTGTGAGCTGGTTTAATTTCATGTTTTGTCTCTGTAGGTCAGAACACTGGAGAGTAGGTCATAAGATAACAAAAAGAATAAGATCATATCTTGTTCAGTCATTAAATCTCAGATCACTCCAGATACATGGCACCACTCATATGGCAAAGATTCACTGCTGTTGCACTTGCCTTGAAGAAAGATGAAGAAGGTAATATGAGTTGACTGTCTCCTTGGGTTGAGCTTATGAGTTCATGGGTGACCAATAGGGTCACTGTATCATTTTCAACCAATTTCTGACTTCAGACACAACAGCAGTATTTAATTTGAATAAATAGCATCAATACTTGCCTCAAAGTCAATTCCTGTACCACTTTTCCCTGACTTGTAAATATTTAATCCGTTAGGCAGGTACCTGCAGCACTGTGAAGTTGCAGCCTCCCAGATCACAATTACAGCTAATTTCTGAACTAGCAGTCCCTTTCCTGGTGGGACCTGGTATGAGAGTTTCTCTGACGCTTTGTGTTCACTTCTGTAAAGATCTTCCTCAGATCCATATTCTAGCATCAGTGCTGAACATTTCATATTGCTACAATATCACATCGAACAACCCTGTGCTAACTGTTCCTCACCTGAAACCTGAACCTACAGGAGAAAGCGTCAGCGTCCTGCACATAAAAGCTGCTCTCCAGGGAGTCCTCCCACCTTTTCAGTGTGTAAACTGAGGCACTGACAGAACTCACACACAGCCTGCTGAGATTACAAACACAAGTAGCAAAAATTAATTCTCTTCTGCAGAGATATTACATGTTATTGTACTAGGTGAAAAATCCCATGTAAAATTGGGAAGCCTTAGTGTTGCTCTTAGCAAACTGGAACCTCAATATACTCTGCAAATTAAACAAATCTCCAGGTGTTTTTGAAAGCATCCTGTCACTATTCTGCTTAATGTAATTGCCTTAACATGCTTTTATTATATTGTCAGAATTGCTATGAAAACAGTAATCACTTAATCTATACTTCTGTGTATAATTAGATCAAGTTCTGTGGCTCTTCTAATTCTCCTTAGTAAAATGCTGAGTATGCCCTGATATATGAGAATATTTACTTATCTCCTACTCACTGTAATTTACAATGTCACACCTTTTTTCATGTTTCTTATTCTCTTTCCTCTTTATTTTCTTCTTTTTATTTCCCTGTTGTTCCTTTATAAAACTAACAGTTCAGCACTTTACAATGAAACAGATAAGTTTAATTCGCTGAGGCAAAGGCACTGATATATCTCTTAAGTTTTAGATTTTTGAAGAAAGAACGGGGAGTTTCTCTGATCTGTACAGATAGTCAGGACATAATTGATTTAACATTAATTTTANCAATGAAACAGATAAGTTTAATTCGCTGAGGCAAAGGCACTGATCTATCTCTTAAGTTTTAGATTTTTGAAGAAAGAATGGGGAGTTTCTCTGATCTATAGAGATAGTCAGGACATAATTGATTTAACATTAATTTTATTTTTTTGTGTACAATTAAACACAAAAATCATAGTTCTAAAAACCTTCTCACATGCTTTTGCTAAGACTACCATAGTATTAAACTTGATTGAGTTATTATATCATATTAGATCATTTTGCTTTAGAAGTCCCTAGCATAATTTGCCAGATAAAATTTAATATGTTTAATCTACATTGATAAATCAGTTTATCTTCAAATTACATAGTGTCATTTCAAATCTCAGTAGCTGTTTGTTATCTCTGATTCAATTTTTAAAGTTTGGTATGTTCAAAATACATTAGGCAAAATCTGTATTTCTACTGGCTAGTGTGAAACTTCTTTTTGTCTGCTGTCTTGATCATAACAGCTATGCAGAAGAGAGCAAGCCCATTAAAAGTGCATGACAGAAGAAATGAAATTATTCTTGTTTTACTCAAAGATTAAGGTAACATTTCCACACTGTCCAAAACAGGATTGGGGTCATGAACCTGCATTTTACATAGCTCCAAACTTATTATAAATATGCCTGAGTTTTGATGGGAGAACAATGTATGCATGGAAAGAAAAAAGGACTTTTCCTGCTTACGTCCTCAGTGTTTTCACATCTGATGTCTACACAAAAAGTTTCTGTGTCCCAGTAAGTTTTGGAACACGGAGTCACTACTGCATGAAACTCTGTCTGGGAGAGCTGATGTAAAGGTATGTCATGTAGGCCTAATGTAACATAAACTGGGGAATCACTGAAGAGGGGATCGAGAGAAAAACTGAGCTAACCCAGATGACAGCGTATAAACATCAGCTCTTCAGAAGTACTCTCAAGTTCTATGGATGGGGCAAGATGGCTTCTGTGAAGGCCACTCTGCAGGATGAAGCTGTTGTTAAAGCATAAGATAATGAAACTTGGACTGGATTTTTCCTTTGTTTCAAAATGAAGAAAGGTTCAAGACTGCATCAAGAGAAAAAGGCCAGAGAAGATTGAGGGAAAAGAACCAAAGAGAATGAAAAGGATGTAAGTGGAGTCAAAGGTGGAAGGGCTGAAAGTAATAATGAAGGTCAAGAAACCATAAGGCCATAAGATTCCAGGAAAGGGGAATGTTAGGGAAGACCAGGTGTAAAACATCTTTGTTAATACTGAGGAAACTTTAAAAATAGCATAGGAAAGAAAGAGGGAAGGTCAAGAGAAGTTGTTTCTGCCATCATTCTATGTTGCCTTCAGAAAGGTCTGCCTGTCCCATTTCACTGTCTCAAAACTGGCTGCTGTTGTGACTCTTATCTTCAGAAGTTTGACAATTTCTTCAGTTAACAATGTCTTCTGTGGTATCACATTGCATATATGGCTGTGCAATTTTTGATTGCTTTCTTTTTCTCCCCTGTTCTTTGAAGCATGGACTTTGATTAGATCTACAAATGTATTATATATCCTTCCTTCTTCATGTTCTCACTATCCCTAACTGCTCACAGGTACTGAATTTTGTCTTCAAACACCACCTCATGCCTTGGAACTACAAACTAGATATATATGCTAGGAGAGACAAATGGCAGTTTAAAAAAATAGGTAGCATTTTAGAAACCCCGAATTCAGTCTTTGCTCATATACTCTTACACATCTCGGATGGGTAATGCATTTCCTGTCTTTTATTACTAGGCTCTGTTGAAATGATAAGCAGCATTTGGAATATATGATTTTGTAATGCAGTCTAAGGCACTAAATCCAGACACAGTGGTGCAAGAATTGAACACCATAGCAACAGCTTTATGTACCTGCAATTTTTCGTCATCTGCTCTCCTGGCACTTTCATGAAATCAAAAACATCATTTTGGTGGTCACTTTGCCTGCTTCATTGCTGCATACTGGAAGATAAATCCCAGTGCGTTCTCTTTATTACTGAGTATTTTTAGCTAACTGTTCATTTAGCCGTATTTACTTATAAGCAGTGTCAGATAATTTAAATATTTCCAGGTGTGTATTTCATTAAGGCTTTTAATCAATTTTATTAAGGCAGTAACTCACCACATCAACATGCTTAATTGGCCAAATAAGTTGTACAGACAGTAAGAAGAGAGTCACAGTCAAATTGAAGACTTCGGTAAAATAAAATCTATACTCATGGTGGACTGCACTCTGTGAAAGATCTTGAACAAGTCATCTATACCTAAAACTTCACATTTATATATAGACTTTAACTCTTTCCTATTTTCTTATCAAGACTTTCCGATGAACAGGAATACCCAGCAAACCATCATTAGAATCTAAGTTGTTGTTTTTCCTTTTCCTCTCTGCCTTATCAAACAACTAGAATCACAGAATCATAGAATAGTTTGGGTTGGAAGGGACTTTTAAAGGTCGTCTAGCCCAACCTCCCTGCAATAAGCAGGGACATCTTCAACTAGATCAGGTTGCTGAGAATCCCGTCCAACCTGACCTTGAATGTTTCCAGGAATCTACCTGGAAACATCGCCTACCATCATCTACCACCGCTCTGGGCAACCTGTTCTGGTGTTTCACCACCCTCATTGTAAAAAATTTCTTCCTTATATCTAGTCTAAATCTACCCTCTTTAAGTTTAAAACCATTACCCCTTGTTCTGTCGCAACAGGGCCTGTTAAAAAGTCTGTGAAAAAAAACAGGCCCTGTTAAAAAGTCTTATAAGCCCCCTTTAAGTACTAAAAGGCCGCAATAAGATCTTCCCGGAGCTTTCTCTTCTCCAAGCCGAACAACCCCAATTCTCTCAGCCTGTCCTCATAGGAGAGGTATTCCAGCCCTCTGATCATTTTTGTGGCCCTCCTCTGGGCCTGCTCCAACAGGTCCATGTCTTTCCTGGGCTGAGGGCTCCAGAGCTGGACGCAGTACTCCAGGTGGGGTCTCATCAGAGCAGAGTAGAGGGGCAGGATCACCTCCCTCAACCTGCTGGTTACATTTCTTTTGATGCAGCCCAGGATACAGTTGGCTTTTTGGGCTGCGAGCGCACATTGTTGGCCGTTGTCCGGCTTTTAATCTACCAATACCCCCAAGTCCTTCTCAGCAGGGCTGCTCTCAATCCCTTCCCCCCCCCCCAGCCTAATTTTGTAATTTGACTTCTGCAGTATTTAAAGAATTCAACAGTCCCTTATTTGATTTCATGAGGGTTAGCCCTCCATGGACAATGGAAAAGCCCGGACAGTGTGTTTACTGCCTGTTCTTGCCCTAATTCGGTTGTCTTTGCATGGTGCTCTGGATTTTGTGGGGCCCTGTTGGCCTAAATTAACCTGATTTTGCACAGTATTTGACTTAAGTCTCAAGTAGTGCTTAAAAGCACTGAGGAATACAGGACAAGAACTGCTCAAGTGTCCCTGCTCTCCATTCCATGTTTTCTGTTGTGGGGCACAGTGCAGGGACTTACAGACTAACTGTTCATGGAATGAGCACACCTTTGCCTGCGCTTTTTAGCCTAAACTGAATGCTGCTTGAGTGTGACTATGCTTTCTTTTCAGGCAAACTACCCTTGAGGCCGTACTGCAGTAATTTTATGCCTGCATTAATAAACTGGGTTATTGATACACTGGTGGCACAAGCAGAGGTTTGACAGTAAAAAAACTACGATAATCTGAACATTCCCAGTCACTTCCATGTGCTTTGTCAAAATCTATTAAAATACAGGAAAGTACAGTGAGTTTCTAAGTTAGGCTATTTTCATGTGCTGTAAACACTCTGGAAGTTTACAAATACTCTAACAGCAAACTCTGTTAAGTCCTATATGTTTTCAGATTCCTCAAGCTCTCAAATAACATGTTTGTCCAGCACTAGAAGACAAACATAGTACCTACCAGCAAAAATATTGTTGCTTTGTCACATAACACTGCTGTACTATTTTAACACCTCCATCAAACAGCAGAAATCAGCAGAAGTCTTGCAGGCCACTTTAGTGGTGAGTAAGAATGTATGCATCTCCCCATTGTAATTTGCTTTTCTCCATGTAGATGTTGACACCCTTCTAACAGGTTTCAGAACAATACTCTCCCTTGAGAGTATTTGCTTTTGCTCAGGGATCTCTGTCTCAAGAACAGAAGAATCATATATCAAACGAAGTGGAGGAAGGTAATCTCCAGATTGCTGTACAGATCCATATTCTAGTACCACTGCCTTTGCTTAAAACCTGAAATAGTAGTAGATATGCAGTAAATACTTCCAACACTGAATATTTGATTACATGCTAAGAAAAATTCTGTTTGTTGTGACACTACTTCCAAGCAGCAGCTAGAATTTATTTCTGGGTTTTGTTCCAGCTCCATTAGAGTTAACAGAGTTTTATACAAGTCCTAGTTCACAGAGTCTTACGGAAAAAAGAACAGCAGCAATAACTCAGAAAAAAGTTTGTAGCAATCTAATTTCTGCAAAGGCAGCCAAATAAATCTGAAGTTAAACTTTCCAAGAGACAAGAGCTAAATGTCCTTCTGAATTCAACAGTTTTACAGTATACAAGGAATAGTTAACTATATTAACAATCAATACTTGAAAGAAGCAAGGAAGGAAGAGGGGCTTTCTTGCCTCTGGCCATGCACAGCAGGATCTCTGGACACTATTTAGCTGCCCATGCCAACTGTGATTTTTATTCTTCCCTTATAAAGTGAATTCTGAAAAGCTGAATGTTTGCCTTTGGAAAACGGTAGGTTGACCAAATAGAAAGGCTTTATCAAAGTACTATGAAAATAGTGCCAAGTGCTTTCCAATGCTTTGAAAACTATTTTTTTGTTATCTAAGCCCTTTTTCACTGTGGAGCTTTTAGTGTCATCTACCTGTAGCACAGGACCTTTATTCATAAAAATATAGCAGAAATATTACCATTTTTGTCTATTACTCATTGATGTAGAGAAACAGAGAGGGTTTGGCAGTAAACAAGCTTGAGTTCATTCCTCCATTTGTTTTATTTATTTTTGCAGTCTATTTTAAATGGGTTCTCTCTTGGGCTTCTTGCTTCTGCAAGCAGTAAATCAGGCAGTAGAGCAAAAGAACACTGGAAAGGATTACAGCATCAGTTGGGCTTAAACAGCTCCATTGTATCAGGGCAAAAAGGTAAACACCACTGTAATGAACCCAGTGTTTAGGATGCTAGTGTCTTGTGCTTTTTCACATATGTTGTTTTAATGTATGTGATGTTATTATTCCTAGTGTGACTGTGTGATCAGACCCATGCTGTTCTACTCCTTCTGAAAAATGTTACTTACCTTTTTCCTTTTAATCCAGAATTCAAATATGTATGAGTGTATAAAACTACAGAATAATTGCCTTCATGTTCATATGATGTTACTCAAGTTCCTCTGCCTGCAAAAAAATCCCAACAAACGACTTCCATTTTTCACCTAGCTATATAGTGAGAGCCATAAGGTGTAGAAACTGGAAAATTCCACATTATGCCTTGGTATAAAATGCAAAAAATAAGTAGGTGATAACGCATAGACCTCTTCCTGTACCTCTTAATAGCAAATAAAAAACAGTTCAGGAGAAGTAACCTGCAAGAGATGAAATATGCAAGCATGTGAACATTCATGTGCAAAAGCGAAGTTCCATTCTGAATGTTTACATGTGCAATGACTGATGTGCTTTTCAGTGAACATTGTCTTCTATTTCTGTGTCTTCTTATTGCAGTAAAGAAGAGAAGCTACATGTAGTTGCTGTCCAAGCCATGCAGTTCGTAAAGCACTTAACCTCTCTTGTAATTATGCTAAATGTAAAGGAAGGAATCAAAAACTCTGAGGAAATGGCATTCAAAATTCTAAGGAATTTGAATTCCCCAAGGACTTCTAACGAATATGCTGGATTAGGGGGGCACAAATAATGTAGAAAATCATTTGTCATCCCTAATCACAGGTTATCAATAACACAATACTTACAAACTAAGGGAATAGAGACAGCAGCCTGTGTTATATGTTTCTCTCTTTAACAGAAATTGGCCATATTGTCGCCAGGCCAGAGTTCACTGCTTTTGAAATAATAAGATGTAAAGTGTAGAAAATGCTACAAATTAGGTTAAACAGATAATGATCAGAGATGTAGAGGAAATAGTTTGAAAATGTGAAAGCAAATAGATTAAAATACTACCTCTGGTTGCAATTTAACATTTGCTACTGTAATATTACAACCATATGTCTATCATGTGTAACTGAGGCACAAAGCTGGTTCCATTTACAGGAAAAGTAATTCTAAAGTAATGGCTATACTGGGACATGTTAAAAACATCTCCACATCTACTTCTCTGATTGTATTTTAGTTTTAAACTATCTACATTCATTTAAAGACCATAATTATGTTATAATTAGATATTGATCATTACACATAATGCTTTCACACACAGGTGCTTAATTTTTTTGGTTAAAGTTTCACTCTAGTAAACCTTTAGAGTCACATTTATCTTTATCATCTTTATTATTATTTTCCCTTAATGACCTGAAATCTCAATGCAGGAGATTAGAAAGGAGGCAAGAGGGAAAAGGAGTCACTAACATGTGTCTAAAAGACCAAGCTATCAGTGAGTTCACAATTTCAGCTTCCAAATTATTTTGAAGAAGCCTGTTGTTGGTGCCTTTTGGAAAAGCTTGTCAGAGACATGGTACCTGGCTGGATGCACATTTAGTCAGCTTATTTTAGCATTTGTTATTTTCTTGTGACTTTATGACATTGCTTTTTCGTAAACTTTGTCATGAACTAAAAAAATGCAATGGGAGGAAGCAGGTAAGAAGGAGGAAAAAAAAGAAAAAAAAGAAACAGCATGAAAAATGCAGGCATGAAGCTATAGTGAAAAGATTGGAGCGTAGAGGAGGGTGATGACAGAAGTTGATAAACCAGTCAGTTCAGGGCAGAGAAAATTCTGCCAAAGCTGTAAAAAACTTAATCAGATAGGTAAGACAGCAAGAGGAAGTTTCTGATGATCTGGTTGTTGGCCATCACTCATGTTGTTTGCTTTAAGTAAATTGAAAGCTCAATTATTATAATATATTCATTTTAGCGTCTCAGTATGACTCTTGTTATTTAATTTAAAAAGCAGACTTGGAATGAATGACAGTCTCATTAACATGGTACAGTCAACTGGAAAGACACAAGATTTTTTCTATTTGAGAAATAGTATGCTTATAATTTAATATAGATTGTATAGAAGAAATGTTAAATAACTGAAGAAGAAATGTGAGGGTTAGCATCTATTTTCATGCAGATGAAAAAGCTTCTGTGATTTATCTAACAGTAACAGAGAAAACAACCTGATAGGGACATTGTAGTCAGAAACGACAGGTGTACATACCACTGTCAGACAGTTAACATACCATTATTATTTCACTAAATAATTATTAAAAAATACAGATTTTATAGTCTATGCCAACTTATTCCAGATACCCCTGCTTTCAGTTTCTTCTGTAATGAGAATTCTGCTTTGAGGTTCTTTTCTTAAAGGCTCTTTAGAGGTGAATATGATGGCTTTTACATCCTATTAGCAGATCATACACTGTTGCAGAACGAGTATTAACTGGTTTACACATGGCACCTTACCAGCCATTCTGAATCTC
Organism: Himantopus leucocephalus; assembly: GCA_003993805.1. NCBI lineage: Eukaryota > Metazoa > Chordata > Aves > Charadriiformes > Recurvirostridae > Himantopus > Himantopus leucocephalus. Next base: position 82,513,763 of record RSEF01000002.1, read on the forward strand.
CCCTGGGGCTACATGAGTAAAAAGCAGTGTGCCAGAAATCCAAATCTGGGTCATCGTCTAATAAAACTATCTTGCGTATCTGATCCATCAATAATGCCTCATTCTGGTCTTTTTCACTGGACCCTTGGGTATTTGAATACTGCTTTAGAGCAATTGATTTATGTGCTTATTCTTGACACTATGTTACTTAAAAAACTGTTTCACAGTTTGATTCAGTATCTCTTCTAAGCAGTTAAACTGAAGTTCTTTCTCCTTCTTACCTGCTTCCTCCCATTGCATTTTTTTAGTTCATGACAAAGTTTACGAAAAAGCAATGTCATAAAGTCACAAGAAAATAACAAATGCTAAAATAAGCTGACTAAATGTGCATCCAGCCAGGTACCATGTCTCTGACAAGCTTTTCCAAAAGGCACCAACAACAGGCTTCTTCAAAATAATTTGGAAGCTGAAATTGTGAACTCACTGATAGCTTGGCCTTTTCTCTGAAGAGTTACAAAGCTTAAGCTTTGTAATTTATTAGTAGAAATAACAAAAATTAACAGTCACTATCACACAAGAAAGATTTCTGAGGTGTCTCGGTGTCTTCTGCTTCAGGTTTCTCCTGAGAATCAGGCATTGTTAAAATCAGACACTGGCATTTCTCATTTTATACTCCACTTCAGCATGGTATAGTTAATGTTAGACTTCAAGACCACAAACTTTACGGAAGCCTTTGATTGCAGCTCTGTGTCTTCCTGACTTCAAAATTCTCCTGAGCTTTAATTAGGGTCTCTACATCCCTTAGATTTTCAACCTCTTTTTAAAAGCTGCAGGTTCTCTCACCAACCACTGCTTCAGGATTTGCCTGACTCTTTAAGTTACTCACTTAACAAAACTTTTAGGTACTAAACATGCAATCAATCAGAAGCACAATCTGCACTAAGGAGATGCAACTACTCTTCCTCCCACAACGGCAGTGAGATTCCCAGCCTTGGAACCAGAGTATTGCTGCTGGGCTTGGCAATTAAAAAGCAAAAAACAAACAAACAAACAAAAGCAGAACTGAAGAAGGATGAAGACTGAATACTGAACACAACCTTTCTTTCTTCCCAGTCAGGGGATTAGCAAGTGCTGAGCTATGTGAGGACAGAGGAAGCCTAGTTCCATAGATTTTTTTAAGGAAAAAGAGGAAAACATGAAAGTTACAAAAGGGAGTATTAATAACAACGGTTCCGTAACACATGAAAGAACTTGTCACAAGCTATTTGAAAACAGTGGTAAAAGGAAAAGGCTAATCTTATGCCATTGGAACTTGGGCACTAAAAAAAAAGAGACTGGTGGCAGATGACTTCTCTTCAAGTGGTATTTTCTAAGGAACACATGTGCCAGGAAAAAACTGGCAAAATACCTCACATGGAAGAACTGGACAGCTAAAAGCATCACTGGAGCTGAAGCTATCTGGAAATACAGAAGAAAAATGCTCAGGTTCTGAAACAGAAGTGCATCTGTACCTGTCAGTAGCAATTGTCAGCAAGAAGGAAGACTTTCAGATGATAGCTTAATTTCCAACAGCACCCCTGAAAAGTACCAGAACTTGTAACAGTTGTAACAAGTTTTCAGCAACTAAGGCTTGGGAAGCAAACTGGGAAGCTGTATGGTAGAAATGAGAGCAAGTATTTGAGATTACGCAAGAAATGAAATGCAGGAGGGAGTATTTCTCGGGGACTGACAAAAAAATACCCAACACCCCAACCAACAAATGAACAAAAAAATAAGATAGAAGATTTTGACAGATGTAAAACTGAAGAACCAACCCAGAGTCTTAAAAAAGAAAGATTTGAAGGACAATGCTTGCAGGATGCTGGAAGACGCAGGAATCAGAATTTGCGACTCTTTATACCTGTGTTTGTAGAGCGGATGGTACCCTGACATGGCAGCTGTAATAAAGAATCTCAGATACTACAAGACTGAAGGCAGAAAGGTATGCCAACCAAGCCAGAATCTAATTAAACATAACTTGTAGCATCACAAATTCTAATAAACACTACATTTTATTTTTTTTAGATAATTCCCAGGTTTGCCCAGCAGAAGAAGAGAAGCAAAAAAGGCAATATCTGTTCTGCATTTAGGAACGTGTACAGACATGACAAAAAGAGCACCAGGAATCTCACTAGCTTTCCCTGGAAGCTTGACACCTACTAGTTCTTGCCACCTTGTCAATGATTTTTCCTTAAAATACGCAGTCTGTCTATGAATGCATAGTGATGTTATCTTCAGAAAAATGAGCCCACTCAATTTTGAAGCAGGAAGCCAAAGTTACAAATCTAAATAGTCATGTATCTTTAGTATCTAATATGTACGTATCTAATAGTTGGGGGTTTATACCTATTAAGGTACTTAATTAGGTAGTTTCCAAATAATCACTCCTTGATTTTGTCTTAGTCAGCAGAATGCTGGTAAATATACACAGCTGAAACTAGCCCTGCCATATGCTATTTATAAAAACAACAACAAAAGGAAAAAAATCTAGCAAGATATGAAGATAACAATATACAATTCAAAGTCATTTTCAGAAAAAAAAAACCAACTCAAAAACAATCTGATCCAAGGTAAATAGATTAAATAAAGGTGGGATTTTTTTCTTTTATCCTGTAATCTCCTTTAACATTTGTCCTGTTCAATCTGTATTCTTGCAACTTTCTCATAAAGTCTACAATGGATTTCTTACAGCAGCTAACAATGTTCTGTGCTTTTAATGTTTTGTGTCTTATAATTTAATAGTATCATATTTTCAATCAAGTTAAACTAAGGCACATCACAAAAGAACGTTGATTAATAAATGCATGAGAGTTACCAGAGCAGGTCTTATCATTCAGGAGATGGAATAGAGACCACCATGCTAAGACTGTAACCACAGGCACTATCATGATTCTGAAAAGAAACATGTAGATATTTAAAAAAAATCAAAAACCCAAGAGTCATGAGTCACAAAAATCACAGTAAATTTAGAGATATAAAAATTTCTGTTTCATACTACCCATCATAAAATGTCATATCAGATATATATAATTACATATAGAGCCTGCTTCTTTAGGCATCTGCACTATATATATTGAAAAAGCCTTGAGTGGGCACATTTTTTTCATTATGCAGAAGCTGCAGAAGTGAAATTTCTATGCAAATGGTTCTGTTCTCTGTGACTTAAGGGGGAGTAAGGACAATTTGCTTTACATCGTATTAAATTTTGCAGAATTCCAGTGAATGGCTTACTGCTCACTTCCACTACTTAATGCTGCTTTGTACTTGACCTAGAGGCAGATGGTGTTATTTATTAAATCATGTGGAAATTGCAAGTATTAAATGCCTGGATGTCCCTTCACAGTCCATAGTCCCAAGTAACAGAGGAGAGGTGTCTGCCGTATCTTAAAACTGTAGTGATGGATCAGCAGAAGTGTCTACCTTCTTACTACACTCACACATTGCTTTCAGTAAAGCCTGAGTACACAGATGTCACAGAGGGAAAGATGATTTATCTTAATCTTTGACAGCAGCATAAACATTGCAGTAAAAGAATACAAGAGAAGTTATTTCCCCTTGTATTTATCAAAATAAATATCCCCTCCATTTATCTAAATAAATTCATTTCTTCTGCAATTGCTGAGAATAACAGGTTCAGGGAAGGTAGAACAGGATGGTACTAAAGTTTAATTACTCCTGTGGAGTATTCAAGCAGCTCCAGCTAATAATGTCTGAGCAGTTTCTTTGTTAGAAAACTTTTCACTGTATCCCCTGTGTGGATAACTCCCATTGGCACTGACGGGAGACTCATGTGTGTACAGTAGCCAAAGCAGAACAAAATATCAATATTCATCATTGAGGGAGTTTTTTTCATTTTCTTTTTCCTTTTTTTTTTCTTCTTTTTCCCTGTAAGTCAAAGACAAAAATATATGTACTGGCCTAAGACTTTGTATGCAACTGGGAGTAGAAAACGTTCCTAGAAGAAGAAAAGGACATCTTTAAGAAAGGGTTAGTTGCTTAACTACATCTTCAAACAAAACACTCTAAAAATCAGATTACTGACTGCCCTTCTGGCCTTTTCCAAATAGAAATAAGAAAGCAACCTAGTTTTTGGACAGCACGAATACCTTTCTGTTCATCTAGCTAAAAAATCTTCCAGAAATGTTTGTTCTCATTAAAGCAGTTTTTCACATAGTATGAATGAACCACTATGCATGGTAGTGGGCATTCACACAATCACTATAAAAACGTAAGTAATATATTATGACACTGTCCATTCAAAGTATATGTAAAATGTATGGTAATTACCGCAACAGTGAAATCATTTTAGTACGTAAGTGCTTGATATATACATTTGCTGTACCAGGAATCATATTACACTGTAGAATTAATGTCCCGTAAAGTCATTACTACCATAGGAATATCAACATTTCTACACATTCAATAGAACATGCAGATTCAGATGGTTAAAATGAAGTGTCAGAGGAACTATACTAACAAATTAATGCTTGTTGTTTGTTTCTGCCTAAAATATTCAAAATTGTGATTCAATGAAGTTTCAGCAGCAAGAAAACCAGTAGGTGATTTACATGATTTCAATCCCACAATGGGTGGCAAAAGTTGTCCATAGGAGTAATAATTATTACTACAGAAGAAACAGTAGTTGTGACTCTTTTGTGAGGTAACAAAACATTCTAACCCGGGAAAACACTGGCTTCTTCAGAAAAGGACTCAAGAGTAACTCCTAGCACCTGTTTGGTTGAATGTCAGAACTGGGCTAAGCTAGAGCTGTTCCCATCCTTTGAGAGAAAAAGGGTGCACAGGCAGGGAGAAATCTATGGTGTTGTCCACCACATCTCACAATCTGGAGGACCAGGATGTAGTTTGGGGCATACCTGCGCTCCAGTACAGACAATGCCATTCCCTANTTTTTTTTTTTTTTTTTTTTTAGTATTGATAAATTACATTCTGCATGCCTGGAACAATATGATAAGCAGGGAAAAAAGTTACAAACTTTTTGTAAATGACAAACATTATTTCCTTTGCACTCATCCTTTTATTAAGCTGATAGTTATGTAAATGACTTATGGGAAGACTTGAATCAGTCTATTTCAGTTCAAATCACACTTTACATTAGCTCTGTAGATGCATTGACAGATTCTGGTTTTTCATCAGAAATTGTGGTGGTTGCAATAACATTTCAGTTTTAGTTTCAGTCTAAATTAATAAAACTCTTTTAACAGTCTCTCCTGAGGAAGACAAATTATCTCTCTTACATCCAAACTCTCCAACAGCAATGTGGTTTATCTGAATATAGGCACAGGGAGGAGGAAAATACAGTGCATTATATTCTTTCTGTATATTGAATTGTCTGAAGATTACAATACTACTATGCTGCAGTTCATACTCAATACTTTCCTGGAGCTGTAAAACAGAAGCAAATATTGGCAGATTCCCATTTAATGAATTAGGGGTGATAGAAAAATGACACCCAACAAAACTGTTAAGTTTAAGATGTCAACTTTGCATTAATTTATTGCTTCACCTGAACAACATTAAACAGTAGTTTGATGTTGTAAGACACTTGTGCATCTTTTTACCATTTTCCTTAGGTTCTTTAGGTCCAGCAGGAATTAAAATTGTACAATTAGAGATATTAAAGATGGAAAAAAATATTTTGTGCTTTGTTATTGTTATTTTTGTTAAAAGTCAGCTTTGTTGTGTTGACTTATAAACTACAGCTCTTCAGATGGTTTTTAGATCAGTTCATAATTGGGCTCTAATGATGTAGTTATTATCACATTTCATAAGCCTCTTTTTACCACCTACACTTCCTGTAAATGAAGAACACAAGCAGAAGCTTAATTGTAGCTGCTTGCTGAATATTTACCTCTCAGCTCAATAAATCATGATGGTTCACCTCTTCCAAAGTCAATACCTATTTAATATTCTATTAAGCTGATGGGAGTAAAAGAATAGTAAACCGTGTTTCTGCTATAGCAGTGTAATTAACTAAAACAGGGAACAATTCCCCTTTCATTTAAAATGGCAATAAAAGATCTGTTATTCAAGGAGTGTGATCATTATAAAACTATGTGGAAAGAAGTGAACCCTGTAAACTTGAACTTAATTCAGTTTTCTGAGTGGAAAGTTAAAAAACTGTAAAATTATAACTTCACTACTTCAGTGCTGTACTATTTCTGAAGAAATTCTTGTGTTGAGTCCTCAGCTGATGATAGGTCACCTAACTGGATAAAGTCAGGGAGGAAATAATGTAGAGTTTCCATTCATAGGTTGATAGTGAATATGCTGTCCTTTAAGCTATCCAGATTCTAGATAGGCTAAGCTCATTATATATTAGACCTTTGGAATCCCTTAATTTGTAACAGTTGGATTATTCCCCTGGCAGAGTAAGAGAGATTTACTCTATCCTTCTTCCATGTAAAGAAACTTGAGAAAGCTGACAGAAGGAAGCAGTTCTTCAAAGAAGAATGTCATTTCAAAGAAAATATCATACCACTTACTAAGAAAATTAAAAATTTACCATTTTCACAAATTCTGAAGTTGGCTTCCTCCCTCCTCCTTTTGTCTCCAGGTGCAGCACTGTGGAAAAGGGGAAGAAGGAGAATAATGATCACTATTTCTTTTTAATTTCATCTGCATTCTTCATCTCCTTTCTCCATGAGAGAGACAGCAAAAGGCCACAGCAGTCAGAACTAAACCTAAGCCATTTGCTCCTGTAGACTTTACACAACTGAATTAACTACAGACTAACCGATTAGCTGTTGATTTTTACCTACCTATGACTCTGCTTAGGTGTTCCGCTTTTCTATTACTTTTCATCATGTTAGTCTCATTACAAAGTCAACAGATTTTATTAGCATTTTTTCTAACAAAATAATCTATTGGAGGGAAATTCTGGAGCATGTAAACTGATAAATGGCTGAGTAGCACTTCCACAAGGTGCTGTACAGGTATAAAGTAAATCTCACTCAAATTTAGTTGATTCTAGTACAGGAAGTAGGCATTAAAAAAAAAAAAAAGTATGTAAGTCCCTTGCGATTCAGTGGGGTGCTTGCAAGGATCTGTGATCACTAGTATGATCAGGAGATCTACCTCAAGTTTATGTCTAACACAGAGCTCTAACATCTCCTGCTTCTGACATGGACAAGGTGGGTGGTTTTGGGTTGTGTTTTACTAATTGAATCATTGTGCAGGCCTCTCTGGATGTGACTTCAGAACACTTAGCTGACGTTGTGACTGTCCTCTTCCTTAAGGTTATATATCCCAGGGGAATAAGCCATTGCTGGGGAAGTCTGTAAAGGAATGGCCTTTTGAGCTGCTGGTAGTAGGCATCCTTATGAGGTGACAGATCAGTGAAGTTAATCTGCATATAACCATATTGTGCATTTGTACATTGGCATGGTCCAAACTGATCAGTTCTGCAGCCATTGGCAACACCAATAGAAGGATATAAAATCAGGATTCAACTTCTCTAATATTCACTGATATGCATTTTATATATTTTTCTCTGCCAAAACTAAAGATTTGATTAGAACACCACTGAAGATTGGTTCCTTAGTCTCTGCAGACAGTTGTACCTCTTTTTTTCTTTTTAACAGGTGTGGAACTACACAAAATGACACCACCTGAAGATTTGGCATGCTGCACAGTTCTCAATAATAAGAAGATGCAGATTAATGTGCCTTTTTTTTTTTCTTTTTTAGTAAGTGGCAGAAAGGAAAAGCTAAGCATGAAACCTATAATTAGTATTTTAGGAAATAACATGGTTGCACAAGGCTTTAGTTTCACAGTATGATGGGAAGACAAACATTAGGTTTTGTTATGCAAGCACAAGAATTTTTTTGTGGGTTCAAAGGCTCAGTCTGGACTCCTGTATGTTGTGCAATGATATGTACATATACTTCTAAACCATCTTTTAGAATATATTACACACATACCACCCTGATGGGCTGGGAACCACGTTAAGAGGCTAAAGCTGAAGCTGGGTCACAGTGGGAAAATAGACATGATACTTTTCCAGTATAGTTACCTCTTATGTGCACCAGGATAAAAGCAGATCCAGCATCTCTGGTTTATTTTAATAGAGGAGTATCCTGTATGGACAGTCTTAGGTTACTTCTCTCATAACACCTCTGGAATCTTTAAAGAAAAGGAAAAGTAAACATTTTAGCAAATGCATTGAGCAACAGAGTACACTTGCCAATGCAGGTGTTATTGAAGTCATCAATAATTAAATGACTATAAAAGCACTCATAAAAAAAATGCTATAAAAATGTTAAAAACTGGCTGGCTGGGAGGGGCGTGACTTAATGAAAAGTTTTAATACAATTATTACTAATTAACAATTAATAAAAATCATGAGTTAGTAGTACGATATTCCAAAGACTTGCAGTGTGATAAAGGAGTGTGGAGGAGTGACCTGGTGCCTGCTCGGTTCGAGCAGCATCGTAAGGGGCCAGAGCTTGAGATGGGGAACATGTCACTATGGATACACCTACGCCAATCAGACAGGAGGAGACACTCATGGCACCAACTGGGCTTCCCAGCGGGTGGTCTCTGGGTGCTCTGATGCAGGGATAGTCCCATGCAACCTACATGCAGATATTACTAAAACCATTTGAATCCTGTTTAAGAGGAAATAGAAGCCACGTAAATTGCAATTGTTGCCGCTATCTCTGGGTTTAAATCTATTCCCTGTGTGATTCAGCAGACCCAATTAAGCAGATTTAAGGACTTCCCAATTAAATACAAAAGACTTTCCAAGTACCTTTAAGAATCATATTTTTTAGTGTACAACAATTTCATGGCAAGCCCACTGGCAATAAAACTGGCAGAGTCAGTAATTAATTTTAACACCCCTGATTACTAAATTAATATTTTCTTATTAAAAATACATAATCTAATGAATTCCCAGTTAGTAATTCCACAGACTATAACTTTTACAGTTATTCTTCCCTTATTTTATTTACCCATGTTTAAATTTTGACTGAGTTGCAACTTTGCATATAGGTCCTGATTTCAGCTAAGAAGCCATTTTACAAAAATGTAAATTTGTTCAGTTGTTCTTGAGCTGTTGTTATTTGTTACCTTCATAAGAGACTTTTATTATTCTGTGTGTCTTCCAGCTGCAAGCTGTTTGAAATTAAACCAGCTAGAAGCTCCTCTGACTTGTAGCAATACATTAATTCCCAAGGGAAAGCCTGACCCTTTAAAGCCTCAGAAAGAAGAAAACTATTTTTCTTGGTTTAATTTTCATTGGACAACCACACAGAATAACTGGGCTGGGGAAGCTCTGAAATGGGAAGGTTACGCTTTTAGCAGTCAGGTGGTACTATATAGCTTCCACTGAAATGAAAGCAAGAATATCTGCTGACTACCTGTGGGTAATGCATTCTCTCAGTGTGGGAGACAACATACCCCGAATGCAGTAAAGATCCTGTCTGCAAAGGTGTGCTGCCCTCTGAGCTCCTTCTGCGTGTTGCGAACAGCCTTCCCTTCTGTGCACACACGTAAGCTCGTTGGTTTAGAGCAGCACTGCCAGTATTGCATGAAGTCAGAGTCCTGTACCATTTCTGCTCTCAGGTTAATTTAGAGCTCACAGGCAGCTGGCTGCTCTCTTATTTAGCAGTTCTTCAAGAGCACTCATTGAAGCACTGTTCGTGGTCCACCCAGTGGTATAAGGTGCAGTCACCAAGGCACACTAATTCTGTCAACAAATGCTGCCGTTTCTTCCTGGCTGTGCCTCTTTGTTTATCAAATAATCATTTTCAGCAATAAGGGAGCAGAGTGTAAACATGCTCTTCACTAATTTGCTATGTTTGAACATCTGATTCTTTAACATTGTGAACAGGAAGCACTGATGAGCTTTGTGACTGCACAGTTTGGTTCCAATTAAATTTTTAATGAAACAAAAGTCAAGCCCAACTGTGACTTGTGGCAGAGTTTTGATTTCCACAGTGCCCTCTTACGTCCTAATTTGGCCAGGTTTCCCCCACTGAACATAAATATTGATAGTTGACAAGAGAGAAAACGCTAAGCAGAGCATGGAGTATGCCAAGCAGCTTGCTTTTCTGAGCTGTCACTTGATTTTATTTTTTTTTATTATTTTTAGGGGTTGTTGACAGATTGGCAATCAAGCCTATCTTGAATTTTCAAGTTCATTCAAATCTATTTTCAGAATGGATATCCCAGGGTGATTGTAAGGCAAAGGAAACAAAGTGTGCTTGCACCATCGAGCACAGTGCTTTAAGCTGATAGAAAATGTTTGAAGCTATTTAACTTCTCTGTAGGAGCCCACGAAAGTCTGTTGCTTCCTGCCACTAATAAAAGCCATGGAGGCCAGTTGCTTTCAAAACTCCCGATAAAACCCACTGGTGTTTTTAAAGGTACACGGCAGAAGGGAGAAAACCTAATTTAAGAAACATTTGCAACAGTGAAACAGTGCTCAAAGCTATGGTATTAATGACAATAGTCAGTAGCAGCAGCTGACTGCCTGGATTTAAATGGCAATCTGCTTGGCAGTAGCAGTTTACAAACAAAGCAGATATTGGACTGCACTGTCCCTTCTGTACGCATACACAAAAGATTGGGTGAACCAACCCTTGGATACTGAACTCTGTAACCAATCAAGTTAGACAAAGGAAAAATAAATTCCTGTGGATCTGAGGCTTGCTGTATTTAGCATTCATTCAGTGACAGTTTTGCTAGCAGAAAAAGAAAAAGGAAAAAAAAAAAAACCACCAAGAAGAAAAAACCCAAGCTTTATGCTAATGAAGAGCTGCCAAGAAATATTTTCAGCAGTTGGGAACAGAGTCCTCACCTGGTATAATCTGGCTCAGCTCCAATGACGACAGCAACATCGCACCACAGCTCTTGAGATGTGTATGGGGCTGCACATGCCTAACATCAGGCTCCTAAATTCACACTAAATAAGTAACAGTAAGATTATCAGATGTACAGCATCTGCCTCTGGATCAAAAGATCTGATTTTTTTTTTTCTTAAGTTTTGGTGAGAAAAAAAGGCCACTTACTCTTGATCCTTAAATACAGATTTAAGAGGATAACTTAAGCATATTATTTGGAAAAAGTCTTGCCTGGAATCCACAATTCAACATCTGGATAAATTCCATGGAGTTCAAAAGATGATGGACCTTAAAACAATCCTGCAATCCTGGGATGTTAATTTACTTATTTTAGAGAGGCACTTTAAATGCATCCTCCTGCATGCCAAGAACAGAACCCCCGTAACTGAAGAACCAGACTTCAGAGGATGAACAATACAAAGTCTCTGCCTAGAAAAGCTCCATCTACTTTTTCCTAGTAACTTTTCCTCACCCTCTACCAAAAAGCAACAGTCTGACCCTCATGGTTTTGTTAAAGTGGCAGGTGTAAATGGTGGAATATGAGAGTCCTCAGAAAGGATTTTAGTATGCTTTTCCTATTGCTCCTGACTTGTGCTGATGCACCTGTGTGCACCTGTATGACATGTTACAATCGGAAAATATTTTAGGTTACTAATTTCTGCAAATGTAGGTATGATTCCCCAAAATATGGGGGTTTTAGTGGTTTTATGCTATTTTATTTGAAACCCCCAATCAATGCCTTTGGAGATTACTCAAAAAATCCTACCACAGCAATCTTACATTTCCTCATTATTTGATTTAATTTTACCATGCCTACCTCTTTCTCCAAGTCTTACACTAAATAATTTTCCTTATTTCTTGGAGTTAACACTTCATTTGAGACAATATGTCATAGTTTCTTTCAGCCATTACTTTCACAAAGTATCCTCTTGCAAAATGTTTCCTCACAAGTAACTCCCCCAACTCTCTAATAGTATTCTGATTTTTTTGCTGCCTTGAATTTTTCGACAGGTTTAGGAAAACATGATGCCTGTTGTACTATAGTGGCGGCAATTATATTGTTTCTCATTTAACTGTATCAGCTTGTACAAAGTCTAAGTGCTCTTTCATACACAGTTACTTTCAGGAAGCTCAAATATAGACAAAGGCATTGAGCCTTTCTTCAGAAAGAGGGATGAGGTGATCAAAGAAAAAATTAGGCTGGAAGGGAGTCTGGAAGTCATGTAGACCTACCTCCTTATTTAAAACATAACTGTTGGGTTCTGTTGGGTTTAAATAATGTACTCTAAGTAAGCCAACACAATCTATCCCATCGGAGGCTGTGCAGGCAGCATACCTTCCCCTTTACAGAAGCAGGCTAGGGGAACAGAGTGATCTGTGTACTCCAACTTCCACAGGCAAACCCAGGTGCCACTTTGAGGGTATTCTGCACAGGAAAGAGCCTGGCAAGTGTGTGATTGGCAAGACGAGTCAGGAGGGTTCTTCTTGCAGGATCCACTTAAACCACACAGGCAACCTGCCAAGTTAAGGTTCATACCTCAAGGTTGACTCAGATGAACTAGCTGAAGCTATTACTACTTCTGTCTGATTTTCTCCTCGGATGAGCATTGTCACAGCTGAAGCCAGGACATTTGATCAGCTCATGGATATGTTGCTAAAACTCTATGATTTTCAGCCTGACATATGGAGGCAAACCAAATTATTTTCCTTTATTTTAATACACCTGGCTGAAAACTATGCTGCTTCAGGAACTGATCCAGTAGTAGAGGAGCTATGTCTGCCTTAATGGCAGGGACATGCATCACAGAAACAGAATGGATGGTACCAATTCTAAAGCTGCAGCCACCTCATTGATTTTAGTCTACCATGCCAGCTCTGTTACAGGCATTGCTGTTATCCAAAGCCTCTTTATACACAGAGAAAAGAAAAAAAAAAAAGCTAGTGAAAATATGGAGTTTAAGTTCCTTTTCTCTTTATATTCAAACTGTTCTTCTTTTACACTAAAGGTTTCAGGGAAGTCTAAGGAAAGTTTCTGAGAATTTTTGCCTGCCTTGCTGCAGTGCATAGAAAGGGGTCAATGTGATCAAAGACTGTGTCCTCTCTTGGTAACCTCACCAACAGCTGTTGAAAACTAAGTACACATCAGCTTCAGTGACTAGAACACGAGACTGAAAAATAATTTGCGTTTGGCTCTAATCAAGGCCGATTGCAGTCTCGGTGACCTTGGGCAAGTTACTCAAGCTCTTTGTTCGCCTTCCTGCTCAGCTGTAAAATTAAGTCAAAGTAGGACTTCACTAGAAAACAGATGCTGCCTCAGACTTGAATTTTTCTGGTAAATAAATTATACAAGAAAATATAATAATTAATTAATAACTAGCAGTCAGCCCATAGTAATTATGTGGCCACATCCATTATGACTGTATATAAACAAAATCAATTTTCATTAGGGGATATTAATGTTATCAAGCATTGCTAGAAAGGCTTTGGCAGTTACCAAAACAGTTCCTTTTTTTTTCCCCCTCCAATGAAGCACAGCTATTCTTTCATTTCTTAGTATTGTGTACTTTTATAAGCCAATCAAATCCTGATATAAAATCGATGTATACTGAAATTTAAGCCCAATTTGAAAATGCATTTCAGTACTGTTTCATATCTTTATGCATGGGAAAGTTTTATCTTCATAAAAGGGAAAGTTTTATGAGCAATGAACATAGAGTCAGATTCTGTTGCAGTTTAAACTGGTGTAAATATAGCTATCCTACCAAAACCAGTGAAGCTGGCTGTAGCATCAGGATAACTTCATTTTAATGCTAGGGTCTTATAGGATATTAATTAATGCAGTGATTTTTTTCTCTTTTGAAGCAGAGAAGAATGTGAGGTGAGGTTCTCTTTTGGGAATGCTTCAGTGTAAATGAACATGATTTTCATTAAGATTTTCAAACAAGCATGACTGATGGAAGTGCATTTTTCCATGTTCCTAAGTACAACAATAGATAAAACAAAAAACTTTTCCTAATTCTGAAGTGCCTCTCCATTGTTTTTATGGAGGCAGTGGGAAGGAGGCTAAAAAATTGCAAAGAGCTTTGGGATCCATTCGTATTATTTTTAAAGAGAATTTATATTGTCATGCATTGAAATTGTATTGTCATGTATTTTGGAATTTGTCAATCTGTGGCAAAAAATGCAGGAAGATTATTCAAATATTACTGTGACTGATATTTTAGAAAACTGAAGAACAAGGAAATGAATAATCACCAACAATCAAACTTGGAAAAAATTGATGCACTATTAGATCACACTTCTTGTCCTCACATAGGTGGGTCCAAAGTTAAAGTTCATCATGCTACTGAAAATATTTCAGAAACAGTCATGACCCCTGATATGCCAGTCTTTGCTGACAGAAGTTAAAGGAAGCAGTTTTCAGGTTGGGTTTCAAGACAATTACATAGAGATTCTCTGTTCTAATTACACTGCAGAATGCAGCCAATATCATGTTTAAAAGACATTAAACTGTATTAAGTTTCATTATGCAGACCCTACTCTTCAGTTTCGCTCCTGCCTTTTGTTTCCCTAACAGGTTTTCTTCCTAAGACCCTAGACAGATTCTCTATAGCTGCAATTCAATTACTGTAGCTACAAAGCAGCATGGAAAGCATACCGTTACTAAGCTGCTAGACAAAAACATGGCATTGCAGAGCTCAAATTGTAGAATTATCTCTTGTTAATACTGCTTATTTATTGCATTGTAATTCTACAATAGGACTGGACAAAGGAATGCAACAAGTCATCTACTACATCCTAAATGAAAAAACCAGCACTGATTGAAAAGAAACAGAAGAGACTACACATTTGTAATACGCACCATTGGCCTGTTGTTCAATCAATTAGATATTAAATGGTATATGGTAGACATAGAGGGTTGCAGTTGTCTATAATTTGTCAGTCTTTTTACATCTTGCAATTGTTTCATCTTCCATGGAATCTGGGTGGAAGGAAAGCACCAGAACTTTAACTGTGTTTAATAATTAAATAAATAAAAATGGACATTGGTGGTGCTAGAAATGCAATGTTGTGCCTATTGCATCTATTTCATACTGCTACCAATGAGAATTAAGTATCATAATGATCTTGCTATTCATATTAGTCTCATAATATAAGCCATATTTATATGGTACTGGGAGATGAAGAAATCTTAGTGCTAGGGCCTTTTTTACTCATTTTGCATCAAAAGACAAATTTGGAGGACTGTATATCTTGACCTGTACTGGATTCTTCAGTGGCTATATTTACTGATAACATCTCAGGCACTTTAGAAATGAAAAATTAATGGGATTAATTTTCTTCTCTTCCTCTTCAAATCCTCTGGTCTCCCCATGCTTTGAGAGGTTCAGTCATTTCTGATATCAAATAATTTGGGGCTAGGTCATTACCAAACAANTGAAAAATTAATGGGATTAATTTTCTTCTCTTCCTCTTCAAATCTTTTGGTCTTCCCATGCTTTGAGAGGTTCAGTCATTTCTGATATCAAATTATTTGGGGCTAGGTCATTACCAAACAAGTCAGTAGGGGTCTAATTTTCACATAGAAACTTCACTGTCCTTCAGGTAGTGGTGTTCTCCAAAATGCTGATGGTAATCACTCTTATTTCTGCAGAAATATCTGTAGAAACCTTTAGAATTGAGAACTGTAGGCAAGGTGCCAGAAAAAAATACAGAACTGCCTCCATGTCTAAACCACATTCATTCCCAAAGAAGCCCTCACAAAACAACATTCTTTTAATGGCATATTATGTTGTAAGTTTAATTATCCTATATGTTTTCATCCTTCAGCATTTATTACTTCAAAAGTACAGATGTGACCTCTCAAAAAATGCATTCATCCGAAGTACACAAGTCAAACAAACAATCAAAGTCTTTCTTAACACAAATTAAAAACTACTGATCAGAATGCAGCTTTATATGATGCACTAGAGAGGAAAAATTGTGAATGTGAGCATGGATATGCATGGATATGTACCCACAGGTGACTCAAAGAAGCAGATGAACCAATATTTAAAAAAAACCCCACCTAATTAATGAATAAAATTTAGGTGTTATCTTTTGAAATAAATAAGAATAGTTTCAGTCAACTTCAAAACCTCTTTTTTCCTATCTTTACATAAAAAATGAATAGTTCTAACTTGTATCATTGGGAAGAATCACCCAATTGGGCTGATATAATTCCTAGAGGTGGATAGTTTAGAGTAACATCAAACATTTCAGGTTGGAGGGAAACTACGAATATCCAAGTGCTAGCTCAGAATAACCAAATTGAACCTGTGTGAGCTCATAAAAAGTCCAAAAACTCCAGTCATCTTTGAGTAACAACTCTGAGGAAAAAAAAACAACCAACAAAACAACAACCCAGTAACAAAAAAGCAACACAGAAAAGGTGCAAGTCTTCAGTAAAGTCAGAGTTTTGCTAATAACGACTGAATGGTAAGCATCTATGTTTAGCTAGAATGATGAGCAGCCACACAGGATCTAATCTGCAGCTGGTGGTGAGCCAAAGTGCTGTGCAGCCTGAATGTGAGCAATGCTGGCAGAGAGCTGCCTCTGAAAGTGGTGCATTGTAAAGACCAATATGAACAGGATCATAGACTTGGGCCAAAAGTATTGACTATCAGGGAGCAAGCTAGTGACAGCGCAGAAAAGTAGGGAAATGGAAGCAGCTTAAACTATCTAGGTTAAATAACGTAGGGAGGGTTTGATGGGTAAAACTATCAAGATTAATATACTATTTATTTGAGACATTCTACTAATCCCTTTATTAGAATAGGATTTTTAGACAGGAGATAATTTTCTTCTTTTAAAAATCTGCCTTCCATCTTCAGATATACAAAAAGAATTTTCACAGGCACTTGGCATGCAGAAATTCCCAGGACTCAATGCATGTTTAGTATTCAATTCATTACAGCAATGCCTCTAAATTTGGTACACAGGATAATACTCATTTCTTAAATGAGTCAGGCTCCAGTGAAATTGAAAAGAGCTACATGCATGCATTTGCATCCAGAATGTAATGGATAATTTGAAGACGCAAGAATAGCTTTGCTGTGTTCAGTATCACATAAAATTTGAAAGTTATTTTCCTTTTGCTATACTTCATGGTCAGCTACCATATTTTTCAGTTTAAAAAAAAAAAAGGAAGAAATCTATACAATCATATATAGAGATATTTATTTGTAAAGAGCTGTTTCACAGGAATATAGGTCAATGTCAAATTTAAGGAGTCACTAATAAAACACAGATTAGATCCTCTACATCACAGCAAAATTAAACTGAACTTCCTTGTACTCATACAACTAATTCTCCCTACTCACAAACAAATTTTAGTAAAGGAGGAAAACATAAACAAGAAAGGGGATTAGGAGGCTAAGCTTCATTTTCTAAACCACAGCTATTTTTTGGACTTCTACTCTGATAATGAAACTGCTAGTGCAGCTGGTTTTCCTACTTATTCGCAGCCTCTTCTTCACTTACTCTTTGGGATATTCAAGATTTACTAGGTAGGAAGGCACAGATCAAGTTGTGTCTGATTACAGTTTATGCCACATTTAAAATATTTTTTTTTTCCTGCTCAATTTCACTAGCACAACATTCCCACGGTAATCCCAGTCTCTGATTGCCCTAGCTGTACTTCACCCCTCCTTGCTCTGTTAGCTTCTATTTTTAACCAGCTTTGCTGGGTAAAAAATTGGCTGGATGGTCAGGCCCCAAGAATTGTGCTTAATGGAGTTAAATCCAGTTGGCAGCCAGTCACAAGTGGTGT
>RSEF01000002.1:82531556-82556179 GCA_003993805.1 Himantopus leucocephalus
GTCTAAATTTTTTTTACATCATCACTGGCATCACTTCCGCACATACCCTCCCCATCCTGTGCTATTAAAGTAATGGCCACACAGAATTTGGTAAGAAAGATACCATTTATCTTCTATCTTGTAGATCTTTTGAAATGTGTCAACATGGACATAAATATTTCTCTTTATTTTCTGGACTCTTCCTCTCAAGATTTTATGCATTTGGGTCTTCATGTTTATTCCCTTCACATACATATTCCTAGACTGACAATTTACACTTTAACTGTCATATCACACTATCATACAGCAAACAGCAATGGATACAGCCCCTACCTGAATGGCAGAATTTAAGTAGCCATGGCCAAGGCACACAATGAAGGATTACAGACTGCTCCAGACAGGTGAAGATGAAAAACCCTTTCCAGCAGTTTTGGTAAGTCCATGCCTAATGTAACTTTGAAAACATAAAAATAAGGTAACGGAAGTTTGTGGAAAAATACTAAAGTGCAAGGATGTAACAGATTTGCTCTTGACACCATCTCTACATTACTCTAGTTTTAGGCTAGGATTAACACAGTGGTATTTTATGCTTTTTCCTCCAACACTAGATGAACAGAGACAAAAATTGTGCATTTGTATAAGGGAACAAATAAATGCCAGCAGTTGGCTTCATACTTACTTCTTTTAAAGTTTTTCACTATTTCCACTTCGTTGGAATCACTTTGACCTTGTCTGATTGTTCTCTACAGGTAGCTTAGTAATATGGCATGTGCATTTAAAGCATGTTATATGGGATTATTGTGTTGCTCTACACTACAAATAAATGTCATGTAATACACTTCATTGGTTTTATGATGTTCCTCCCTGCAGGCTACTCTGAAATGGTGCAGATTGCTCTGATGTTTCCAAAAGGCATCTCAGTGCAGGACACCACTTTCTAAGAGTCTCTGCCATGGTACTCATTGGTCATGCTGAGAAAAAATTATCTCTGTTTATACACTGTCCTTTTGCTCTCACCCTGATCTGAAAGAAGAAAAAACCCACAACTGATACATTGCTAGCTTAAAAAAAAAACAACAAACCAACAAAAACAACAAAAAACCACCCACAAACAAACCAACCACCCCAACCCCCAGAACCAAAACTAATAAGAGGGTGAAATGAGAATGCTATCTTCCTGAATTACACTAAGAATTGTAAGAGAAGAAGAGGAATATAATTTTGTAACTGGCACTTAGTTATACATACAAATAGTGTTGCACTGAGTTTAAAGGCACTTTCCATGGATTTATAGGTACATGTCTGAGGCAGAAATGAATAGAGTTATAACTTTGTAACATATAATTTTAACTACATTTGAACACAAAATGCTTTTCTGTTCTTTAACTTAAACCATGTATAGAAAAATGCATATTTATACATAAACTGATACACTCCATCTTTTCTGTGATAATGCCTAGAAGCTTCATTCAGAATACCTTTTAATGAATTTTTGTGCACACACAACAAGCTTATATTCTAAAATTGCCTTTGTATGTCAGCTTTGTGTCTACAGAAGTAAGGGAAGCAAAAAAAGGATAAGGGAATGAAAAGCATGGAAATTTTAAAATCAACAGTCCTCCCATTAATTCTAACCATATGTAAATACTACTTTTGGTAGGAATGAAGATAAGCAATGTGGGGTGTTTGTTTCTACATGTGTATACATACCTATATGGCTTTTTATGATTCTATGAGACTCAACAGTGTTCTATAAAAGTAGTAGTATATAAATGTAGTAAAATAGTGGTATAACCATGGTATAAATAGTAGTATATAAATGTCTATGTATTTCTCTAATAGTATCAGATTTAGACAAATGTTAGTATTGCTATTTAAAACAGAACTGAAGGACAAGTGATTAAATGCCGTGCTCAAGATGAAACAGTGAGTCTTCTGCAAAGCTGGGAATGTAAAGACTCAAGCTAAAGTCCTAATCACTGAACTGCTTTTCTCTTCATTTACCTGAAGGTACAATTAAATAAATCAATCACTTTTCCACAGCTTTGTTTCTTCCTTTTTCTATCTACAGATCTAGTTTTAGTTGATCAGCTGTCTCTGCCACCGAGGAATGGAAGAAAATCTGTCCAGTTGACAAAGACTTAACACCACCCATACAAAACAGGCCTACACAAGAAGTTGAAAGAGCTGCTATTAAAATTTAATTAAATAAAAAATTTCACTGCCACAACAACAAGTCTGTATAGCAATTTGTGAATACTTTAAAATATAGGCTTGGAACCAGAAAACATGAAAAGATTCTCCAGCAGAATGTGTACAAACCCATGAACTGGAAAAGGCCAGAAAAGCAGGACCTAGTGCATGCGGTTTAGGTTTGGCAACCAGAGCACCTTCAGTTTGTCAGCTATTGTGATAACATCTCTTTCAAACACTCTAGCTCTCTAAGTAGCATCTCAAGCTTCCTGAACATGTGCATTTCATTCCTTTTGGCTCCAGTTCCTGAAGCACTATTTCCTAACGTAAAACTTCTTAATTACCCCAAAAGCATAACGAACTACATGCTCTAGCTGAAATAAATCTGACTTTCCTGGGGAACAAAACCTCCCCCTCAAAACAACAACAACAACAAAAAAACAGTTTTGTGGGAGAAATGCAATATTCTGTCTAAAAGTCAAAGTGCTGATTATTTGGCTGCCTGCCCTTAAAAGCATATGCCAAATAACTTCTCACTCTCAAAGCTGAAAATGAAAAAAAAAACAAAAACCAAAACCGAAAAACTTCTCAGGGAAACTGCTGTGAAGATGGAAAATTATTTTATTTTTCTTTCCCATAAAAGAATTCCCTTAAAATAAATCTGAAGCTTTCAGATTTTCATTAAGATTCACAGTCATTCCCTTTCTCCCATTCTTCCCCGACTCAAATAAATTTGGAATAAGAAATAAAAAAATATAATTCCTCCCATAAGTCTAGAAATCATGAAGGTTTCAATACTATGAACAAATTCTCTTTAAACAAAATACAATGGGCAAGGTTGGCTATAGCAGCAAGTCAAGCTATGCAGTAATATATTCTATAACATTAGGAAGAAAACTTTTTTTGGTAGGCTGAGTTAACTTTGCGTCCTTGTTTTTTAGTAGCTAGCTCGCACTCACAGAATGACTGACAGCAAATGTAATACCAAATTGTGATTTTTTTACTCAAAGATTTGTTGTTTGCAAAATATAAATTTTAAGGCTGAATACCACTTGTGGTACTTAAGAAAGCTCCTGGATTTTATTATGCCTTTCTAGTTTCAGAGTTGATTTACTAAAAGTTAAGTAGTAACAGCATATGATTCTTAACAAATTTGTCAATCATTTTGATGTTTTTAAAAAAGGCTTTTACTTTTTGCTCCAAGATTTTTTTTGTTTTTATTTTTTAACCCCAGCATATAGCTAAATGATTAAGTAGTATGGATTAGCTGTGACCCCAGCAGACTAGGGTCACAGCAATCACCTTCTGTGCTTCAGTTTCACTGTCTGCAAAGTGAAGTTAATGACACTGACCTCTTTTTTCAAAGTGCTTTGATGAGAAGTGCTGTTTATGTGGCAACTAGTTATTAATAATCAATTAAACAAAAGCATGAGTTAGGTATACTGATGAGCAGAGACAGAATAGAGAGTTCACCAACATTCCAACAATTCTTAGTTTGCAGCAACTTGAGGAAATTAATATCAGAGAAGAAACTTTTATTCATACTCTTGTGCCTGCATTTCTGTGCAGTTACTTAGATTGCAAGTGTTTATTGATTGACACCGGTTGTTTGCAACAACCATCAGCATCCTGAGGTCTTTGTCAAGAAGAATCTGATGCTCATGGTAGAAATTTCTTCCCCCTTAATACTGGAGTCTACTTGGATTTATTTTTTATATGGTTCCTCAGCACACTCCACTGCCCTCTCCAGGCCGCTAGGGCAGCGTGGCCAACACTCGCTGGCTGCCCCCCACCCCAGGGACACACAGGGCTGGGGTTTGTCACTCTGTGGTGACCGTGGCTGCTCACGCCTTTAGAGCAGATGGTATCACACCACCCCAGCTCACCACAGGGAGGTGAGAGTCACTCACACCCGTGCAGTCAGGGCGGCCAGCACCACCTGGACCAGGACCAGGCTGGCCCCACAGGCTCCAGACCCTGTGCTCCCCCAGCACTGTGGGGTCAGGGGCTTTATCAATGAAAGACTGGCTCATTTTCCTTTTCATTTCTTCTTCAAGGTTGAAAGTGCAAAGGGAAGACTGTCAGTGTATGGCAGTTCCACAAATAAAGACAATTAATTCTTTAGTCTTCCTATTTGTACCTCTGCTTTCTTAGAGCTGGATATCAGATGAAAGAGATGTGCCGTGCCTTCTTCACTGAACACCACTTGTAGTCAGTTTTCCAATGATTACAGCCATCTGAGGCCCTGGTACATCACCATAACTGCAAATAAATGTTCTAAACCCCATCATGCTCATAAATGATACAGCTAGGGCACTGCTACGCATTGGCAGTGTTCTCGTTATCCGCAGCGACAGGACCGTGATCATTCTGAATTCCTGTGATAGATGAGCTTTGCTAGAAATACCTATGACTCTGTTAAGCTAGGCTGTTAATCAGGGATGGAGATAGTGTTCCTATTACTCTGGTTAGTGTTAATAATGCCTGCAGTAGTCCAATAATATAATTCCAACATTACCTCTTTACACGTTTGGCTCCAGGTAATTTATGGATAGTGCCAAGTGATATATCCAATAGCTATGAACTCTGTAACTACCTGTAGAAAGTTTCTTAGCAACGAATATGAAGCAATTTCATAGTATACTGTGATTTAAGACAGAACCTTCATTAAAGTCTGCTACTTTACAACTAGAATCTTTTTTTGCAATCAATACATTACCACTTAAAAGCAGCCTCACACAAGAGCCCGAGTTATTTATAACTTACTAGCTTTTTTTCTGTCCCTGGTCAACAAAGTGTAAGTCACAGATATGTGTTCCAATGGACCAGAGTCTGATGTCCTTATGTACTCCTTTTTGCTCTGCACGACCCTGAGGATTGCCTGGACCCATCCCAGTTTACCTGGTCTCCTGGGAACGGTTTACTTCCCATAGAAGAGCTCTCTGACTTTTTTTCCCCCTCCTCCCCTGAGCATTATTCATCAGTTGCAACCCCAATAAACTTCCCGTACTGGAGGGAGCAGGAGACTGCCATTAAGATTACGCATAAGGGAGCCTTAGCTACCCAGCAAAGGTAATCTTATGTCCCTTTTGTGCTAAAAGAAAAGTTCAAAAGAATTCTCTTGGGCTCTGACTGGCTTTTTTGTCTACGGTTGAAAAATAGGGCTGGCACCACCTTACCTCATAACCTTTACAACTCTCTCAGGTGCTACATGTATATCTGCACACAAGCTATTACCTCTTCTTTATACCCTGTGATGGAAATACTCTATACAGTTCATGTTTTATCATTACCAGAGATAGTTAATTTAACCTAAAGACATTTAGACAAAGTACCTATTTAGTTCAAGCTTTCCTCCATTTCCCAGATGCTCCTAACACACCTTCTAGATGCAGGGGAAAGTTCATGCAAGCCTCAATGAGACGTTGCTGTGCCCTTATCACCAATCTGAACTGCTCATTTAAGCCTGGCTACAGTGGACTACTCAGGCAGCAGTAGCCCACTTTGAGCTGCTGTCTTTACCAAGCACTTCTCAGACTGAGCCCCTCTGCAGCCTGCACATGGACCTTGCTGGGTAAATCCAGAAATGCCAGGAAGCAATCGGCTTACTGCATGTAAGGCAATTAAGTGACTAGTTGTAGGTCCCAGCATGTTACAGGAGAGGGCTGTGGCGCAAGTAGCATCGTGCTGCTAGATATAAACTAAGATCTGCAAAGCTAAAAAGATCAGTCAGTTAAGCAAGGTCTTTTCTAACCTCAGTTAAATGTTGATTTGTGACGTAAATGAACTTCAACATTAAAAGAAGTGATGAAGGTTAAGAACCTGTGTAACCTTTAGAGTGAAATTAAAAATTCACAAGGCATATAGATAGGTAAAAGAACACTGTAAGAGCTACTCCTGAGCACTGCAAAAATGAGGTCTTTCAGGATAGACTTTTTAAACCTCACTTAGTGGACAACCACATGGATTTCTCAATTACTGCAAAGAATGGCTCTAAATACTATATGAAATTATAGAAGAAAAGAGTAGGTAAAGAAGCCTCCAAAATACTTGAACACCTAATGTAATCATTTAACTAAGTCTGTGGGTTTTTTTTGATCTGGGGAGGGGGGACGCTAAATGAGTCTAATACTGATTGCTGGGAAACTCTCATCCTCTTAGGGCCTATTCTACCATATGGACAAAACAGGTGTTTGCCAAAGGCAGCGAAAAATATGGGGCACAAATATTTGTAATGGCTTGTGCATGCGTGAGTGAGTGTGGGCCAGGTGGATCAGCAAAACATTTAGATATACCAATGGCAGCAGAAAAAC
This sequence comes from Himantopus leucocephalus, assembly GCA_003993805.1. Lineage (NCBI taxonomy): Eukaryota > Metazoa > Chordata > Aves > Charadriiformes > Recurvirostridae > Himantopus > Himantopus leucocephalus. The sequence goes on from RSEF01000002.1 coordinate 82,538,042, forward strand.
CCTGGGCTAACAAAGTACAGTATTTCTAAATGGAAACATTTTGCTGAATTATGTCCATACCTAGCACTTCGGTTTTTGCTGTCATGATGAGTTAGAGTGTCAAAATGCCAGCTTAAAATGGGGTCTCGAATGTTTCAATTACATCAATCCCAAACACGATGACTGCATCATATAAAGAGAAGCCTAAAGAATATAAATTCCATGCAAATGCCATGCAGAAAAATATCAAGCATTATGTTTTATAATGCGCTGAGTATTCATTATCTATAGCAAAAATTATATTTCTTTTCAGGACAGATTGTTTACGCATTTCCATAGTTGGCTAAATATGCAGTGATTCAATTTATTGACTCTGCAAAAATATTTTTAAGTTTTTTTTTTTCTTTTTTTCTGCTTTTACTAGGACATATATGTAGTAATGTTAGAAAATACCAATGCAGTATCACAACAAGCTCACTGCAGTGACTGAGGGGTTTTTTTAGACTTCAGAAAATAATATTTTATAGCCAGTAGTATAGTAATGATACAGATAATAAGTTGCTGAGGCAAAATATCTTATTAATCTTGCAGTGCCCTGGTGGAAAACTGTCTTGGCAATGGAGGTTTTCTTTAACATGGTTTGACTATTTTATGTGCTAGGGTTGTGCCTTTATTTCTCAGACAGTGAGTGGAAGGAACATCATCTTCAGCAACCTCACAGAATCACAGAATGGTCAGGGTTGGAAAGGACCTCTGGAGGTTGTCTAGTCCAACCCCCCCGCCAGAGCAGGGTCACCTACAGCAGACCTGCACAGGACGGCGTCCAGAAGGGTTTTGAATGTCTCCAGTGTGGGAGACTCCACCACCTCTCTGGGCAGCCTGTTCCAGTGCTCTGCCACCCTCAAAGTAAAGAAGTTCCTCCTCATGTTAAGATGGAACTTCCTATGTTGAAGTTTGTGCCCATTACCTCTTGTACTGGGCACCACTGAAAAAAAGACTGTTCCCAACTCAACCAAATGAAAAATTACTGAATTCCATGCAGCAGAGTTCAGTACTTTTTGTAGCTTTGTGCCTTTTGTTCCTTTCCATTCTGTCTCTTCTGCCACCATCTACTCCTTCCTGTATTTTTTGACACATCCTGCTGAATCCAATACTTGGGTTTTTATACTTTCCAGCTCTATAATCCTCTCACAACAATATCTTTAGGCTGTCTGACATTGTTTCTGAGTAGCCATCTCTGACCCAGTCTTGACAACTTTGGTAGTCTACCCTTTCCCACTTTTCCTTTCATGATTCATAGGGCTAACTGGATGTAACCTGTGTTCTTGCTTATACTAGTAGAGATAATTCAAGAGCTAAGCTATTGGGGAACTGGATCACTTGCTTCATCTATCTCCTCTTTCAACAAAAAAGTTTATGTTCTCATTACTTGGCAGTAAGAGGCAGATTTGGTACTAGCTAACTTTTGCAAAATAAGATTCCTTTAGGAGAGTACAAAGTTAATTCCATTGCAAAAGAAAAGCCTTCCATCATATAAAATTGACTGGATAAAAGCAACCTCTTTCTTAATTAAAAACTTCTGAAATAATTTAATATAGATAGAATGGAATGAATAATGACACACAAGTCATTTCTTTCCATATATAGAGAAGCCTCATGTCCCCAGTCAACGATCTCTATATTAGCTATTTCCTGACCCAGAAAGTAGTAACCTATTTATTTCCTGTTGAAATGGGGCTCAGTATGCCTGGAAAGAAGAAAAATAGAATTCCATGTAGGTGCTAACAATTACCATTAACAGCTCCTGTGCAGGAAAAAACAAACAAACAAACCACCAAAATTCTTTGTCAAAAATACTGTACGTCCTTTACAGTCTCTGCTGTCCTGCAGCACTTACAAAGGTCGCATGTATTTTATTTCAAAACAGATGGGAATGGACAAAAACAAAATGTTCCCTCATTCTTATTTCTTTTCTATCTCACAGAAATCTATCTACCCACTGAAATCTCATTCCTGCCTTGATTTAGATACCATTTACCAACTTTCTGCAGAGTTTCTCACTATTCTCTGTGAGCAGCAAAATTAGGATAATAGAATGAAAGGTGAAGCTGAATGTAAAACATTTTGTAAAGGATATTCCAAGGACACAGGAGGCAGGAAAGGGCAGTGATACAAATATTGAGTCACCCCAGAAGTAAGATCATTTGTGACTCAAGAAAACAGTATAAAATAAAACATTTAGATCTCCTACTGAGATCCAGATGGGACTCACTGACTGTGGAGATTGGTGACAGTGAAACTAGGTAGACAAAAATGACCTGCAAATGTACTTTCAAAGGTAAATAGCTGCCCGAGGATAAAAACAACAACAAAAAACCCCAAACATACAACCAAACAGAAGCTTGCTCCCCATACACATACTGCATCCAACTCAGCACAAATTAGACAAAGCTTACCTGTGGAGCTTCCTCCTGCTTCTATCTTTTACCTGCTATTGGCTGGCTAAAAGACACGTGTGATGAGCAAGGGGATGCTAACACTATACTTTCCATCTAGAAAATACATATGATGGCATGTCCAGAAGAGGAAGATCACTGTGAAGGGTTGAATATACCTGAACTATGTAAGATTGTTCCCATTCAGTAATTTCTGAGACACTACTAAGTCAATAATCAAGACTGTTAGATTAAACCAAAGGGAAGTGTCATTTTACAAGATCCAAACTTATTTTACAATCTAAATCATGGAATGCAGGATTAATGGCATAGAGACAGTACAGACAAGAGTTGCCAGGCTCCCCATTTTAGCAATGAGTACTCCTTTTCTCTGCTTGGAAAAAAGTGTTTTAGAGACTGCTTATACATTTTTTATTTAAGAGTTGTCATATAAGGCACAGAGACTGCCGAGGATCTGGTTTGCAATGCAGGACTCCTTTTTTCCAGCACAGTCTCCCAGTCCCTACCCTGGAGAGTCAGGAGCCTTTACTTGGTTCTGTTCTCTCTTTTTCTCAGAAACGCTGCACTCCTGATGCAAACTGAAACACCTTGACTGTGTGAGTGAAAAATGACCCTATTCAATATCTCCACTTGTATGGCTAGCACATCTCTTCCTCCACTCTCCTGAATAGTCTGAGGTGAAAATGGCTTCAACCGGTGGCCTGCCCATGGAGCACAATCCAATCCAAGCAGGTGAGCTGCAACATGAGCATTCCCGGCTGTTACCAGAGGAAAAGGTGAAATTTCAATAACCCTTCAATCTCTCAGTAGGGAGCAGGAGATAAGAGTTTATACCCTGGATTTTAAGAAATAACATAACCAGTCAGCGTACAAGCCTCCTAACAATTCTGATGTGGGGTTATTTTGTACAACCAGGTCGACTGGTTATTTTCCGCCAAAACCCAGGAGAATGTTCCTACTGAATACCCTACTGGTTCCCACTGAAATGAAAGTGCAACTAGGGCACTCGTGTCATGTTAATCTATGACAGTGGTGTTCTGTCCTTCAAATATAAATTAATCTCAGGGTATATACATCTCCAGCTATACCAGAAATAAAATATCAGAATTACTTATAGAGCTCCAAGGAACAACATAGCAAAGTTAAAACAAACAAACAAACAAACAAAAAAAACCACACAAAGAAAAATGCCCTTCACTTTATTTCTTCCTCATATCAGAGAATGACTGCATCATATAACTTGAGCTGTGACAAATTTTATTTTGTGTCCTATTAATGGGTACAAGCTCCAATCAAAGACTAACATCATGCTGTGTCGATATTGCTGTGACAAGTAATTCTCTTTCTTAAATAGCTAGGTCAGAGAAACTAGGTCAGAGTTTTCTTTTCCCCAGCCTCCACCTTGTACCACTCTGAAAAGCCCCTTTCTTCTGTTGGAGAGCTCTTTTACTTTTACTGGAGATGCAGCCTAGTGAGAATTATCCCAGGGTTGAAAGTAAGTGGGAACATGAACAATAAGCCAAAAGGAACAGAACACACACACGAAAAGAGGACGTGGAGGCAGGACCAGGGGATGAAGAGGGCTGCACTGGGGCAAAAGAGAAAGGAGCAGCGCTCACCCTGCTGGAGGATTCTATGGTGGTGGAAGCTCCTGCCTTTTTGTGCAGGCTCCAGAAAGGGACCACCACAGTAGAAAACAGCTCGGAATAATTAATTCAGGATGGTGGTTTCTGGCACTCATGGACTCACTCTGCTCTGTAGTTTACATTCCCATTGAGGCCAGCCCCCTGTAGTGCAGTTCTGACCAGAGCTCAAGGCAGTAAGTATCGTTCTCAAATTTATTAAAGAAAGTCCACTGCTTCACCAATAGTCATAATACAACTCAAGTACTATCTCACTTAAGAAAGGTTCTATAAATTTTTACCTTGCTAGTAAATATCCATCACGTACCCAATTTTTTCTATAAATTTTTACCTTGCTAGTAAATATCCATCATGTACCCAATTTTTGTCTGACATGACTATGCTAAAATAACACCCGACTGATTGAGTAGAAAGGCTGGCTTTGTTGTTTGTGGGGTTCCCAGCTACATCCCATCTTAGCACCTGCATCTGATGAATGCAGTTGTTGTGATAACCTCTGCTTACTGCTATCACTTCTATAATTGACTGTTTATTCAAGAGCAATTGATTGTTTATTCTATTCATAACCCATTCTCACTCCTTCATAACTCTGAGTAATATTTTGAAAGATCCAAATAAAACAATGTGATATAAATGACTCATATTACTATTGGCTAAGCATGCCTGATTTCAGTTAATTCATAATTAACATTTGCATCTGACTGTGTCATAACAGTGTGTGCTGGGAAAATCTGAATTGCAGGTAATCAGGGCAGTTGCTGTTTAACCAGAAAGTCTCACCTATAGGTAAAATAGGTACAAGAAGATTTCATCAGATATGATAATACACCCAGTTCTACTACTCAATATCACACATGCCAGACAGTAAATACTCTTCAGCCTTTAGAATACCACAGTTTCTGAATTTTAAATTTTTTTATAGTACTGTGTTTGTAAATTTAGTGTCTGAATCACTGTGCAAAAAATATAGAGAAGGTAGGAAATGGTTTCTCTCCATGTTTCCCTCCTTTCTTCAGTATTAGTGAATACTAAGAGCAAGTGAGTCAAACGGAATGCTATACATATATCTCAAAAGATTTCCATTGAGAATTATATGTACACAGGGTGTTTTGGTATAGTAGGAAATGGTAAGACAGAAATCATATGTTCTAGGATAATAACACAAATAATTGTCAATATGAGCATCATGGTGAATAAGGTTTCTGTTTACATAAGAAACATGCTCAGATGAATGTGTAGTTTCTGTGCTCTTGCTGAGATATTAGAGCACTTTTCAATTAATGTAATCAATACACGGCAGGAAATGCCAACACTTTAAAAATCATTATTCAGAGGTTAGATATACAAAATGAGCTTTACAAGAAATGGTACTCATCTAATATTTTCAATCCATCTGAAGCACTAATTCTAGAATATAGTGCTATCACTCACTTCATTACAACTACAGGAATCAATTAACATAATGTCATCACAGCTCATCCTTCTCTTCTTTAGCTGAAATTTCAAATTATTAATTGACTCATGTGCAGTAGATGGCACACATAATCCTCTGTAGACTGGAAGCACCAGTTGCTCAAAGAGAAGCTGCACCCTAAGCTGCCTAATGGCCCTTGTCACTCTAGCAGGTAATTAAAAGGCTTCCGACTTTGGCAATTAGCCAGCAGAAAAGCAGATGGAATGCTCCACTTGTAAAATGAGGGATGACGCTCATACTCTGAAGAAGGAATGATAACATTTTGCAATTCCATAATGTCTTTTCTTCAGGGATTTTAAATAAATTAATAAGCATTAATTAATAGGACCTTGTAAATTCCCTGGGAAATACTTGTGCTACCCATTATAAAAAAGGACAAAAAGGAATTAATTGCCTCAATTTCCACAGGATCATTCTTTTTGGATGCCTCAGCACCGATGAATTTGGTCAGGTTGGGGGAACTGTGGAGCATTTCTGGTCCCACTACAACAAAAATAATTTTTCATGCTCAGCATCATTGAAAGTCAGATTTTGGATGTATTTTTTGTGACAACCAGTATTCATGCACAGTACTAGCACCATTTAAGAGACAGAAATTTGAAAATGAACCTGGTGCCAGGCAACACCTTGCTGCTAACACAAATACAGTAACAGATAAAGTTATTACACTGTAGTAATGCTAAACAGAATTGTAAACGTATTCAGTCATTCATTTTGGGACAATTAAAACTATCTTTGCACTCAAATATTTGAAGAAAACCATATATTAATGTTTTGACTGGTCATCTGATCAAATGATGTGTTCCAGCTGTTCAGAGGTATTCTGTGACAACTTTCCTTTCTGCAACACGGGAATGAGTCTCAGCTATTAAGAGATAACATCCATGACTATAAAACAGTAAACATGTTATAAGCACTCTGCAGTGGAGCTTTTATAACTGCTGTCATAGTTTAAGTTCTTGGGGTATTTTAATGTTTTGTATTTGTTCTTTGGGTAAAACATCCAACAGTTTTTTAACTGAACTATATACAGTACGAATGTATAAAACCCAAAAGACTGTAAAGAGCGAGATTGTTTTGTCAGCACACTAGCAATCAATATGTGCATCTCCTTCAAGAACAAAGCTCCTCGAAAAAGAGTAAAATAAATGCAGTTTAGCACAGATGTAATCTTTATCTCTACAAAACAGTCATTGCAAGACAAATATGGTTTTAAAAGAGTTCTTTAAAAAAGACCAAATCTCCTGAATGGATATTTTCTGTTCAGAAAGTATGCATTGTCAGAGCCATAAGCCATATCATAGCAGTCATAAGCCTTTTTTTCCCACAGAGTCCCTTGCAAGGAGAGCAATAGGGCTAAAGATTTTCTAATATGAAGTGTTTGGGTTTTTTTCTACAAACAATTACAAACACCCTTCAAATTTTAATCAAAACGTTTATAGTTAGGGAAATTTTGGAAGATATTCTGTCAAACACATGTCCAAGAGCCTACTAGCAGTCATAAAAGAAGACAAACACCTTTTCAAGTGTGTGATTACAGATGTCATATACTTNAGTTTATAGTTAGGGAAATTTTGAAAGATATTCTGTCAAACACATGTCCAAGAGCCTACTAGCAGTTATAAAAGATGACAAACACCTTTTCAAGTGTGTGATTACAGATGTCATATACTTCATACAAATATTTCTAACAATAATTTCTTAGGTTAGTATGTTATTAGAAAATGAAGTTTTTTGTATTCAATGCAGCAAGGTTAAATCTGATTACTTCTAATAGGACACACTTCCTCATGGAAAAAATACCACTACCAATTCAAGAAATTATTTAGGTATCAAAGCTTAATCCGTTTCCTTAACAAGCTCACAGAAAACAAAATAGTCAATTCAAAAAGTTCTTCAAAAGAAAGAAAACAGCTTCTTTATGTCATTCTAACTTCTTAGAAATCAAATAAGAAAAAACCATCAATCCCCACACTATTTTTAGATGGATTTTTAGATGGAATAGTAAACAAGTCTTTCTAGAATTGCTTAGAAAGGAGTTCCAATTCCTGGTAAGCTTTAATGACAAGAAAAAGAAATCCCTCAAATACACTAAACAAAAAAGCAAAATATTAGGAATATTTAAGAAATTGGTATTGAAAATAGCAGCAAGTAGATATAAACTGTATAGTCAGTAACCTGACTACATATTGATAGCTGAAATTAGCTATTTTGAAAAGGAATTTGGGTTTCTTCTTATGGCTGGAAACAAATTAACAGCTTGCTTCTGAAAGACGAAAGTCTTATGACTGCTTACTCTATCTTTTGCTGATTTTATCCCTACTTGAAGCTTATCTGATCAAGTCCATAAAATGCCAGAAAACTAACCCCTAACCCAGGAAAAAGTGCTTTTCTGTTTTGAGGAGTGGGTGTTTTCTTTGCCAGTTTAGCAAATTTAATTTACTACTATATGATCAGATTAACATCAGAATTGGTATAGGACACAGACTAGGAAACAAGTACCTGCAAGCCAGGGTTTGGAAATGAGATCTTTGGATGGAAGTAAGCTTTCCATTCAGCTGTAATAGGAAATTGCACCTTGAGAAAGCATATTTTTCTTTCTCATTAATTTATGGAAGGAGGAATTATAAACCCCTCCTAAACCAACTCAGTAAGTCACTCTTTCGCTCACATTCTTTTCGTTCCTTTTCTAAACTTACTTGTGGAGGCAAATCAGCTGTGGTAAGAACTGGAAGAAGCAACCAAGTTGCTAAGCATCAGGGGAAGCAATCTTTCAGTACAAATTTCACTCTCACCAGGAATTTATGTGGACAGGCAACAAACAGCTAGTACCACTACCATGGGACTATATTTTATTTATTATTATTATTTTAATGGGTAATGAAATGCCTTTTGAATTAAAGAAGTTAGCAATTTTTAAACAGGAAATTTTTTCAATTGTGCATATCTGGAAAGGAGTCATAAGTTAGCCTACAGGGTTGAAGGTGAAGAGAAGGCTTCAATTCACACATAGAAGAATTTTTATTAATTGATGGGTCTATCTCAGAACAATTCCTTTTAAGGATAGCTGTTGTTAATGTTTGGGGATTTGGGGTATTTTTGTTTTGGAGTTGCTGGGTTTGGGTTGGGTTATTTTTAACTGACCTCATGCTTTTGATGAAAACTAATGAGATTTAACTGCATTTATTCAGATTACCCCAATTATAGTTTGTTTTACAGATCAGTGTAGCAGGGTTCACTACAAATTTGCCATACTCAGTTTGGGGTCATTTCCATGCCAGATCAACATATAACTAGCATAATCTCTGTTAGAGCTTTTCACAAATAGGAATACAAAAAGAACGTGAATGTTGATGGTGATGTTTGTTCTCCTACTGTTCTTTCCTTTCATTTTTCCTTTAGCACCTTGGGTTTAGGTTGCTTTTGCCAGCGTTGCTGAAGAAGCACTCTGTGCAAGGGGCCAGGACTTCGACCACACTCGCTCCAGCCATCCATACCCAGGGCCTGGCATTCTACAAAGCCTGCCAAGAAAAGGTGTCTCTGTAAATGGACTATACATCTGTTCTCACTAGCTACGCGTTCACATTTTGATAGGAAAAGGAGGAAAGAGGTCTTTGGTTTAATTTCTGAAACTTAATCTTTGCCATTTCTTCATAACCTGTGTGGTGATAGGCTTTGAATATTTGAACCTTAATATTTACGAAAGCATGTCTGGACAAATTTATATTTGCTAAGTCACCCACTCAAGGTTGAATTATTTTTTTTAGCACTCCAAGGGATAAAGCTGCCTGTTGCATGCTTGAAGAAAGCAGGTGAGAAACAAGTGAATAAAGCACCCTCCACCTTCCCACCTTTGAAGCCCCACCTTTAACTGCCATGCCAACAAAATTGCGCCATACGGTCACTGCTGGTGTGCATCTATTGTGTCATTGTTTTCAAACTGACGTTGATCTAAGTGACCATTTACTATGTATTTTGTGTATTTACAGATGCTCACATGTAATATGGAAGTTAAACAGAAGTCTTTGTTGATTGTTATAGACTGATGTTGGTGTAAAAGTGAAGTACTTTTGTAACTACCGGTTTTGAGATAAAGTGTGAGACAGGTGTTTTGACTCAGTGTGAGTTGTTGAAAAACAGGTCATATTCTGTGTGTGGTTCTTATTGGATTTCATTAGGCAGCACATCTGACATTGCCATGTGATGTAATTTAGTTAGTGTGGAAGCTATTTGCAGATGGGTTTTTGAAAGTAGTGGTTTCATTTTACCTTCTGTGTGGACTTAAATGGCCTACAGCTCATTCATCTTTTGCTCTCGCTCACAGGGAATGAAAAGGACTTTGAAAAGTCTGAAGCTTGCAGGAGCTTTAGCAGTTTGTTATGTTTCACTAAAGCTTGTTCAAATGCAGTCATTGCAGGAAAAATATGTGGACTTTAAAAACTTGCATTCACAAGGCATATTTTTTTCAGTATCATTATAGTATTCTGATAGGAATTTATGAAATCAAGCAAATTCATATACATTAATGCCATTATTTACTACTCAAACCAAGAGATCAGTTCTGTCTTTGACACATTAATTTTTTTTTGTGAACAATGAATTGGGATGGAAGTATTTTTTTTGCCTATTATTTGATAATTCAAATCATTAAAACCAGAAATTGAGTTATATTAAATTTAGCACTTATGTAGCAGGCCTGTACCACAGCCCAAGTATTGCCCACAAATTTTGCAATCTGTGTGACCTTCTAGCATCTTGGGCTGTCTGCATAGGCACTAGTTTTGGCTGGGACAGAGTTAATTTTCTTCACAGTAGCTCATATGGGGCTATGGTTTGGATTTGTGATGAAAACGGTGTTGATAACACAGGGATGTTTTAATTATTGCTGAGCAGTGTTTACACAGCATCAAGGCCTTTTCTGCTTCTCACGCTGCACCGCAAGCAAGTAGGCTGGGGGTGCACAAGAAGCTGGGAGGGGACACATCTGGGACAGCTGACCCTGACTGACCAAAGGGATATTCCAGGCCATAACGACATCATGCTCAGCGATAAAAGCTGCGGGGAAGAAGGAGGAAGGGGAGACATTCAGAGCTATGATTTTTGTCTTCCTGAATAACTGTGACGCATGACGAAGCCCTGCTTTACTGCAGGGTTACAGGCTGCCATCTAGAAACCGCCCTGCAGTAACTGCTGACCAAGTGTTACTACATCACGATGATACCAAGCAAAAGGAAAAGTGAGCCGCCCCTCATAATGGACACGGGCAGCAACTGGATAAATAAGCATTTGTGCCTGGGGAGAGAGAGGGCTGGCTGTCACAGGCATTTTCCCTGGCCAGGGACACTCTCTGTTCTCCCAAGGCAACTTCAATGTCTGTATAAACTCAAAGCTTCTGTTAACAATTACGAAATCACATGTGATGCCCTGCTTTAGCTCTCTCTATGGCAACCTCCTAGGTCAATTTATAGGGTTTGAATGGTCATGGAGTATGGTAATGATCATGCTGCTCTAACATGTCCTGCTGAAATAGAACCATGGTTACTGCAGCCCAAAAGGCTGCTTGCAGCTGATGAACTTTGGAGTCCTACTGGTGCAAGGAACAGGGATAATCCTGGGTCAACAGTCAGGCCGCTGTGCACACAGACATGATTTTGCCATTGTGACCTTTCCTTCTCTGTCTAATATATGCTATAGGCCTCCCCTGGAAGGCCTCCCCTGTCTTCAATTATCATCCCTTCCTACAGTGTGAGAAAGGGAAGCTTGGGGAGACAAGGAACAGGACTTGAGATCACTGGTACTTATTTGTATTTTGCTCTCATATTCTACAAGGGTCTCAAGCTCTCAGCAATATAATTACCACACAGCAGGGTGGGCCTCATATAAAGAACAGGCTGGAGATCATCTCTGTAACTCTTATAGCTTTGTCAGAAAAAGTAATTCTTTAGTATTTAAGTAGCCATTTCTACCTTTCCCCCTGCCCCGTCAGCTTTTTTCCTTCTCTGTGTGAGTCCTAGCACATTGTTTAGTTGGAATACACCGTAAACAAATGAACAAAGAAACAAATCATCAATCCACAAGAAAGCATCTATTTCTCAAGCCTGGGATTTTTTACTTTTTATGTAATATTATAGTGAGCCTGTTGCCATCCTCTAAAATATTGCTAGTGTTAAACAACAGTGTAAAAAGTAGCATGGGATGAGATTGCCAAAATGGGATCAAGGATCTAGTCATAGATTTAGAGAAATTCAGCACAGAAAAAGGTTCTATAGTAAGTGGCTTGGACTTTAGGCATCACACTGGCTTCCTCAGGAGCATGTTATGTAGGAGCATCCATACAGATTTTTTTCTTATTGTTCAAGAAGCTCAGTGCTCCCTTGCACAGTACTGAGCTGATACAGATGAGTTTTCATTGACCACTTCCCAAGAGTCTTAGGCACTTGCTGGCATTGGGGTCTGGATTATAGCAGTTTTACTGAAATCTGCATAGTTCCTCTTTTGCTTTTAACCCAAATTTGAAGTAAATAAATTAATGAAGGGACTGCAAGTGAGTAAGAGGTCACAGAATTGTGAGAAGAAGCAAAGGGGATCCAGACACTTTTTCCGCCCCAAGCTCCAGGCTAAGCAGCAGATAAGCATCCCCTGTTGCTCTTGAGCCCTCTCCTTCTCCAAAGCAGCCCGTCCTCCTGTCACCATAGGCAATCTGCTGCCCCATCCCCATGGGCAGCCCAGACCCTGCGTTTCCATTGGCATGCTGTCTGCCTACATGGTCTCATCCCATCCTACCCCTCTGGTACATCCTACCTCACTCAGAGTGACCAGGGTGGAAGTAAGCTCTGCTGGGGAGGAGTGGGCTCTTTTGAAGTAGAAGCCACGAGACCACCCAGCAACCTGGGCCTGATGCAACTGGTGCAGACACCAGTGGTGTTATGCTCCTGGGGAAAAATGCTTAGTTGGGCTCCAACAAGGGTGGCTCCGAAATGGGTGGAGGCCACCCTTTCTGATTGTCTTGGAGCCCTTTAGGCCACATGCCTGTCTTATAATCAGAGTCTGGGTGTCCAACTGTGGAACTGCTTGTCTGGTTGGCACTCCGTGCAGTGTTCCTACCTTGTAATCAAAGATCGAGTGAGAAAGGCATCTTTGCTTGGCCTCCTCTGGCTCCTGAGCAGCATGGTTTCCAAGAACCCAAGGATTGTTATGCATCACATAGTTGAAGAAATTGATATGAAGACCTAAGGGAAAATAGAGATTAGAAGACAGACTGGCATTTGCAAGAAAAAGCTGAAGAAAAATACTGACAATGGAGATGGGTTGCAATAAAAGATGGAATGATATATAAAGGAAAGAACATGATTTCATATTTATTTTCCTAATCTCCAAGCAGGGAGCTTATATGTAAAACATTGAACAGACAATTCAATTTATGTAAAATGAGAATGAGCAACAGCCAAACTATCATATTCATATCTACTATCTGGATAGATATTTTCTGTCTTTTTGAATAGAGCACTATACCTTCTGAAGGTACTTTTGTCCAAGGATTAAAAGCTTTTTAAAAGTCATGTGTGGGTTGGGAAGGGCTGGTCGTTTGGCTTGGTATTTAGCATAGTCCATTATTGTTCTGACAGACTTCTGTACCCTGCAAGTTTTCCCAGGACAGATGTGATATGTTAGGGCCTTTTCCTTCCTATCTGAAAAATCATTTTATTAAATCACTTCCCAGGTGTTATTTTGCCAATTAATCCCATGCATTCCTTTATAACAGTGACCACATTAAATGTTCCTTTTTATGTCTTTTATGTTTCGGTGTATGTGCAGTATCGCTGTGCTGATTCCAGAGATGAGCTATATGGTTTGTTCTTATTTACAAATACTTCATACATACATTTTTAATACAGACGAATACAGACACATAAGCAAATTCTGGTCAAAATAATGAAAAAGAAATCCTCCAGGGCAGCAAACAGAAATGCTAGCATAATAAAATACAGACGGCAAAATGAGTGGAGGAGTAAAGCATAATACCTAAGGGTGGTAGCAGCCTGCTAAATCTGATTACTTAAAATGAAATAAGGGTAGTGAGAAAGTGAACCTAAAAGCACAGAGATAATGAAGTTTGAGCATTTACCTCTTAGAAAAAAAGTTTACGTAGCCTTTTTGGTGGCAAATAAGATTCAGTAATGTCTTGTAAAAGTTTCCATCAGAAGCGTTAGGTCAAGTATATAGCTTCTTTAGTGCTAATCAGCAGAAAAGTTGTCTTCTAATAACTGTAAAGAGCCAAGAACTCTATAAACACACTAAGAAGAAAGGTACTAAGAAATACAGCTAGATTTGTAATTTGAAATACAGCTAGAAATACAGCTAACATTTTTATGCCTAGCAATGATCACTTACATAGGAAAAAATCTAATGTTGCCACATGTCAATGGAAATGGATACAATAACTGGGTCACCTTCAAGACAGAACTTTAATAAGAAGATGGAAGTCTTGCTCTGCAAGCTTATACCATAAACCTGCAAGCATTCAGCCACATGAGTATGTATAGACGTATTTTGACCAATTTTCTATTTTATCTATGGGTTTTTTTAATCTACTAAGTATTTCTGTTACTTAGTATGGACAGAACTGAAGGACTTTGTCATATAATACCAGTGCACAGCACATAGGCATGGTGATTTCCTAATACAAACCTGTTCTCAGATTATATTGACTTTCTTCATTCTGCAGAGAGAATATACCTAGTCCCAAAACACACCTCTGTTATTCCTCAAAAGGCAGTTTAAATGTGATCATTATTACTACAGCTTTGTGGTTAATTATTTTCTTGAATTGAAAATTTCCCTGAACTTCATAACGATAAAAACATCACACTATTGTGTATTCAGAATGGAGGCCTCCATTATTTTGATTTGAAATCTGCCACTGCAGGAACTGGCACACTTGCTTTTGTCATAAACTCCAATAACAGTATATATCAATGAAAAAAACTTTCCCTCAGAAAATTCTGATCATTTCTAGCTCTGACTTCATATTTCAGAGGATTATTTCACTGTGGCATGTATGCGTCACCTTGAATTAAACATTTTGTGGTTCTCTTTGGCTAGAGGGAAAGCTGGTGAAAAACAATCTGTGGCTCTGCTTTGTCTAAGTCTCATACGTAACAGTGCAATGTGTACAGAAGGAGAAAAATGCTGTTGTTTGCTGTCCCTTCACCCTCTCGTCAGGGTAAGAACAAGGATTAAGAAAGGGGAATGTAAGGGGGGAGTAGGGGGAAGATGATGTTAGTTTTTGTCTTTGTTTCTCACCATCCAACTCTATTTTTAATTGGCAATAATGAAACTACTTTTCCCCAAGTTAAGTCTGCTTTGCCCATGATGGTAACTGGTCAGTGATCTCCCTGTCTTTATCTCAACCCATGAGCTTTTCCATATTATTTCTCCCCCTCTCCTGTTGAGGAGGGGGAGTGAGAGAGCAGCTGGATGGGGGTCTGGCAGCTGGCCAGGGTCCACCCACCACAATTTAATAGAACTTACGTTAGTATGAATATTGAATTAAAACTTTTGCTTAATTCTTTGATTTTTTTTTTTTTTTTATAGGATCACAGTCAGGATTTTAAAGAGGCTTTAATAAATCAAGAAATTTGAGACAATCTGAAGACTCTGATGAGAACTGTTTGGGCAATTTTTTTATGATGAATCATCAGATTTATATTACGAGCTCATATTACGTTTTTATCATCAGATTTAGTAAAACTGTTATGTAAAATTATATATTCTCACTTTGGGGGATTCACTAATCTGTATTTCCTGAAAATACTTTAGTAACGATTTAATTACTTTTTTCCTAAGACCATTTTTCTAACTAGGGAGACTTTTGTTTCCTGTATGGCTCATAGGGTTTAACTCAATTTAAAACTTCATAGGCTCTTAATTTCCCTCAACAGGATAAATAGAAAATATTTATCTCAGAAAAAAAATAAATAATAAAGTTGCAATGAGAATTCTCCTGTGATTTTATTAGAAGATGTCTTTGTTCTTCATTTTTTCCTCAAAAGAGATAAAATACTTATAAAGGTCAAATGAACAAGTCATTCAAGCATCACTTTTAGACTTGGTATTCAATTGTCCTTCGGAACTGTCTGCTGAGCCAAAATAAGCTCTACCATCTACTACAGAATAATCAGTTATGTAATATATAATAAGTGCTTTCACTAAAGTCTTCATGTCCTGTTTACCTTTATGCACTAAACTAATGCAAATTACATCTATTCACTGTTAGTTCAATGTGGTATGTTCTAAGTAGACAAATGACTGAATGGGTTTAGCAAATAAAATCGCTACTAAAAGCCTAGGATACAGACATTCCTTAGATCTGTTAGATAAACAGAGTGTTTACAACTCTGGTAATGTTTGATAATTTTTGCTTATTTGGTAAAAATAGGGGGAGAAAAAAACGGGATTTTATTAATGAAATAAGCCTTTTTTGGTCAAAAGTTTCCAGGATATACTCAATGTCACCTATTTTTTCCAGGTATTAACTATGAAAAACTTTGAATGAGAAGATTGTTTTAAGAAAGCAATAAAAATTGGTAAGATTTAATGATAAACTTAAATAGTTTATAGGCATTTCTATTAACCATACCTAATTGTTTACTAAATACCTATGCTTCAAAGCTTTGTTTGGTCATGTCCTCAAATCATGAAATGAAGACTACTCAACACCAAGGCTATGTCTATCTCAGTAGCTAGCACATACCAGTAAGAGCAAATTTATAAAGAAAAATAGTTGACATTGAGGACCAACTTCCTCACTATATGAGAGGGCAGGGGGTGCATAATACTGATTCTGGTTTGTTCCCATGGCCTGAGTATCCATTAATAGATGCATTATACCAGATGTGCTCCTGAAATATATCTGTGGTTTAGCATCACCCAAGAGAAATACAGTTTCTGAACTCCAAGATCACTCAATTTTAAAATCAAAATAATGTAAGTGGGTGTGAATCAGGAGATTCACAGCAAAAGATGACTCCTGATCCAAACCAAAATGCTAACACAGATGCACGCAAATTGGAAAGAATAAAAACAGTATGGTTCAGACAGACTGAACATGGCAAGTAGGAGTGTGAGTTTTCCTGCATTACTTTGCTGATGGGCATCTTCCCTTACTGGAAGGATCAACTTTCAAGGAAAAGATTTACATTCAGCTTCTGACTCTCATAAAGACAGACTCGAAGATGCCTACACATAAAATGTTCCATATATCATTCCCCTCTAAAGTGGTGAGTTTTAATGAACCAAATGTAGCAGCTATTTTTAATATAGAGATGTATCTTCCTCTTAGCAGAATGCCTTCTTTGGCTGCTCAAAGCATTCCTTATGCTTCTCCTGTACTAATGCATCAGAAGGCTCCATGGGTGCATTGTATAACAAAGCCTTCCATTATATATGATCACAGTTTAAATTTCACATCGTATACATTTTTTATGTAATTCTCTACTTATCCTAGCATTGTAGGCCTTTTCTTCATCTCAGTTTTGATGACACTGTATTTCATCTAACGGTTGAATAAAACTTATGCCAATATATACTTTCTTTTAGCCTTATAACCTTTTGAGCCTCTTATATTCCATTAATCCTTCTACTAAATGTGATGTCTCAGCTTTATTTAGATGTTCCCCTCCCTGCAATATCTTTAATAGCTGTGTTACACCTTTATTCCACCAAGGAACAAGGGTTTTTATTACCTTTCAAGCAAATGGATTAAAAATATTTTTATTAGCTTCTCTTACAGCTGCATTCACCTCATTAGTATTAAAAAGTCAGTATCATCATTTGTATATATCTTTTTCAATTGCCTATAAACCTTCTCATTCAGTCCTAGGTGAAAATGTACGAAATTCTGTTTTAGAGAACAAGTTGACTTTTTCTCCTCAAACTCTCTTTTGCATAACACGTCTAATGGAGGGAAGGGAAGCCCAGCGAAACGACTTACAGATATNCTTTCATGTATTGTCTTCTTGCATTTGAAAGAAGAAGGAAGTATAAAATAAGGCAGCGAAGTAGCATTATGCTGCTAACTGCTGCTTATATTCAGAGTATTTTTGTACCTCTGCTCCAAGTGTAAGACATATAGCCAGAAGAATGTCATAACATGCTCTGCTTCTCAAAATCCCATGCCAGAAATTGTTGCAAAATTCTGGATTCTGGCCATATTCTTTCATGTATAAAGTCAGCCCTGAAAAAATATGTACACAGATGGATGGAAATCAGGCTACTATAAACCCTTTGTCTATGCTGCCCAGATATTCAATAGACACAATCTGGTTAAAGGATGTTATCTCTTTGTATCACTGTCAATGCTGTCTATACTAGCCCATTAATTTGACAAAATCCCATTAGAAATTGGGTAGTGATAGTAATAAAAGAAGGAAAGTAATACAAAGACTCAGGACAATTTTTCTTCATCCAAGTGAATAAAGAAGAATTTCCTATGTTGGCTTCACAGCAGCTACCTGAGTGCTAATTAAGACCAAATAGTTTGGAGGAAAGAGCTGATATTGCTCCATGCAATCATAAAGATTCCTTT
>RSEF01000002.1:82556279-82584419 GCA_003993805.1 Himantopus leucocephalus
GGAGAGGGTGATTTACTTGTCCACGCTCAGAGGCAGTGTCTTTGGAAGAGACTATTCTTGACTGTGAGACCATTCTTTCTCTACAAAGTTCAGCAGAAAAGCAGAGTGTGTTTAACATTCCCTCTCTTGTGCAGCACCTAAACTCTAGCATAGTACTCCCTAGATTTTTTTCAAACTTGAGATGGTATTCACATATGCGCGTCTTCCCCATGATTTTCATCAAGAAGGAACAATTCAAGATGATTAAATTGCAAATGCTTAAAAATATGTTATAATTGCATTCACAGAAAAGCTAATCTCACCATATGTGAGTCTCTACTCTCTCCTCAGACTTTTCCTGTCTGTTACATTAATAAAAGTTAACTTTATAAAAAGGTAGAGGATATTGAGGTGTACACAAAAATCATGTTAAGATGCTATTAAAATTGTCCTTTTCTTTGATACTTTGTGAAATATTCTGTCATATAAAGATGGCATGTTGTTTTTGTCAATAAGAACTTGAAAGAAACAATTGTTTTCTGAAGCCATCATTTTAAATGATCACATTTGCAATGTCTTATTAATAATATAGGTTTGTGTTCATTAAAAATTTACAGAGAGACTCGACAGTTTTCCCCCAAGCAAATCAGTCATTATTGCTACCAAAACTATGTAACTCAGAACCAGTAGCATTGCTCTTTTTGCGGTGTTTACGGAGAAAGGAGGCAGTGATGTTCACCACAATTATACTGACGTGAGCAGAGGAAAAACAAAGGCTGCTATTCAGCATTTGTCTACACATGCAAAAAAGGGAATAGTAGCATTACAAATGAAAAAGTTAGTCTATGACCAAGAAACTTTTGTCCTACTGTGTTTTCATTATCTGCCTGTAATAATGTGACTGCATGAGTCACTCAAAAATTAAGTTATATGCTTTGCAGATTTATATTAATTTTAATGACTAATGCACATATTTTAAAAACAAAAAAACCACACAAGGCAGATTTAAAAATAACTTTAGAGCTAAAAGAAAAGAAAAGAACAAAAACCACCACCACCACACCCTCCCCCCTTTTGTATTCTGCAGGGAAAAGGACAGTGCAAATTTTCCAGAATGCCAACAGACTACATGCACCTCAAGTATGGGGCACCTACACAGAGGAAAGGTTTGATAATATACTAATCAACAGGTAAAGGTAAGAAATAAATGAAAACATAATTATACAGTTCAAATAAAAATAACAACATCAACATGTAAGCATGATAGTGCAACTCGAAACTCCTAAATATTCCCACAGCCAGAATCTACAGTTAACCTTAAATGTGAATTTGCCTGTAATTGTCTCTTACATTTTAGTGCTCAGAACTGGGTTTTGCTGGTTTTGAGGTCTACTGGTAAGGCACTATTATAAGACATCCAGGTTCTGATTCTGGCAGCCGTTCTTTCCTTTGTAGCTGTGTATGAACTAAGGAATGAAGAAAGAAGTGTAAACAAAGGATGTCTTACTTGCAGTTAGGTAAATGGATCTTTTTTTAATAACCTAATTTTAACTGTGGGTGATCCCCATTTTGATAGCTTTGATTTCACTAGAATAATTCTAGTGAAGAAAGTTTACTGACAGGAATATTATGAAATATTTCTCTAAGTCAAATTTCAAAGTCAAAACAGACATCTCTGCCAGTAAGATAATCCCTAGATCTATGTTTAGCCAGTAATAAAAAAGATGCATATTATGATCTGGTTTCTAATCTAAGTCACTCATACTTCACAATATGATCATTAGACTTATCAAGTTTGCAAGCAAACCTGAAAACTGTAATGCAGTTTCAAATGATATAAATATTTATTTTGTGTTTTAGTTTGGGTTTTGGTTTTTTTTTTCCCCTCCATGGTGGGTATTAAGTAGGGAGAAACACAGTTTCTTTCATTTAAAGCTCCATTTCACATTTAAGGAAACTAGCGAGCTTGTAAAACACATATTAGTGTGCCTACATAATGGATCTAACAGCTTTTCATAAATATTAATGACATATTTTCTTATTTAATCTACTTGTGCTTCCCATTAAGCAACATTACCTCTTTATAAACAAGTTGGTTTCACCTTCTGTTGCTGGTCAACAAATATTATTAAATGATCCCATTTCCAATTGCTTACAAATTCACCTCACTTCAACATTTTGTCAGTGTAAGAGGAAAATTTGAATGCACAGAGGATAAAAATCAGGTCTCAGGTCAGCAGAGAAGACTTTAAATAGAATTTGGCAGGGTAAAACTTTGACCAAGAGCTATAGTAAAGAGTCTGAGCCTTTTTATGGGAGGACTAGGTGCCTAGAGGCAGACTTGAACTGGGAGTCTAAGCAGGGTTGTAAGAAATGATGAGGGTAAGGAAAGCCAGTTGGTTACAGAAGACTTTGAGATTAGAGAAAAGGGAAAGCTGAGAATTAAGAATAACCAAGTACCTTTTATAAATACTATTTTAATGTCATTATGTTACTTTAAGACTTGGAACTTGGGAGGAATGCTAGGACTGGGTATGTATCAGAATTGCGAGTGGGAAAGGGTGAAAAAGGGAACTTGCTGAAGGAAAGGCCTGTGTTCAGTAACTGGGAAATACTGGAAGCAGAGAATGGGAAGAGGGAACGCTAGAACAAGCAACAGGCTGAAAAGCGCCAAATATGGAGCAAATTAATCAGGCAAGGAAATTAGTGCTGGGAAAAGCGGGTAGTGGGGTAAATGCAAGAAGATGCTGAATGGGATGAAAAAAAAAGGGATCAAGTCTGAGAGGAGACCAGAGTCTAGTTTAAAATGAAAATGGATTGAGACCTGGAATGGCATCCAGGTTTTACAAATTTCATTTGAATGCTGTTACTTTTTTCTGATGGATTTCAGCTGTAAAGTATCTCATCCACTCTTCCTCTGATCTACGCAGAAGAGGACAACATACAAACATCTATTGTTAGATTATTCCACTGTCTCAAATAACCCAAGTCTGCATGTTAGATCTGAAGAAGTCAGTGCTAGTGATAGCCCATATGTATCTCATTTCACAGCTACATTTATTTTCTATCTGAAAAATACTTTAAAACTTTTACAAATATTTGGGGGGCGGGGTTTGAAATCAAGCATTCAGGCATAAGAAATACAATTTGCTAGACCGCTTCACAAAGCAAATAACGAATATGAAAGAAAAGTAACTCTACTAAAATCAATACCATTGAGCCCTTCTTGTAACTATGCTGTGCATTCATTGAATACAGCCTGGTCACAGCAAAGTCAGTCAAAAAAAATCATAGCAGTTGTGTTTAACTTTAAAAAAAGAGGAATTACCAAAAAAAAAAAAAAAAATCAAAACACAAACCCAAAAAAGAGAAAGGTTGTTAGAAAGTTGCTAAAAGGAGTGCCCAAAAAAGTCAATCTTTTCAAGCGGAATGAAAACCATCAGAGAAAAATTCATTTCATCTGTCAAAAAAGACTGCAAAGAGCAAGAGTATGCCAGCAGTGTAAAACAACAGCATCTTTCTGGTTTTATTAGGCATAAGAAAGCACTCGTCCTAAAGATTAAGTTGTGTCCATATGAAGAATACAGAAAAGATAAACATCAACAAACAAACATCAAAGAAATGGAAGACCAACTTCCAAAAATCAGGGAAAAAAAAAAAAAAAGAAATCCTTTTACTGTACAAGAGTAACAGAAAGGGAAGTACTCATGTCAGAACACAGGTAGCCCATGGGAAGTTTTGTCTTAAATTTAAAACTTGCTGTTAAGAGATATTTAGTGGAAGCCAGGGAGAACTGTAATAAATCATGAGGATCAGAAGATAATCCACAAAAACTTCCAAAGGACAAAATAACTGAAGTAATGACTTCATATGAAATTTCTCTCAAAACTGCCCAGCGCTATTCTACCAGAAGGCAGCAATAGGTTGTCACTTACCAGAAAAGATTCTATCCAGCTTTGTAAGATTCCAAGCCATTAAGCCAAATGTCTGTACTAAGCACATCAGTAGGAATAGTCTGTAACTATTAGAATTACTGAGATGATAATGTTTGATGACAGTACTGAATTCAAGGCAGGAAAGATGTTACTCAAACATGACGAATTTGCAAAGGGATCTCATAATATGAAATATTCTGTAGTAAAATGGCAAATCATTTTAGCATAGATCCATGTGAAATGCCATACCTCCAAAATGAGAACCCTAATTTTATGTAACAAGAAGATTGGCTCAGAGCTCATGAACGCCACTCAGAAAGGAAACCTTGGGCAGAAGGTGAAAGAATGTTAGACATCATCCAGGAAGGAATAGAGGACAAAAGAGAAAACAACGCCAATTCTACAATTATGCATCAACTCTCATCTTGAACATCTCTTGCAGTTTTGGTGCTTCCATCTCAAAAAGAGTATACTAAAACTGGGAAATGCTCAAAGAAAATAAGAATGATGATCAAGGTATGGAACAGCTGATGCTTGTGGAGTGCTGCCATTTAGAAAAACAAAGGATGAGAGAAGTCTAGTAAAGTGAGAGAAGTGCAGGTGACTTATTTGCCACCTCTAATAAAAACACTGGAGAATATTACATGAATCTAGGAAGTGACATTCAAAACATACTAAAGAATGTGATTCTTCACACAGGATCTAGTTAAGCCATGAAACTCCCTACCATGAGTTATTATGAATACTGAAGAATTGCAAATATAATATTATTATATAATTATATATATATAATTATATATAATAATAAAAAAAATATCAAGGTTTATTTACATATAAATAGCAGCTCTGGCTCAAGAAGTTGCTAAGCTAAAAATCACTGGTGGCTGGAAGAGTGTCATTTCACAATTTGTTTCTCCTAGTGCTCTTTTCTAAGTATCTATTTATTGTCTGCTCTTGAAAATAGGATTCAGGGCTTGTTGGACATCTGGTCTGAACTGACATGATTACTCTTAAGTGCTTATGTCCCAGTAAAGGTAGAATGTGCAACTTCCCTTCAATTCTTTTGTGCTTATTTATTACAAAAAGTATTACATACAATATTGCAGTCTGTAATCAATCCTATTCTTTCTATTTAACCTGTTTCATTCAGTAAGCTGGATTGATGTCCACAATTAAAGAAAAAATAGTACATAATCATGTAGATTATCTCATAATTTGCCCTATTTCTGCACCTAGATAGATAGAAAACAAGTTATTAGCTTTTGAGTTATTTTGATTATTAGCAAGAATTAGCTTTTGAATGTTTATTCTAATACTCTTCTAACAACAGTATTTTTCATGCGTAATTATAAAACACATAAATATCTCTATGATGGAAAGAAAAAAATGAAGGGAAAAGCAATAGCGAGTAGAAAGTGTTCTTCCTACCTAGCATTATTCTCCTTAGACCGAAACATTAACTTGTAGCAAAAAAGGACTGTTATTTGGAAAGGGACTTTCTCTCAGCCGGCTTGGTCTGGTAGACGTCAAACTACATTACCGTGGTGTCAAACCCGAGACCATAAACACCCTTTTTCAGCTTCATTACCGTGCTAATGAGGCTAGATAGCTATAAGAAACGATGCTGCTCATAGACAGTTGGTTCATAGCATAGGAGTATGAGTAGGACTACTTGCACTTCTCTATTTAGGTACCTCCGTACATTGAAGTGCTGCAGGGTAAAAACTGTTATAGTCAGAAAATGCAGAAGGACTGCTTCATTTTAGACACTGGATTAGAACTTATAGCCTGCTAAGTTATTGGCAAAATGCTAATGGACTTTCTGCTAATAAGGCTAACAGAAATATAAGAAATGACTGGATTTGCCCTAAGCTGGAAAAAAGGAATAAACAATTCAATAAATGTTTCTCAGCTAATGGAGATTACATATATCATCTTTAGTCAATTGATTTCACTAGGATACACCAATGAAAAACTGGAGTGACATTAATGGGTGAACCAGGCCTTTAATTTTTATCTGAATAGCATTACCTTAAACAGAGGTGTTTTATGCTGTAATTTCTTCCCATGAAGCCTCTCAAAGATTCAGAGGGTTCTGCCCCCCTGTAGTCCAGTAGTAACCTTGCTTTAGGAGACATTATCATCATCGGTCTGTGTAGCATCATTTTGTTCCATTTTAGAAATCAAATAAAAGTCAATATTTATTTGGTGACGTTATGTAGTTCAGTTTGGCATATTTACACCGCCATCGGTTACAGGATGTGGTTTCAAAGATGCACAAAAGCTGCTGATTTTTTTGAAAAATGAAAAAAAAGTCCCTACAAACTCTGAGAACAATAAAGGATGTTCTGTCTATAGGCAAAATTCTTATTACAGAGAACATCACATGCTGGAACCCGAGACAATCAGGAAGGTAATAAAATAGCTCAACAGCAGCCAAGACTTCTTACTTTACCTGCAGCATGTTGAATTTGTATGTAATAAAATGTTCAATGAAATAATTTTTCTCAGAATGAATTGCTAGTAAAATAGGAGTACTTTGACAGACTGGCAGAGGTAAATACATTACATTTGATTAAAAACCCCACAATGACCTATTTTTTCGATTCTCTCCCTTACTTCTGAGAGATTAAAGAAGGTCTGTACCGTATTAATAGTTCTCATGCTGACCTTTTTGTAGCATTTTTAGAAACAAGTTATTCTGCGTGACACTCCAAAGTGCTACCTATTCCATTTGGAAAAAGAAGTGACATACATGTGATAGTTTCTAACACGTGTCTATCAAAATAAAAGACCTTTTTTTTCCATGAAATATTCTAACATTATTGAATTAATTTGCACATTGAAAGGATATGAGAGAAATCGGTATGAAATCTGCAGTACAACTGGCAATTGAGGTTAAGGAAAATATTTGTAGATTACAAAATCACAATGATATATCCAAAACCATACAATATGAGTCAATATAGGAATTATGCTTATTTTAATAACTTTTGTGGAGTTCTGTAGTTTTCACAAATTGAAAAAAGAACAAAGAGGGAGAGTTCAAAAACGTGAACCAGGTGTTATAATTTAATTACTTCAAAGAAAAAAGAACTTTGTTTACATTTCCTCTTTTATTCTGTCTTTTAAGGAAGGAATTGTATTAGTGTAGAGATGACTGGGTTAGTTCAGAGGTAGAGTGCAGGTACCTTCTTCAAGACAATTCTGTCACAAATAGCCCAATGCTCAGGTTTGAAAATAACTAGCATTAATTTTATAAATATTTTTTAAAAAAATGTAAATGAAATTGCTCTCATTTTTGTAAGTGGTACAATTTGCCCTAAGAAATCTCGTTCAGCAAACTACATCATCTCTCCCAAACAGTAATTTTCAGCACATATCAGAAACAGAGAAGGTATACTTTAAAAAAATGCATTTTTTCATCAAAGAAAGTTTTGAAAGAAATTCTGGTCAGCTTTCTGGCCAGTACGCTTTACAACATCTCTGAGTGAATTGTGTAGAACATGATCAAATGCTGACTTTTGAATAGACACTATCTCAGGTAATATTTCATCGACAAAGATCACACATGTATAGTGTAATAATTATTGCTTTTAAAATGTGCTGTATTAGTTACTTTAAAAAACACACAAACAAAATACAGGTGATTAACTATAACTTGAACATGCCACAGGGTTAACTTATTAGAGTACCAAAGTAATTAGTATTTTCAGAATATTAGTTTCCACAGCTGTATGTGAAACAAAGTAAAAAATGGAATCCTGTTGCTTAGAAATCTCTACTTATAATGATCAGCTATTCAAAATCACAAAAATTAAAGCTTTACTTTGATCTTAATAGCAGTACTTTTGAAGACCATGGATACTATCTTCTATAAAGTTTTACTATGATGGGCAAAGATGAATCTTCCAAATAATTGTAATTTACTCTTGCTATTTTTTACTACATGAATTTAAACCTACAGTTGCCTGCTGACAGCTGCAATTTATTCACCCCATTTGCCTCATACAATAGTTATATTGTACTCCAGTCCCTCCTGCATTGTTTCTATAATGAGCTATTAACTTCCCTCTCATTGAAAGTCAGTTTTAGTCCTTTCTCTTATATGTCACACTTTTGCTCCCTCTTATTCTCAATGCTTATTTTCAGCAACATGATCGCTTTCATCTGAGTACCAATCTCAAAGGGTATTCAGTTTATAATCTAATTAATTATTAGGTGAGATATTTTTTCTTGGCAGTTAGAATACATGAATGTTAATTTTTTTCTTGATTTGATAATCCTACCCATATTTTGTAAGTCTGAAGTATGAACAAGTTAGTCATTCGAGGAAGAAAAACCTGTAAAACTGTCTCAGCCTTCTTTCGTTGTTATTTCGCCAACAGCTGAGATCAATCTTAATACAGTTTTGTAATATCAAATGCCTACATTTGCATTGTGAGGAACTAGCAAAGATTGGTACAAATGCACCCCATACATAGTTCCTTTTCTTCACTTGTATTGTATCAGAGGTTAATTTTCTCAAGACATCCCTGAATGACATAGTGTAGATTAAACAATGAAAGCATAAGGGGTGGAATTTTGATTCTGTTAGAGAGGGAGCTTTGCCTTAGTTCTAGTCAAGCTAGGATTTTACCTTACAAGCGCATCAAATCAGACAAACTACAGCAAATGCCAGAATTATTTTCTTCCTTTAATGCCTCATTTTTACGTCTCTCACTATTTTTCCTATGTAATCCTCTCCTTTCAATCCTTTCTGGCATTACATTTTGATTGTCACTTTTTTCATCTAGAATATATTTACCTATACTTTTCTTAATGCGCCTTTGATTTACAGATATATTTTTTCTTGTATATAAATTTCGTATAAATATAAGTGCATTTGTGTAGACTAATGAGCATAAAAATTACCGATACCACTACATGTAATTATGCTGGAATTAAATTAAATTGTCTAATAGAATTAATTTATTATGTTGATAACAGTGTTCATTTTTCTTTATTCATTCATTTTCTTTTTGACTTTTTACTACACCTTGAGTGTGCATTCGGTTGAACATAGGATATTACTATGTTAGACGGAGGTTATTATTGCTTGCCACATCCCTAAATGAGTCTAGGCATTTTTCTAAATAACATCAAATTCATTTGCACTCAACTTAATGTAACTGCAGTTTTGAGAGGAATAAACAGTTGCCTCTTTAGTAACAGAACATCAGAGATTAAGCAAACAGAAATGTCAAACCCTGTATATTATTTTAAAAAAGGGCTTTTAAAGTGATGTTGTCCAAAATACTTGCTTTTCACGGAATTGCTAGTGAAAAAATATAGATACAAACAATACTTTCTCAATGTATCAAATATTCACTTTGTATATTTAAATTATTTTTTATTATTTGTTTAATGTTTTAAATATTATTAATTGCTTCATCTAGTCAAGTTATGTCCTGTATGTTATTTTTTTATGTCTTATGCATCCATTCTGTTGCCATAATTTTTTGTTATATCTATATCCAGTGTGGGTGGACTTTTCTGCTTGTATAAATACAGACATAACTTAAATTCATGAATGCAAACTAAGTTTTTATGTTGAGTAGATTTATAAATGTTGATGAAAATATGATCTTCAAGTTCGGTCTGAAAGTACCTTCCAGTGAGTAACAGAAGCACAGTCTGTCATTTTGTGTGTTCTTTGCAATACTATGAATATTTTTTTCCATTTATTTTTAAAGAGCAACAGGGGATTATAATCAGGTTTATGTCTTGTTTCTTGAAAGTCAAGTTTAAGCATGAATAAAACTTCATATGTGAATAAATTTACAAAATAAAATTGAAATTTACAGATTCAAGAGACCAAGAGAAATGTCAGAAAAGGTTTTTAATTTTGTTTGATATGTTTCAACCAGTTCTCATAGCTTTTTTAAATCTGCCTTCTTATCTGAATTTACTTGGAATTGTAATTATTCTTATCTACAAAGTTAAGGTCCTTTTAGTTAAAATATACATTGGATTTAGGTTATTAAACACAGTAAATTAAAACATTCCAACACCAAATACTCAACCTGGAATGTCAAATACTTTGACATTTACCTAAGTATTATTGCATATGAAGCCAGGCTCACAGTAATAATATACATTGCTCAGGAATTCTCCGAGTTAATATATAATTTTCCTCAAAAAATCTTTCTAAAACAAACAAATGAAAAAGAAACAAGATATTTCAAGCATCAAAATTTCTTTCTTCAAAATGTCTGGTTTTAGTCTGTATTTTTACAAAAGATTTTCAAAATCAGAAGCC
Organism: Himantopus leucocephalus; assembly: GCA_003993805.1. Lineage (NCBI taxonomy): Eukaryota > Metazoa > Chordata > Aves > Charadriiformes > Recurvirostridae > Himantopus > Himantopus leucocephalus. The sequence continues at coordinate 82,566,495 of RSEF01000002.1, forward strand.
TGTTTTTCAGCAACAATCAAGAAAATGCTGGTAAACAATGTTAACACTACATGTCTATGAGTAGGGTGTTTTTCACGCAAGAANATGACATTAATAAATATTGTTATGTCCTGTCTTCTACTCATCAACCAAGATTCAGCACTTCAGCGCATTCTCAGGTTTATTCTATTCTTCTGCTTTCCTTATTTATTCACCTGCAAGAGGTCAAGACAAAAACACTCTGAGCCCAAACTAGGTTGACAGGCATATTTTTTCTCCCCAAGTATCTAAAAAATTGTGCTTGTCAGCTGCTCATTTTTATTTGCTTATTTTTACTTACATTTGAATTTCTTTTCAGCTGTCAGTTCCAGTCAGTCTTTCCTTTTACAGTGTTACTTCTGAAATAGAGCGTATTGTCTAAGACTGCACAAGCAATTCAGTTTTACTTCTGTAATTTAGTGCAAAGAGTTTTGATTGGACACTTGGCTGTAAAGAGTGAGATATGAGTACCTAAACATGAAAGAATTTATACAGTAATAACTTTTCCTGTATTTGTTTTGTCATTTGGCTTCTGATCTCAATACAGAATGCAATGCTAGATCTGATCTTACCAAATGTGGTAGGATATTTAATGAAAGAAACGCTTCAGCTAGCTCCTTTGACCCAAAACTGATAAATTATTGCTTTGTAATCCAGTAAACGTTACTGAAGTTTAAACTCCAGACAGATACACAGAACAATTTACAGAAGACAAGAGACAAAAAATCTGTAATAGTCTCCAGTTTTAAAAATACAGATAGGCCACAATCTTTAAATACCACATAAATCATGTTGGTGTTTCGTTTTTTAAGAATGTTACGAAAATTATTTCTGTGTAACATTCTATTTTAGAATTAAACATTTAAAAACAAGTTACATGAAAATATTCAGAAAGCAAGATCCTCAACTGCTCTTACCACAAGCTCTCTAGAAAAGACTATTCAATAGCAGTTATGAAATTGGGTTGACAGATATCTAAACTTTTTCTTAGTGATTCTGTCTTTACATAATTCATAGTGCTGTAAAAGATTCATCAGTCTTTCCTTTTAAAGAGTTAGTTAAGTACACACCCCCATTCCCACTGTTACATGTCTAGTTCCATTTCCACTAAGATGCAAATTTACTCAAGCACAGGTTGTTCCCATACCACCACTTCACCTGGAAATAAAAGCAAAACAAAATAGGAACACTGTTGAATTGACTGAAATGATGAATTGGTTAACCCAAGTGCAAGTTAACAGTGTAAATTTACCACCACCAACTCTATGCAAAAGGCTACAAAAATAAGCCAGTGTAGTGTGAAACAAACCAAATTCATCTGCTTTTTGATGAACAAACCTGCAAACATAGCTTGCAGAAGCACATAAGACAGATACTTCCTGTTATAATACTTTTTTCATGTAAAAGTCTTTCTTCCTTAATATTCTAAAGTTGGTAAGGTGTTTGAGGTTTCATATTCTCTCTAATGTCTTTTCCGCACTAGTGTGACGGACCCCATCTTAGGACTAAAAGAAACTCTTTCCTACCAAATTGTCAACATACATGCATATGTACATATATTTGTCTCTACATGTGCACAGGAATCCAAAGTTGTCTTTTTTCCTATGTTTCTTACAGACTACAGAGATATGGTTATTTGGTTACCATCAAATTTTAGATCATTGGGGTATAAGTCACCAAATTTATCAGAATGCTCAAGTTTGTCACAGTTTTTGTCCACTTTCAGCACAAATGTGAGGTCAAAAGTCAGCTTTAAGAAGGCCTCAAAATTTCCTGGTCACCGTTTCTTCATGACAGTGGCAGAAGGGCTGGTTCAGAAGTCTTCAAAGACTAAATTCTTCCATCTCAATCATTCTGCATCCTTTGCAGGAAGAAGGGAAATAAAGATTCCAAGCCTGAACTAAACTTTTGAGTAAACAAAGAAGAATCTATTAATGCTAGGGGTGTTCTACTGGCAATTTTCTAACTTTGTGAACCAGATACAGTCCCTGTATTTATGTAGGCTGAGACAGTAAGTTGCAGCCTACTACCTTCATATACTCATCAGTCTATTTTCAGCTACTTCCATATACAAATTGAAGAAGGTGCACAAAAAGCAGAAATGTTCTACAAACATGTTTCTAAAGTTTTTTTCAGAATAAAACATGACATGTTTAAGTGAACAAGTGAATGCTTGAGCTACGGTAGATGAAAGTGTTCCAGCATCAATTTAACATGGTCCCAGCTAAAGTTGTGCTAAAAGAAAGTGATAAAAAAAAAATCCTTGGTTGAACATTATATTAAAAATGCTTCAAAGAAATTACTTGAGGGAATCCAGTTGTATTGCTTTTCCTTTTGATAAAATTTGATAAGGTCATTTGGTGCCAAATTACGTATTACCCCTAACCGAAATTAAAGTTTTTGACACAGGGTGGCAGCTGAAAAATTAAAAGCTCTTTGAAAGGGTTTCCAAACCTCTGTTAAGGAATATTTGGAACCTTATTTTATAACTCAGGTTTTCTTTTCTGCCTTAGGGAGGTTATTTGCTCTATCGAACGTAGCCTTTACTGCAATAGCGCTAACCTGGCAGTGTGTACTTGTGCTGAAATAGGCCATGTCTATATTAAGGATTTACAGGATTAAACTGATTCACTGCAATACTTTATACAAACAAAATATAACTCTGTTAAGATTAGAGCTGGGCACTTTTTTCAATTAAAAAAATATTTAAAGATAAATGTATAGCCTGGCATTGCTGATTTTCAAAATAGATGTAAGGTTTGTTTAAAAAAGTTTTATCTGGGAGAAAAAAAAAAGGCAGGTATTATTAAAACATTATTTCATGTTTGTTCAAGAGCCAAAAGATTAGGGCTCTATTGCAGGACAGCCAAATTCACTTTTCTCATCCACCTGGTGGTATTTGAAGCCATAGTCCTAGGACTGCCAGGCACTTTGGCTAAAGGAAAGATTTTTTTTTAAAAATCTCTTATTAGTGAAGCTCCGTATTCCATGATTGAACAAACATTAGCTGTAGCAGTGTCTGAAATCCTGCTTCCCAGGGCAGTGTCTTAGGGTAAAGCTAGGAGATGTTCTTATTTTTGCTGTGGGACTATCCTAACTAATTTACATAAATTGAAGGAGCAGCCCTGGAAGAGGCAGAGAAATCTCCTAACAAACCTGAATATACAGGCATGAAGATGTTAGATCCTGCATCTGTAAGATTACATCACAAGAAGGAATTGAATGTATCCATGATAATGAATGCCCTAGCCATTGTGTTACCAGCAAAAGAAGGAACATCACAGACATCTCCTTGTCTCGTTTGTGAAATGAAGTTTTTGAAATTTACTCCTTTCTTCTCTTCAATATTCTTTCAAATGTTCGTCTCATCAAAAGACACATTTGCATTTTTGAGTAAAATGGAAGTTATTACTTAATGGGAATGACAAATTTCAGCATATTTCCACAAGAAATAAGTTTGTTTATTTATCTGTTGGTCCTGTAACCAGAATAAATAAAATTTAAAAAAAAAAAGTTATTTGACTGAATAGAATGGGATTGTCAACAAGTATCAGTGCAGATAGTACTGTTCCTGTTATGAAACTGATCAGCATGCTGCCACAGACTTCAAAGAAATAGAAAAGGATAGTGGCTGAGTGGGGGATCATACTATACAGGGGTCAGTGTCCCTGTATGAACTTGTGAACTGTAATTTCAAGCTGGCTGTTTAGTGCTACTTTTTAACCTAAGTTGTTGAAACCTTTTTCTCATATGCAGTTTCCTCTTTCTCCCCTTCCCACTTCTACCTGTCATATGTAAAATCTTTGATCAGTGCTTAAAAAAAAAAAAAAAGGAAAATTATTAGAAAGACTATGAATTTATAATTTATCACCCAAGTAGCTGTAGTTCATTTAACATAATATACTGGAGTGTCACACAGAGCAGGGCATGAGAAAGTTTTAAGTGGTTTCAGAGCTCACAAAAGCAGGAATTACAGCAGGATCAAAATCCCACTGCTTTTGCCCTGCCTGTGATGAAAAATCTTCACAGGGACATTTCATAGGTCATTTGTATTGCAATTTAACCTGCAAAAGTGAGCCAGAGTCCTCTTACATATGATTGACTCATACTATCTATCCCAGAAAAGAAAAACATGTTGCTATATCTCTCATAGGATTGTGCATTTAATGACCAATCTCGGTTATGTAGTACTACTTTTCTCCTCTGCAATCCATAGCCTACCTGTAAGGCTCTTTGCCTGATGTATGGGGGAAAAATCAGAGAGCTAAGTGTTTCTCATCTCCAAATTTTTAATTTGCAATCCATCTCCATTGTCTCTCAAAACACTTGCGAGTAGAAGACTGCATTTCACTTATTCAATAAAAATAACCTCAGTCCAAGTGCAGATTGAGATGTTTTGCAGAGATAGAAAAATATGCATGAAATAATGTTTCATGTGCCGAAAACAAAGGGAAAATCATTAGCTAAAGATGTATTAGCTTCTAACTCTTCTAATATCATCACTCCATTTAGAAATGAATCACCTATACTGCTTGTCTGCTACACACTCATTTAGCAAGTGGTCTACAAAGTGTTTTCTATTAGTTGCAAGATACTTCAACCTAAGAGAAGGCATAAAACATTGTTTAGCTGACTTTTATGGCAACCCTAATGAAACTTTCTGAACCTTTGTGGATAATATTTTACAGAAAATGGATAACAATGGCTGCATGTACAAAAAGGTTGCAGGATATACAGGACACAGTAATAGTTTCAATTATGGAATATAAAACAGTGTGTTCCAACATTTGCAGATTGTAAATTTCAACATTGTTCTGCCTGGCTTGTACTGTTTGCAGGAGGTAAAGAGCTAAAGTAGACATCCAGAGTAAAAGGATGTGGCCAGACTCAGCTAGATGCAGTATAAGGGAACATAGTTTTAAGGATAAAAATCAGAGCTGGGAATGAATATAATTTGTGAGCCTATTTTCTCTTCATTTAGTCTTTGCTAACTCAAGTGGAGGAGGGTAAAGGAATACAGAAGAGGACTTCTATTATTTTAATCTAGCCCAGAGTATACTTCAGAGTAGCCAAGTGCCTCTTACAAAAATCCATTGCTATTATCTACCACTTCTCTAGGAGGCTGGGAATCAGTTTCCATTGGGAATTCTCTGGTTAAAACCACACCTCACAACTAATTTTTGAATAGGAGCTGAACAAACTGGCACTAGAAAGAACTGGTATGCAAGGATATAATTTTTATAAATATTATGCATATTGCATGGGTTTCTTTTTGATGAATTATCATGGCAGAAAGCTCAAAAATAATTACCTATACACAAAAACCTTAATCAGGTTTGTTACTATGAACTCTAACAATAGAGAAAAGGTAGTTTGCGAAAACTGAGCATCTAAGGTTTATTTCATGATGAGGACAATCTGAAAGCTGCCAACAGCTGTAGTCCGACATGGACTCAGATAACCAGGAATTATAATAAGCAAGTTATTGCTTGATGGCCAAGAGAATAATGAATATCAAGACTGATTTAGTTGTGGGGTATGTGAAGCAAACATATGATGGTGCATGTACAGGGACTTTTATTTTTAAACTATTTCAGTTAATTGTAACTTTTAGGAATGTACTTTAGTTAGGAGTAGCTGCTCTTTGTGTTATCTCATTGCAACATTAAGCTCAAACTCCAATATGAAGCTGACAAGTTTCCTGAAGGGAAATTCTTTAGATTGCCAAGGGAGGCAATTCTTTAGACTAAGACATGGCTGAGNATGAACTGTCCTAATACCACCTCTTTTTTTTTTGTTTTTTTTTAAACTGAGTGCACATCCATTATCTGGCAGGTGGGTAAATGGACACCTAGCAGGACTATAGGTTTCCTTCTTATGATCAAGATAATAATTTGATTGACTCACTGTTAACTTCATGGTATATTTAACTAAAAGCAGGGAGAATGACTGGCTGTACTGTGTTCTTGCTCCTGCACCCTGGGTAAGGTACAACTACAAGGAAGTGGAATGAGAATACATCTTTCCTGGAGAGCACTGGACCACACCAGACCACACACAGGCAGGGAGACCACTGCTCATGAGAGAAACGAATTTCCTAGGGTGGCAGCAGAGCGGCTGTGAGCTAAACTTTGGTGTGACAAGAAAAAAAAAGCAGACTTTCCTAAAGACCCAATGATGACTCTGTGAAGGCTTTACCTAGCCTTGACACTTGATAAATGAGAGCAAGTTTGGAGGTGATAACTTGCCTGACTACAGTGTGCAGGGCTGAGGCAGAGGAGAAAATATCTTCCAGAACCTGTATCTACCAGCAAAACTGATTTTTCTTTAATTCAAAATCAATTTCATTATACACGATGTTGTAATATAACATCATTAAATATGAAAATCTTTCTGATGTCTCTTGGTGTCCTTACTCTAAGAAAAATACAAAGTTCTACCTCAAATCAACACTCTGCCTGGTGTGGGATTTCATCTTAGCGCATAATAAATGCTCACACAGCAAATTCCTATAAAGCCAAGTGTGCCAAAGTGTATACAGACTTAAACTACTGGATTTAAGATAGCAAATAAATTTATATTATGGGGTTTTTATTAGTTCTTCTCATTTCTGTCATGTCAGCACACACTACTGTACTAAAGTGCCAGGGTAGCTAGGGCTGTCTATGCAGTCTGTCATCTTGCAGCTCCAGATAACTTTCTTGTTCCTCTTTCACAGTGTGGATCATGTGCCAGCAGCGTCTGTCAAATCTCAGCTTTCCCCACAAACTCTGCGCTCAGAGTGAAGCAGCAAAGTTCTTTTTAATGAGTTTGGATATTGCATTTTGAATAATTCTTAAGAGAGACTTTAAACAATCTTTTTACTAGTACATTCCCAGTAAGCACACAGGGACATAGAATTGTGTCTACAAAATACTGGTAATTCTCAGTTCTCTTCAGTTCTATATCAATCCAAAGAGGTGATCTGGCTAACCAAAGCCACCTGGACACTTGCAAAGCCTTTCTGGAGATGTAGTTGATTGAAAGAGCGTACTAGTGACATGGTGCCGGGGAACAGGAGAGTAGAAACCTGGTTGGCAAAACACTGAGCTGAAAGTCATTATTGATTTGACCTGGAGATTAACGTCACTGAAAAATGTGGGCATTTCAAAGAATAGAAACAAGCATTTTTCTCACATGTTAGCATTATGCAACTTATTGAAAAGCATTGACTTTTCTTCATAAATTCCCCTCGAATTTAGGGGGAAAATAATATTCAGGTACAATGTGTGGATAGTTCTGAAAATAATCACATCTTCCTTAACATGATATTTCCTTAAATACTTTCTCAGTTATACCTGGATAATATATCTTAGGGTATTTGAGATGCATACATTTTTTGTAATATTGCCTACATAGTTTGATCTGTAGTTCAACCTCTGGGTTACAGAACAGAATCAGGAATAAGCTATTCACCATACCATAAATGGAAAAGTGGGAGACTGGCAGAAATGTAACTCTGGGCCTCTTTAAAATTATTTTTGTGAACGTTCTCAGAAGCACTGACTACAGGCATTCCAATAATTTGTAGCAAAAAAAAAAAAAATCTTCCCTGCTAAATTCATATTTAATAGACTAAGCAATGACAACACAACATGCAAAATAAGTGGTTTGAGTATAGATAGTCTGCATGAATCACAGCATGTGGAAAAAAAAGATTTAATTAGTATCTCTCTCTGTGACACAATATATCAGGGCAAATAAACACATTTGTTAAATGTGGAAAACATTGCATATCTTCAGAAATTCTACTCATTTCTCATGTTCACTTCATGCAGCCATTCATACAGAGAAATCATGCTGAAATTATGGAACTGATTTGGCATGACAGACACGTAAGGTTTAATTTAATATTAGACGAATAAAAACAAACACTACAGGAAGCAAGCGTAAAGGCCAACTGTAATGACAACAAAATGTATAGTTTGGATGACAGGGAATATAGTAGTAAAAAAGGTGACTGTTGACAGAAAAAATACACTAACAAAAAAATCCTTGGAATCATAAGAGAAGAAGAATGCATCATGTAGGGAAATACAGGTATTGACTTCTCATCCTAGTGCTGTCAGCCTACATGACTCCTTATAATGATATTTATACTCATTTCACCTGAGCATCATGTACAAACATACTGACCTGGGGTTTTTTTTTTTTCCTCTGTGAACTAAAAAAAAGAGTTTGTCTCTGTTTCTTTTGGAGGGGGGTGGCAGAAGTCCTGCTTGTTAGAATAAATTATACTGTCAACTTGGATGACCTGCTTCAGCTAAAACAAGGGTTTGTCTTCCCTCATTAACTGCCCAGAACAGGAAATGGAATTAGGAAAAGTATTCCTTCACAGGGGATGTCAGACCTCTCATGTAATTCACTGGAGAATTATTTCCTTCTTCATCATACAAGGCCGGCATGTCTAGAAATCCCATAATGATTCTGCTACTATGTAAAAGGGAAGGGAGACAAAAGTTTATAGCAGTCGTTTCAAAGTGTTTGACACTGCAGAAAAAAATCTGAATGAGGCTTTTTAAGAAGAATTAACATAACAGTGAATCTAATAAAGCTGCAGCCAGCTAAATTTCATTTCTATAACCCTTTTCCTGAAAAATCCAGTGATTCAGCAGGACTAACCATATGCTTAAGTATATGGTTGTATGATTTAGTGGTTCAGGAGAAAGTCTGATCTACCAAGTTTGACCTTAAATGCAGTTTTTGCAAACCCTACAAAGAAAATTAATTTAGTGGGGATTTTTTATTTGTTTGGTTTTATAACACCCTTTAATTATAAAATTAATTACATTTTCCATTTGGAAAACTTCTAAAAGAAAACAGTTTATATTTTCTTTCCACGGATAAAATTTTGTTGACTTTCAAGCTATCAGAATGATTGATTCTTCATTCAGTGCGTTTATGTTATGTTAGTTATATAACTATTGTGTGATATCACTGCAGGCTACTGTACATGCAAATATGCCAATAAATAATTGAAATAACTGATTACTTACATGGCAGTACATTTAAATATTTGACTATCTGTATTAAGTGAAGAATTAATCAGTTTTATGACCTTCCTTACTATTCTGATGAAGGTAAGAACACTGTACGTCGGGATACTAAGGAAAAAAGATAACACCTTTCTTGATAACCACCCTGTATCAAAAATTGTCATTAAGCACCATTTAAACGTTAAAGATTGTTTCACGAGCTTGCAATAGCTATGCAGAATATAGGGTTTGGATTAATTTGAAACATAATGTAAATTCTTATTAAAATCTAATGAAACTAAAAGGATACCTCAAAGACTACAATGAATAAAAGGAAGAGTTAAATGCTTTATATAGGTGTCACAACAGCTCCCCATGATAAAGAGAGTGTGAATATAAAATTCGAGAACAAATAACTCAGTTCATATATAGTAGCAGATTTCAAGTTCATGAGATTAAGTAGATGCAACAGCTATCCACAAAAGTGTCGAGTCAATGAAAAGTAACAGCTGGTGGTATGCGAATCCAGTGAAGCCCCTGAGAAGAATGATTTTTTTTCAGCTTTAATGAGACTATAAAAACAGTAGCATGTATTGTTCTGATTTGAATATACTGTTTTACATTCTCATACTCTTGATCGCCCACACAATCCTGCCGTTAATCTGTTGACTGTCTGTTCATCCATCAGATATTCAAGCTAACACCAGTGTTTCCAAGAAAACAATGGCAGAATTCCACATCTAAAAATTCACAACACATCATCAACAATAATATTTTTTCTTTGCAGCATTACTTCTGAAGAATAGTAACATCAGACACACCACAGTGTATTTTTTATATTTGTGGAGGACTCCAATCTGCAGAAGCACAGTGAGAGACTAAATTAAAAGAGTTATGATGTCGCCTCTATTTTCTCTATTTCTTTATTTCTGTATCTTTAAATTAAGTTGTTTTGGTTGTGTTTTTTTTTTTTCTGTTGGAAATTACTCCTTTGAATTCTTATGTTTAATAATTCTATTGAGCAAATAATGCATTTCTAATCAAAATACTGCTGAAAGAATTTAGTAAACCAGTTTCACGCTTAAATATAAAAGTTCGATGATAAATTTGGTAGGATAGCAGGGAGAAGAGTACCATATTCGGATATTTTCATGCAATTACAAAATTGTAATTTGACAATAATTTTAATCAAGGAAAAAAATACCAAACAACCAAACCATAAACCATTGGCCAGCTTTGCTTAAATGAACAGAGGTAAGCAAATAAGAGGGTCACAAATTATCAACTAAAACATCTATAACAAAATTTCTGTAACAAAAATAAGCAAGTACTTTTTCCTACATTTACACCAACCTAAAAGAAAAAAAAAAAAGTGAAACATCTATATCAACAATATATGCCAAATCCAAAATATAGGTGAATAAAAAGTGGTTATTTATCAGCCTAGGAACCAATTGGAAAAATGTAAAATATTTAGAAACTGAATTTTGTACTTGAATAACCACACTTAAGAACCATGTACAATAATCATATGTGATCCTGATGGGCTTGGTATCAGAAGCTGAATAAATCCTTCAATATTTTTTGTATTAGGTTATAATAGTATTATATACATCTGTAAAAATACTTTCTGGGCCTACTTTTTAAAAACATTTACACCACTGTAAATTGGAAGATTTTTGATCTGCATATGCCATTCACTTAATGACTTACTAGGTTCCTTTTATTTGAAGACTTAAAGTTCACTTCCTTTGTTTATAATTTTTCTTCACATGACACTAGCATGTTTGGGTATTCCACATAATATTGATTTCTAAAGTTCCAGTTCTGTAATGAGAAATCTCATTATAGATATGGAAAGAGCATAAAAAAAAATCTGGCCATTCTTTATAACATTGCTACAAATCCCCCAAAGACTTGGCTAATGTTTCAATTGCTTTCATTTAGTAGCACGATTTTAGGAATTGTGAGATACCATCAATTAAAAAAAAGGCATTTGACACAAAAAGGCAAGTATTGAAATGTCTATTTTGCTTGAAAACTGTTGGACCAGTCTGCCATTAGTACTTTTTAAAAAATTTTATTTATTTCTGTATTATTATTATTAAAGTTGGTAAACAGAGCAAGATTATTATGAAAATATAGAATAAGCAAAGGTATAAAATTAGTAGTGCCTTAAAATACAGCAGCATATTGTATGATCATTTAAACACATACAAGAATCTGGATTCAATGGAAGAATGAATATTGTAATGGATGGAATAACACTATACCCACACTATATGTACAAATATATTACCATATTAGCTAACAAATATTATACTACTAAAAAGTCAGATCGTGCTCAAAGCATAGTCCAAGTCTTTATTTAAGGAGCAAAGTTTCTTAGTACAACCAAAATGGAAAAAGATACTGCACGTATATACCAGATGCTTGCATGCAAATGAACATGTAAGCCCACTTCTAGAAAGAAAAAGCCCTCTGTAAGCACAGGAGAGTCTGCTGTGGGTATCTGTGAGCATTAGTGTACACATCCAATCCATCACAAAGATTCTACTGTGATGGCTGATATAAAAAAAAAATAAAATCTGTGAGAGACACACAGTTAGTTACAGCTGCTTATCTAGCATTTCCATAGGCATTTTGAACCATCCAGAAGAGCAGTAGTACAGGGATATGCCTTGTACCAAATAATGAACAAAAGATGACTCCACTATGACATTTTCTGATTCCAGCATTTCATTCTAGTCCTTATTCCTTTCTGTTGTAAAGTCTTCTAAGAGAAGATCTTCAAACATTTACCTTCACTTTTTTGTAAAAAAAAAGGAATTTAACTGAATGTTGCTATGGCTCCCAAATGAGCTTTTAAGTCACCCCCCCCCCCCAAACTCTAAAGACAACTTAGAGTAAACGTTACTAAAACTCATAGCAAAGTCACAGTTCAATGTTCTATTAGCCTTTAGGGTAGAGAAATACAATTTTTACTGCCAGCTGGCTACAGATTTAAAAAATTTTATTTTGACTTACGTTATACACTTTTTGACCACACAATGACAGACAGATGATTTTAATTCCAGCAGAGAAGCATTTTAGATTCCTTTTAAAAGGCTATCTTGTTTCTCATCTTCGCTTTAAAACTGGCTATGAAAATTCATGGAATTTCCACCTTTTTCATTACTTTGAGCAGTGGCAGCATATTTATCTGTTTGTTTCTGTTTACCTCCAGTAGTAAATTTCCTACCTAAGGCTAAATCCTTTGCTTTTAGGCTGAATGCAGAAATGCTTCATCATAGTTTATTGATAACTGAGGCTGACCAGCGTGTTATGCTTTGCCATTATCTATGGGAAACGGTCTGAGGAAAACAAACACTGCTAGACAAAACAAGAAAATATCTTCAAAGACTTAAGCTAAGAGCAGTGCAGTGCTGGAATTGGTTCAAACATAATAGGGTCTATCAAATGTTTTCTATAAAAGCATATGTTTAGAAGCTATCATTGACCATTTAGTAAAAGATATATTAATCTAAAATGGAATTTAGACAGAATTAAGGCCTCGTACTAAAAATGCAGGAAGTATGTGACCACAATTCAATACTCCAGAACAGCTAGCAATGATGGATGGCTGGTTCATCTGTTTTTTAAGTGCGTTGGTTTCCATTCTCAGTCTTTTGAGAAATAATACTAGGTATATTATTTCAGTCAGTTCATAATAACAGGAATACTTGTTTGAACTTTACAACATTCAACAAAGACAAAGTCAGTGCTACCCTTGGACAGGAAGCATTGCTGCGAGGGCACAGGCTGGTGGGTTAGACGTGGGGCCCTTGGAAGACACCAGCAGAGCATGAGCCAGCAGTGTGCCCTCTCTGCAGAGATGGCCACCAGCACCCTGGGAGGCATCCACAGAGACACAGCCAAGCCATCCAGGGGAGGTACTATCCCCCTCTGCTCAGCATTAATGAGATCCATCTAGATACTCTGTCCAAGTTTTGGGACCCCATCACAGGAAAGAGGGAGCGCGCTCAAGCTGGCCAAGGTCTGGCGCACTTTCCCTGTGAGGAGAGGCTGAGGGACGAGGGCTTGTTCAGTCTGGTGGAGAAATGGCCTCGCGGGGCGGAATTGACAGCAACCTGCTGGTATCTGTGAAGAGTTTCTTGACAGGATGGAGTCAGACTCTTCCAGTGGTGCACAGTGAGGAAATAAGAGAAAACAAGTCTGAGGAGAAACATGACTGGATGTAAAGAGAATCTTTTTCAACTTGAGGAGAGCCAAGCAGTGGCAGAGGCAGCCCAGAAAGGCCACCAAATCTCCATCCTCAGACATTTTCAAGACTCAACTGCATAAAGGCCTGAGCAACTTTGAGCAATTTTCCTATTATTTCAGAGTGAATGAAAACTTAACAGCGCATCTTTTCTACAGGTCTAAAATTGCCTGACGAACATCTACATTTTCAAATGACAATGCTATGGAATCTGAATGCCCCATTTATTTGAAACAAACCCAGTGCCTCTGGGCATTTTTTAATGTAGGAGGTGCTCACCATTAAGACACTGTGGCACCTAAATTGTAGGTGCTTAAGTTCTTCATCAGACCTAGTCTTAGTCCTTGTTGCACGTAGGTTTTATGTCATCTGTGTAAAGGTTTTATCCAGAGGGAAAAAAAAAAATTGCTGTCATTGGCAATTTAAAAAGCAGATTTTCAGAGGAACTTGTGCATTAATGATAGGCCTTAGGGATATTTATATGAACCCTTTAAATTAAACCCATCAAATGAACTTGCTAATCCTATAGAATTGACAACCATGCATTCAGCTAAGTTTATTATTCTTGCCATAATGATTTATGGACATTTTAACAAGTTAGAGCCCATGTGTTGTGTTGTCATGTCTTTTTGAAGATTGGTTATTTGGATTAGCAAGTATATGGATATTTCTTATAAGATGCTTAGCAAGAGACATCCTTTAACTCAGGATTTCCTCCAGCTGTTTGATCAGAGACTATGTTTCTGTAGACAGCTGATCTCTATACTGCAGCTTTTCCTTCAGACAAAGCGAAGGAATGTTCCTTACACAGCTTACTTTTATTTTTTTATTACTATTCCTATAAACCTGTAAACCAACGTTACTTCAGCATTATAAATTCAAATGCAAGCTCTGTAATTTTAAACAAGATTTTCTCTAAGAAGATTGGTAATAAGTAGCTTGTTAAAATGTCTGGGAAGTTTAACTGACAAACCTAAGAGCTCTTGTTAGCAGTTAATTCTTTTGAAAGAAGTAAAATAAGGTATGGATTTGGAAGACAGACAAACAGAGGAAGACAGGCACAAAAAGAAAATGCTTAACAATGATATGTTTAGGGACCAACCTAACTTTAAACTTTACAAACTGTGACCATGAAATTTGTCTTACAGTTAACACTAAATATGAACGATGAATACTGTATTTGTTGTCAGAATTTCCAGCACTAAAAGTTCCAAGGTATCTAAGGAAGGTACACCAAAAAGGTTTATAAAAAATATAATTTTAATTTTCACCTAGGTCTTCCACTTTTTTTTTTTTTTTAATTTAAATTTGCAGCAGCCATTGGGCTAGAGAAAGTGCATTTAAAATTTCTGATATTTTATGTCATGTTGTGGACAAGGCATACTCACTAGCTAATGGGGAAGCGAGCATAACTCATCTTGCTGTGATAGAAGAATTTCCCTGCTGACTCCTCTGGGGTCCGAGAGTCTCCAGCCCAGCCCAGTGACCTCCCTCACCCACTCCTGCCCCTGCTTGTGAAATGCAGCCCTGACTCTGTGCTGGGACGAGGGGGAAGTGCCACTGTTCTTTAATGACTGTTGCTAGTTTGTATGTATATTTAATGACACACAGAGGACCGAAAACGAGAAAATTCTGTTACTTGTACAGTAGTCATTTATGTTCAGTGACATTATACTACAGCAACTTTCCTTTCAAACCATTTCAGAGACCACACAGTACTTACTGAAGATACCATCTTACAAACTTCTCCCTTGCCATTCACAATACTCCAGGCCCTGCGGTGAAATAAAACCCTTTTTCTAATGGCAGGCACTGAAATAGAAAAGCGTTATGAAAATACTCTATTTGTCCCATCAGCCTTTTAATGCAACAAGCATCAAACCAAAAGAACTGTCATACGGAAAGAGAAAGAACCAGAGAGCCTTCTAGCCTTCTGCACTTCACCAGCTGTACTGGATCTGGCTCAGATGCAGTTAACTTTCTTCACAGCAGCCAGTATGGTGCTCTGCTTTGGATTTGTGACTAAAACCGTGTTGATAATGCACCAGTGTTCTGGCTATCGCTGAACAGTGCTTGCACAGAATCAAGACTCTCTTTTTCCCACTCTGCTCTCCCAGCATGAATGCTAGGGGTGAGGAAGAGATTGGGAGGGGACACAGCCAGGATAGCTGGCCCCAACTGATCAAAGGGATATTCTGTACCATACGACATTGTGCCCAGCAATAAAAGCCCAAGGACAGGAGACAGAAGCAGGGATATTGATGATTACAGCATTTTCTTCCCAAGTAGCTGCTATGCATGCTGAGGCCCTACTTTCCAGGAACCGTCTAAACATCTGCCTGCTGATAGGAAGCTGTAAATAATTCCTTCTTTGCTTTGCTTGCACATGTAACTTTTGTTCCACCTATTAAACTGGTTTTATCTCAAGCCACGAACCTTATCCCCTTTGTTCTTTTTTTTCTCCCCAACCCACGACAGATGGGGGGGAGCAAGTGGTTATGTGGGTGTTTGGCTGTTAGGTGTGGTCAACCCACCAAACCAAATGCCAAGTGGCCCACCATTTAATGATCTCTGTTATTGTGATATAGATAGGAGACGACTCACAAGAGAGATGCCATCCACATAGAAAACATCCAAACTAAAGACTAGATGTTCGTAATAAGCAGAGCTAAAAATCTGGATGTCTTTTCCACATGTAAAATCTAAGGTCTTTTCACATATTATAGTTGCTTTAATATGATGCAGGCTTGCAGACATCCCTTACAGAATGATGGCTACTATACTAAACAGGGTATTTGCCAAGATCATTGTTCCTTCATTCTGCACAGAAATAGCGGCAGCAAATTGTCACATATTTTACATGATTAGTGATAATGTAGTTACAAAACAACTTAAGTGCTATAAATTTGATATAATCTGCCACAACTGAAAAAGGGAGCCAACTCTAACTGTAGCCAAATATAACATCACAGAAATGCACCACACTCTGAAATG
Organism: Himantopus leucocephalus; assembly: GCA_003993805.1. Classification (NCBI taxonomy): domain Eukaryota; kingdom Metazoa; phylum Chordata; class Aves; order Charadriiformes; family Recurvirostridae; genus Himantopus; species Himantopus leucocephalus. The sequence goes on from RSEF01000002.1 coordinate 82,582,782, forward strand.
AATAATATCTGACCTTTCACACTAAAATATTGATGCTGTTGCCAGACTATGCAGCCAGAGAATTCTGCACTCCTAGTTCAGTATCAACTTATTAGTCCCAAAGGAAAGGTGATTAATGGCCAGTCATACCCTGAGAGGAGAGAAGAAACTGAAAGATATGAAAGTCAACTAGAATTGCCCTAGCAATCTGATTAATTCCATTTCCAGCTAGTGCAAACCACCTATGTTGTTACAGGTAAGCTGAATTAATTTGTCTGAGGCTGCGAGACAATGTGTCTACATAGTGCTCTATAGGAAGGATGAGGGATATTCAAGAAAGGAAGACAGAGAAGTGCAGGAAGCAAGAACCCTGCTTTCTTGACTAGTCCAAAATGTGAAGTGGCATTTGAAGTAGAAGAGGTGAAGAAGGACAGAAGCTTCCTCTGTGTGTGTCTGGTCTGCATCTCTCACTCAAGTGTTTACCAGTTTACTCCAAGATTGGGAAGTTTTGTTTAGGTACGCCCTATATATTACAGACATATCTTCTTTCTAAGTCCACCTTGTTGCTATTCAGTGATGGCGTGATATTTCGTTGCCTTTTTTTGGTGGGGAGGGCTACTCTACTTTTCCAGGTTATAATTCTTCTAAAACAATTTTCATTGAACAAGGAAATAGGAAAAGAAGGCATAAAAAGTGAAGCCACTGAGAGGCTGTCTTCCAAATAACATTATCGATTTCACCTGGACAAGAAAATACAGGAAGATTTTGATGTGATGCTGCGCATAACATCTAAACAGAGAGTAAAGCAGAGGTAAATCTCTTCAACATCTGCCTTTAATGTGACATGCAGTTGGCGACTAAAATGAAAAGTAAAAATTAATAATGTGTACATTTATTTTGTTAATGTACACCTAATAACTGAAATTCACAGCTATCACTACTATTAATTGAAGTTGTCTATACATTAATGAAGATGAAAAATTTGAAATGTTTTTTGACATAGCCACAAACACTTTTGAGTCAGCTTTTAAACTCTGTGTAACTACATTTTTCACAAAGGAAAATACCAGTTATTTCACTGTTCAAAATAATCTAATTTTTAGTTCTTTTCAACAAAGAGAATTGAAAAGAGACATGACCATCACAGAAATTAATAATTAATTCAACTTACTTCTATTATTTACCATTGTAGCTATGAGTATTCATCACCATAGTAGCTGAGCATCTTAGAAACATCAGTGAATTACACCTCAGTCCACCAACTTGTAGGGAGGTTCTGTTATTCCTGCTTTACATTTCTGGAAGCCAATGCATGCAGAGATCGATAGACTGCTTTTCAGAGGGACTTAGCATCTGAGTCTCCTACCCATTCATTTCATTTGGCACTGCAAACCACAGGTCATTTTTTATCCTATAATTTAAGGACTTTGAAAGTGCCATTTATAAGAAACTTCCTGACTTGAGATAAATTTGCATATACAGTTTGGCAGCTGACTTTGCCTAAGTATGAGGATGGAAAACATTGAAAGTACCAGATAACTTATCTGTTGACCTCCAACTGGTAGCTGATATCTTGATAGCTGTTGAAGCAGTCAGAAACAGGGAGTAAAAAATGAAAACACAATTAAGCTTTAGAATTGTTTCCTTCCTCTTTCTTTT
>RSEF01000002.1:82584519-82599619 GCA_003993805.1 Himantopus leucocephalus
AGCAGATCAATACGCCCGCCTAGCTTAGTGTCATCTGCAAACTGTTGCCTAGAATGAAATTTACTGAATATGTTTCTCACCAGTGGCATTATGCACAGTTGTATGTGAGGTGCAATTTAGTTGCGCGCATGATAGGTTGAGCAGAAATACATGGTAGTTCCAAGTAATCTGTGAAGACTCTTTTTCTGTTTGTAGTTCCAGTGAGTTTAGACAACTATGATGTAATTAAGGATATTAGGATTTTGTCATCCCATTCTAACACCTCTGATTTTTAAGTAGATTGTAAAGGGATTGTAATGACCATGAGTGTTTTCAGCCTACATTTTGTTGTCTCGTCCCAAAGTTACTACTTTGACATTGTCAGAACATATCTGCATATTATAATCTGCTACCAAAAATACTAATAAGGTACTCCCTGGGAAGACAACTGCTGTTAACAGCGCTGAGATGTCCTTCTAGTTAGTGCCTTTAAAGGCTGAGAAAGGGCATAGTCAATGGACTGTAACTTTTTTCTTGTTTTATAAATCTACATGTGCTCATCATATTTGGCATAATAATCAAACTAATAAAGTTTCCAGCTCTGAAGATGATTCTAGTTCATTGCACAGGAATGGCTGAATCCATAAGCTACCCACTAAAACTAAATCATTAAGTAGCAACTAAAATGAAATATGTTTATAAAGCTATTTTCAGGTATTATCTAATGGATGCATATCATCGTACCACATCATTTTATTTTCTCAGCAAATTGTTTTTAGGGGATATGTGCAGCAGAGTACTTATAAAATTTAATGCAATTCAATGTAATGAAGAAATTTGCATTTGAAACACAGTCACTTACAAATGTTATGGGACAAGCAGCATTCTATTAGAAGGCATTTCAAATGTTTCTGAACAGCAGCTGAGGAGGATATTTCCTGATGTGGCTCTATTACGGCAGCACATTTTCTCTTCATCTGTAACTACTTCTTAAAAATAGAAAAGGCAAAACGGAAACTTCAGTTACCGGAGAATACAAAGGACCTCAATTCATCTTTTGAGAGAAGTAATGAGCAGAAGGCAGCAGTTAGTCATCCACTGAAGCTTTCCAGTGGAGAGACTCTGATAATTTGATTGCTCATTTTGAAATAGAAGTTCTCCTTGTCCCCGGAAGGTTTTTCTTTTTCTTGGCAGCTCTGATAGGTAGTTTGTTTCATGAAAAAAAGGTAATGAATAATAGCTCATAAAATTTTCCCTGTCAGACTCTCTCTTTTCCCAACCTTTTGTTGGTTCCAGATCTTTATTGGAAAAGGACCCAATACTCTTCCTGGACAATAGCCTGAGGAATCAGGCGCTATGTATGACCAGTTTGTAGAAATCTGTCATAAGTCATCCCAAGGCTACCAAAATTCTTGTGGAACTTCCCTGTTCTCATTTTTTGTAGTCTCCAGCTTTAATAGCTCCTCTCTTCTTTATGTCCATGCACATGAACATCTTTACATCTATTCTTGGTTGTTATTTCTCTGGTCTATCCCAAGTTTTTTTGTGTCCTAGAGCCTTCTTCCAATGGTGTATTGTGGCATTCTGCCACTCTGCATCTCTGTAGCAGTTACTTTTGCTACTACTAGAAAACTGCTTCCGTTAATGTTTTGAAATACAGTAGACAAGTATGCATTCTCTGCAGTTCATTGAGGTGCAACTGTCGACAAACCTTTCTATATCCCTCAGACAAAACCGGGCTTTTTTGATATGGAGTTGAGCAGAGAGCTGGGTGGTGGTATCACTGTAAATGTAGAATGCTGCATGTGGAAAATTATTATTTCACCTCATGATAATAGCCATCTATCTATAGCTATATCCCTATTGATGTTTTTAAGACCAAATTTAGAAATTTGTTTATTTGCTTTGTTTACCATTTGGTTTTTAAACTGCCCCCTGTTAATTATCATAAATGACAGCTAAAATGTTAACTGCTTGCCCATAAAAAGTGCAAACAGAACACTTATTCCTTAATTCCTGCTTAATTCCTTTCTATTTCTACAATTTACTTATTAAATCTTGAAAAACCAAAGAGGGGAATTATACTTTAGAAATTGAGGTTATTCAGTATATTAAAGGATCAAGATATCACGCAAGATATAGAACAATCAGTCCAAAGTGATTTGGTCCTTCTGAATTTCATCATCTCAGGAGAATTATAAATCAAAGGCATGTAGCTATAAATGTACCCTATGGAAGGATATAGACTCCACAACAGTATGTTTCATCAGCTTATTTGGCACTGTGGCTTAGGTGGAGTGACATTACATAATTTGTGATGACTTTGTTCTGACATCTTCCCATCACAAAGGATTGATGGACCAAAGTCACAGAAATGTCATCGGTGATAAATTCAAGCTAGACTTTAATCTTTCTCACTTGATGTAACATCAAAGAGGAATAACACAGCCTGCAAGATACGTTAGACAACTTATTAAAGAAAAAAGATCCACAACTGACAGATTGAGTGAAAATTGTATTGATAATTTAAGGTGTATTTTCCTTCTGAGTTTGTAAGGACTTCACATGTAAAAGCTCATGTTAACCAGAATTTCAGAAAAGATGCAAACCTCTGTAGTTCTGCAGTGAGTGTATTTCCCATCTCTATGGCAGATTTAACGTTAAATGTTAAAAGGGCTTTGAAAAAGTAATCTATTCAGCACCTAATTTGATAATAAAAATATAGTTATTATTGAGAACAATGTTGCTGACTGTTTGTTCTTGAAATTGGGACTCTAAAATTATACATAAGGCCTATGCACTTTGTCCTTGAAAACTTCATGTATTTGCTTTAAGTGCCTAAAAAAAATGAGGTTGTCCTTGGGTCCTACCATAATCAATGGATAAAGACAGGCAACTCCAAAGAATGAAGCACTTCATAGCTAGGTTCCAGTGAATTTTTAATGCAATGTGATACTTGGATTTTACTCCTCATTTTGCATATTAAAAATCTAATCTTACTTTTCAAAAATAGGAATCAAAGTCTGTGTGTATTGGTCAAATTCTGTTATGATCAGTGATGTTGACTTTCATCCTTCATGAAAACCTACCTGTACACAGTTTGGAGGCTTTTTTTACCCCCTTGCAGTCATCTGGGCTATTTCTGTTTTAATTGTCTTGATTGTCTCATTTCAATGACAATTTTGATTTCAATTTGTTGTTGTTGCTGTTTTTTAATTGTAAATACTCATCCAGTAGAAAGTAATATGATATTGTTATATCATTTCACACACAAGTTACAGAAGACCTTTACTTGCTCTTAACTTTTGACCAGTTCTAAATTGGGCTCAATTTGAACCCATGACCTCAAAGTGAAAGGCTCCGGATCCCATTACTAATCTTGTGATCCATGTGGTTCTCTTCAATGTATGGGGTTTTTTTCCACTGTAGAAGTTCTTTTGCTAAACTGACATATTTCAACACAAAGAAATGGACAGACCCAAGTTTTAATATTCAGATCCAATTTTTATTTCACTAAGAGTTGCAATTACTTCCTTTTTCAAAAGGTAGTCTCTGCCAGATTGTTTTTCTTTTTCTTTTTTTTCTCATACAAGAAACTTCACGTTTTTCAGATGTAGACACTGTTATTATAAGAGACATCTTGGAATATAAAGCTAAAATCTTATGGAAACATTCAACATTTCTCTGATTTCTTCTTCAATTTAATCACAACAAGTTTGACTGCATTAGAATGCAAAACCACAACTACCTCATAAATTTTTGGACTTTGTTTTTTAAAATGCACAATAATAGAGGATACTTTGATTAATATAGAATCATAGAATCATAGAATTGTTAAGGTTGGAAGGGACCTTTAAGATCATCAAGTCCAACCATTAACCTAACCTGACAAATCCACTTCTAAACCATATCCCCAAGTACCACGTCTACCCTTTTTTTAAACACCTCCAGGGATGGTGAATCCACCACCTCCCTGGGCAGCCTATTCCAATGTTGGATAACATAATTATATATATACACATAATTGTATGCATATACATAATATATTCTAATACATATTAATAATATATAATATAACAATAAATTTATATTAATATTATTATTAATAATATGATATATTAAGCAGTGGTTCCTTTAAGAGCAATGACATATCTGTTTCTGTAAAAATAATACAAGGCCTGAAAGGTTATTGACATTTCAGCAGAAAAAATAGATTTTAAATAGATTAAAAAATAGCTAGCAACATGTTCTTTAGATTTNATTTTTTTTTTTTTTTTTTACATTTCATCAAAGACAGTGTAATTAACCTTAGAGCAATGGATAAAATCCACCGTCATCAATTGACAGATTAACTTTGTCTTCTAATGCTACTGCCATGTAGTGTTCTTTCAATAGTACTTTCCTTCATGTAAAAGTTGTATCAGAACTTTTCACCACCACAATAGAATTCTGGCCCTTCCCTCTCTGCACAAATACCTTCTTCTCTTGTTTAAGAAATGTGGCTTGTTCAATGAAGTTAAAACAATAGCACAGTCAAAAGGAAGACAACAACAAATAGTTCTATCACATGAGGAAAACAGCACCAGTGTGAGATACCCGTGAAATTTATGTGGTAAAGGAATAGTGGGAAGCTTTTATTTTTCTAATTTACTTAAAAACTTAGGAGACGAGAAGAAAAGAAAAATCTTTTCTGGTTTAAATATTTGGTGGTATGGTGTATCGTCCTTATAAATTAAAAAAGAAGTTATCCTATCCTGCATGATTTATGTCTGCAAAGATTTGCTGATATTAAAAGGACAAACATACATGCATCTCTGTGAGGGGAGTCTTATGAAAGAGTCAACAGATTCAAGAAGAAAACATAACATACTTCACACCGTTGCTACAGGTTAGTTGACAATGCTAAATATTTATATAATGTAAAGAAATTTTATGGTTTTTCTAAAGAAGATGCTTAACATGGCTGGCTATATTGCATAATGACCTTCTGAATTTGGAACACTCCCTTTGCAAGTGTGATGTAAGCTCATTCTTCTTTTAAAATCTTGTGGTGACTTGTGTTGATGGTTTTCTTTACTGTTAACAGATATCACTGGCTAGGAGACAAATTTGGTTTCTTGTTTTGATATAAAGCCCAATTTCATTGGGCCAATGTGTTTCATTCTAGAGAATTTATTTTGCTTATTTCTATCTGCTAACAAAAGCTTAGGCTGAGAACAACAAAGGTAATTATTCTAGGACATCACTGAGGAATTAGGAAAAATACACAATTGTATTGGAAAATGCTGAGATTTAGAAATAGTTAATAATTTCTCCAGCTCAATGAAATTAAAAAAAAAAATGTTGATTTTTTTCATGATTAAAAAAAAAGAGATGTCTGAATGTTTTTTCACTCCTTTGAAATATTGGCAGGTAGCTTTTATTAGTTCTTAGATATTCTAACTTCAACAATCTAGTGTACAGCTGTCAACAAGAGGGTCTTAATAAAAATAATAAATGCAATAGCCAATGGCAGAATCTTGTCCTTCCTTGCAATTTGTATCTTTTAAGTACTTCATGCTTCATATTGTACTTGGTATATCTTGCCATTAATTCACTACACAGTCTTTCTGAATTGGTCATATATACCCTATTTTAATTCTGCTTACCCTCTTACCCTCACAATTATCATCTCCCCTAACCTGAGCTGTTCACAGACTGCGCATCCTAACTTGTAATTAATCTCTTCTTTAAGTAAATAGCTTTTCTGTTCAGCCTCTGCTTTCCACAATTTCAGTAATTTCAGTAATTTCTTTTCATGCCCTAGCATATTTTATGACTTCTTGGCAATGACCATTGATGTCTCCAAAGCATTTCTCCCCTCCCTGATCCTTCTTGGACTCTCTGTCCCTGGGCTGAATCTCTGTGTGGTCACAGCAGTTGCCTCATTACCTCATCCCGTTCCGACAGATGCTGTTTTCTTTGTTTTTGTCTACTGTGGTTCCTCAGTTCCCATAGAAACCTGTTTAGATGCACAGCCAATTCAACTTGATATTTTAGCTCTCTCTTGTCTGGAGACCGGAGTGGTACCCCCAGGTGGAAAGACTGCCTGGGCCTGGCTCCCCCAGCCTGAGCACGAGGAAGAAGCGTGCCTACCCCACAAATTCACACTCTCAGAGGGATTGAGTCCAAAGTAACCAAGGAATCATTAAGTTCTGTGATGCTCATTACAGACCTTCCTTTCTTAGGCACAAGCCAAATCACAATTCCTATAAACACTAAAAATATGTAGTGCTTCCAGTGCCTTTAAATTTTGACAGCAGCTGCAGCAATAACAGCTTCTCATTTCATGCCTTTATAGGGTTTCTTTACAACCACTATGAATAGAAACCCAGCTTTTCTGAAAACAGGGAAAGAATTTTCTTAGAAATCAATGATTTCAGGTCTTTTTTGCCTGTGAGAACTTCCTATTTCTCTCAGGTGAGAAGGATTCTGCAGATCTTTTTTAATGCACTAAGTAGCAAGGCAAGAACTGCAGTGGAACATCAGGTTTTCTAGGCAGAGAGATATAAGGCGCTATCTGTGTCTCTGCCAAACGTTTGGTTTGCCAGAATCACACCCAACTTTATGAAATTAAAATAAAACATATAAGAGCCTGGAAGTGTAAATTAAAGCATAAAACTTTTAATGGTTAGTAGTCTCTCTGCCTCTGCTGATGCAGCTGCACATTGAACCTCAGCATTTGCAACTATATGTCTTAACTTGGCACCGAGTCCCACATACCTTTTTCACATGACTACCCTGCTGAATGTCAGCAGACCTGTACCTATGAATAACATTATAACATTTGATTAGTTGATTTTGAGGTTCTTGAGATTTTAATGTTGTGTAAATCCTATGCAGATGTATGCTGCTATAAAGCAGTAATAATTGTTGTTGTTCAGGAATTTATTTTCAACTATTGTGAAAATGTTATTGAAATATGATAATTACAGGAGGAAAAAAAAAAGCTGTATCTAGAATAGACTGAAAAGCATTTTGTGTCTGCTTACTGCTTCATCTCTGGATAGATTTTTATTTTCTTCAACACACTGTGAAATGTGGTCCTGAATACTGATAAGCAGTAATGCACTGGTAGTAAATTTAAGACACAATAAAATAAATTTTCAATGAGTGGTGCTTGATAAGGCAGGACACCTGTTGCTATTCAGGCACCTGTACCTTTTTTAGTCAAGGTCTTTCAAAGAAATTTTAGGATGTAGAATACACAATTTGTGTGTACACGCAAAAATCATAGTTCCTCTTGTTGCTTGTGTTTCAGACTTGTATATGAAGAAAAAAAAATATATTAATGTCTTGTTTCATTGACTTAACTGTTGCTGTCAGGTGAAAAGTTCTCACTCATGATCGAGTCTTTGTAATTAAAGTTAGTTGTTTTTATAAATCCCTTGACCTCCTGAAAAGAGAAAATAGGTGATGCAAATTCAATGCTGGAAAACAGAAAACACAATACAGTAGGAAGGATTAGATGCATAAATCGCTTAATGAACATCTGCAGATCCTGAAAACTTGCTTATAACAGCTGACTCATTTTCAGAGCATCTGAAGGAGAAAATTATAATTTCTTGGTTTTGTCTCCTTTACAGCATGAGACAAAACAGTTCTGGGGTTTTATTTGTCTGTTGGATTCTTAATGGTGGAATTATTGAAAAAATATTTGCTACTTAGCATTTGTCAGTCTCTGTTTTCTTAGTGTAATTTTAAATGTTTCTCTTCCTCTTAAAAAGTAAATAGGGGAAACTGTTGAATTAATGAGAACCATCCTACATTAGACCATAGATACAGTGATGGTGAATAAAGTTGGAGATTTTCCCCTTTTCAGGAGTAAATTGTGCTGGCCATGAAGGGAACTGGACAAAGGAACAGAAAGATGTGAAGTTCTTCAGTACCTCAGTACCTTAAATATTTGGGTTTTTTAATTTGGTTGCGTTTTTTGCCATGCATTTAGGAAGAGGTGCGTTTTCTTCTCTCTTTTGACAGGATCCAGTGACTAGTCAGCTCAGCACCTTTCTAACTTAGACCTTTCTTTAGAATTATTTAAGGTCTGTGGAGCAAGAGAAAAAAGTCCTCTATTCTTTAATAAAAAAAAAAAACCAAACAACAAAACAAGCATGAGGGGTGCATACATACAGAAGCAGAAGCTTGGGTCATAGTAGAAAACCACAAGGAGGAGACGAAAGGGAGATATTTGAGGAAAAAAGTGATAGTAGAAGTCTTTGAGTGGAAAGAAAAGAGTGAAAATAAGGCTAGCTGGGGAAGGAAAATGACAGGTTTTAGGGAAAGGAAGAAGCAAGTAAAAATAATTTAGAGAGAAGAAATTGAAATTTAATAGAAGTGGATGAGCAGAAGTGTGTCAGAGAAGAAAGAAGCAATGGAAACATACACACGGAAGTGGAGGAGCCTAGGAGAAAAGTCTGGAGGGAAGAAGGTATTAGTGGTGTTGGGACACAGCACGAGTCTGTCAGATTGCACAGAAGGAGAGAAACAAAGGAAGGTGTATTTGTATTTGAGGAACTGGAAAATAAAATGTGTGCGCTTTTAGAGTGATAAAGAAATCTCTTACACAATGTAATAAGCAAAGTTGTTCTATCCTGCCACACTTTATTAAGGATCATATGCTCTAGTGAGTGTTTTCATCAGTATTGTGATCCTCCCACACTTATAAAAGAAGTAAAGAGATAACACCCTTCCTTGAACAAACAATGTGCTGTAGGGTTGTAAAGAATTTCAAGACAGAAATAAAAACAAACAAGGTTTTGTTGGGGAATGGTAAAATAATTCTAAATTATAGTCTAGCCTATTAAAATTCTTTGAATCACCTGTCCATCACCTGTCCACCAGTTTAAAATTAAATGTCAGGGTAGCATTTGGCCCTTTTGCAGTTAGATGTCAATGATGTCAGAATGCAACAGGATAAAACAACATTTCAATCACCTATGCAAAGAGATTATACAGACAAAATAGCTACCTATTGAATCCAGTAATATAGTCCTCATATGCTTTTTTTTGAGGAATATTCCCTGAAGTAGAATAACAGCTTGGGCAGCATCTGCGTTTGTTAGAATTTCAATCAATGTTGTAGATTATTCTTTGCTGGTAATTTTTGTTGCCATTGTATTTGATTGCTTTACTTAAAATTCATAAATGTTGCCTAAGTGATAAAATGTCTGAGAATTGTCGGTGATATGTTCTTTTTTTATCTTCTTACTAGTAATAATCATAATGGAATATGATAGACTTTCCAGCTCTTGTTTAATAGAAAGCCAATTACATTGGAATTGTTCTTGAATGATCAAAAGAAAATAAAATTTCATTCTAATGGGCTAAGATATTCAAATGTATTTTGATGAATGAGGAGTATACTGATGGAAATTACACAATTTAATTAGTTCATGCAGATGCCATATCCAGACTGCATGGTATGTAGTGGTAAGTGACTATTACATTGCTATTGTTGCTTTAATTCATGGATAAGAAAAAAAATATGCTGTGTCAATTCAGCATATAATAACACACCATGTACAGCGTGTTTCCTTCATCTGTCTAAAGACAAAAAGATTTTTAGGGTAGATATAATCTAGTAATCCCTTAAACAGCAAAAGTTTCCAGGATAAACAGTGATTTTTTAACTCTTCTGGACCAGGTGAAAATAAAAACCCAGGCCTTTATTTGAAAGCTAAATAAACTAATGTTGATTTAAAAAAATTTATGAGTCTAGACCTTAAAATGACTACACTGGTATTGTGTTACTGAAAGCAAAAGAAACCTGAAGTTTAGTTTAGAATAAGAGACAGCTTCCAATGAATAAAAAAGTTTAAATTGTATGTTTTGCCACCTCAAACTGTAAAGATGTTTTCTTAGTAGTAATTACATACAAGCAATCCTGCACCAGAAGTGCATTCACTCACTAAAAATGCACTCAGATTTTTGCATCCCAAATTTGCTGGTTTTATGTGGTGCTTGTTTCTCTTTTTAAATCGAAGGTGGTAAAAAGACATGCAACTTCACTTTAAAGATTTTTGGAGATCTGGGCCATAGCAGCTTAAATCTAAAAGCTCATATATTCCACAAGTACTCTTAAAAAGACTTCTAAAATATCACTTCTGATGTAGTTTAAAAAAGGCCTCATAGCTTAAATGTTCTTCCTCCAGCTGTAACTTGTATATATTATTCATCTCTCAGATTTTTGTTTAATATTTTACTATCTGCATTATCATTTTGAGAAAAAGGAAGAAGCAGCTAGGGGTAACTATAATATATCCTACTGTGCTATGAGGTACAAATAGACAAGCTCATGACTGCAGTGAAGCACTTACAAATATCTTTGCTGTTGGAAATTTGAAGTAAAAATAAATGATTACTTCATACAACATTTAAGCTTGTAGTTATGTTGCCTTGTTGCAGGCAGGAGGAAAAGAAGAAGTAAAGATTCTGTCCTCATCTTCCAATTATGTGATACAGATGCTGAAGACAGTCTTTGAGGCATATTAATCATCTGTTGAATTGCTACTTAGCTAAAGACCCAAATGATATTTTCCAAACTAACACTCTGGGGTTTAGACTATTTCGTAACTAGTGCAATGATCTAAAGGTCAGTTCAAATGAGATATGTCATTTTCATTTGATTTAATGACTCTTGATACTCAGAAGTTTTACCTCTGGCATACTTAAGGGAAAATAATGCGTCCAGTGTTTACTAGTAGAGTTAATCTATTTACTTGAACAGTGGCTACTCATTTTTCTCTGAATCCTCTCTTCTCATCAAGAATGTGGTCATTACAATGTTTACTGCAAACTGATCATCTACTACACTATTTGTACTCCTTCAAGTGAGGTATGAGCAAAATGCACCGCTCACAAACCTGTGCTCTCTCAGTTGGCAGTTTGTTAGCTCTCAGCAGAACTTAATGATATGTGGTTCAGTCTCATGGTTGCTAAAAAAATGGTCTGATTTCTGCATTGTAGAAGCTTATGTCAAGCCAACTTGAGGCAAACCTGGTATCCTTCCTTCCCTCTAACTTCTATACGCAGTGTATTTTTTAGAAAAAAAAAATCACAGAAGGCAGCCAGATTAGCTGCAGAAGGAAAAATTTGCAAGAAGGAGGGCAAATATATACCTTATTATTAACTATTGTTTTGACCAAGCCTAGTGCTTTCCAGTGAGAAGAAGTACAATCATCTATCACAAAAAGTTGCCTTCTAATTGTGTTGGTTCTTAGAAAATAAAACATCTCTTTTGTGTATGTTTTTGGATTTCATTTTAATGTATTCCTTGTTGACAATATTTTTTTTCATCTTGTTCAATGATCAATAAGGTTTGAAATGGTCTGCTAAAATAAAACATGTAACACTAACAAGTCATGTAAACACGTGTCTTGATAAGGTCATATACAAGAATTACTTTTACAAATAGTAGCTAAAGGCTTGTTTTAAAATGTCCTTGCTCAAAAGAAAGTCCAAAAATCCTTTTAATTAAATAAAACAATGCACAGTGATTTGGGAGAATAACTACAAATGTGTTCTTGCCACTTCTCTCGTGACGTTATCAGCCATGGAAAAGGGAAAACTTAGAAAAGCAAAAAGTTGGAAAGTGGATTACGTGGATTGGGGAGAAGAATAAAACATACCAAAGAAAAATTTAAATGACTTCTATATAGTAATTTTAGCTTCCTAAAGGGTTTAGCACAAACTCAGATATGAGGTGTGAGAGATTTTATTTCTAATTTAAATAAATAACCCACAAACTGTGAACACTAAACAAGCAAAAACTTCTAATGAAAACAAATGACATGCCTTGAAAGTATGAAAATTATTGGTTAAAAACAATCATCACCAATTTTGTTAATAAAAAAGGCAAGAGTACCACAAATCCCTTTGATATTCGTGCTTGCAGATGCACATGTGTAGAATATGCTCCCTAATACATATCTGCAAATATCTCCAAATATCTACAACTTTTTTCTCAGGAACACCATGAGTTATTCGTGCATATTAATCTGAAACATCGATTACTTTTTAAGTCTTTGAAACACAATTAGGCTCATAATAAGACTTGGAGCACTACAAAAGGTACCATTTACATCATATGTGTTAAATAAATACTATTGTGATCAACTTATGAATACGCAGGTTTAGTAGAGAATGACTTTTTAATATGGTGGATACAGGCATGCTGCACAATGTAATATAAAACAGTTTTGTCTTGACAGTTCTAACCTTGGCTAATTCCTTGTGACCAGATTATAATGTGATTAATATACTTACATGTTAAAAATGCATTCGTTAAGTATGCAGAAAATAAAATAATAATGAGCCACAAGAAATCTTTCAACTTTCTGCTAATGTGAAACTGTGACAATTGCCAAACTGTGGTTCCACAGTCATTGCAATGTAGATACAAAGTAGTTAAAATCAATGTTAAAAGTGCTATTGCATGCTGTTTAAAAAAAAAAAAACACACGAAAAAACAACTTTAAGCTTGTGGAACAATCTTAAAAAATTATATCAGACAAAGTGTAAAACAAAAAAAAATCTGAAGAAATCATTTTTTTTTAAATCAAATTTAAATTAATTATCAAATTATTCACGAACTAACCTCTTCCTGGATGAAAAATATGCTAACCCATTAGGTAATATTAGTCAACAAAGATTACTTTAGGATATCTTGTTAGAATTAGATTTCAAATCCTATTCCAGGGAGTCAATATCTTCATGTTCTTTTGGGAGAATATGATATGCATTTATGACCTCTCAGTTTCAAAAGAGGATACAAATCCATTGGGAAATATCATGGAAAACAATCAGAAGATTAGAAATTATGAAAGCTGAGGAACACATGAACTAATTTCAGTTATTTAACTTGATGATTAGAAGGCTTTTTCAGGAACAGAATAACAAGGTTTTAAATTCATGAAAATGGATGGTGGAAAGGTAAGGATAATCTGGTTTACTGTACTGCATGGAGAAAAAGGAATGTGTTTAACCTTGTGTTGGGTCTGGCTGAGGTGGAGTTAAATTTCTCCATAGAAGCCCTCATGTGTACTGAACCCCTGCTTCCCAGGAAGTGGTTGGACGTCACCTGCTGATGGGAAGTAGAGAATAAAATCTTTTGTTTTTCTTTGCTTCTGCTTTTGCTTTATTAAACTGCCTTTGTCTTGACCCACAAGGGTTTTTTTCCATCTTATTTTCTACCTTCCCTGTCCTGCTAAAGAAGGGAAGTGATAAAGCGGCTTGATGAGCACCTGGCATCCAGCCAAGGTCAACCCACCACAAACCTGCAGCAGTAAAAATATGGGTTATATATTAAGAAAATATTTCTAATAATGAATGAGGAAAAGAAATCATGCATGGTTACATCTTTGTTGTGGTTTAACACTGGTAGGCAGCTAAGCCCCACACAGCTGTTTGCTCACTCCCCCTCCATTGAGAAGAGGAAGAGAGTCGGAAGAATAAAAATGAGAAAACTCATGGGATGAGATAAAGATTAATAGTGAAAACAAAAGCTGTGCACGCAAGCAAAGCAAAATAATGAATTAATTCACTACTTTCCATTGGCAGGCAGGTTTTCAGCCGTCTCCAGGAAAGCAGGGCTTCAGCATACATAACGATTACATGGCAAGAAAAATTCCATAACTCTGAATGTCCCGCCTTCCTCCTTCTTCCCCCAGGTTTTATTGCTGAGTGTGATGTCTCATGGTGTGGGGTATCACTTTGGTCAGTTGGGGTGAGCTGTCCTGGCTGTGTGTCCTCCCAACATTTTCTGTACCCCCAGACTACTTGCTGGCAGGGTAGTGTTGGAAACAAAAAGGTCTTGATTTTGCGCAAGCACTGTTCATCAAGAAACTAAAACACCAACATTGTTGTGGTCACAAATCCAAAACATAGGACCTTATGAGCTACTATGAAGAACATTAACTCTATCCCAGCCAAAACCAGTACAATCTTGCATTTGAGGTTTGCATTTGGAACCTAGGAAAATTCCAAGCTTTAC
Organism: Himantopus leucocephalus; assembly: GCA_003993805.1. Taxonomy (NCBI): domain Eukaryota; kingdom Metazoa; phylum Chordata; class Aves; order Charadriiformes; family Recurvirostridae; genus Himantopus; species Himantopus leucocephalus. Next base: position 82,598,528 of record RSEF01000002.1, read on the forward strand.
TACTGGACACACTTCCTGTGAAACCTTGTGAAAACTACTTAAAGACTGTGTATCATTCATCTTTGAAACTCATTTATTCAGAAAACTATTTGACACATGAACAAAAATTATTGAAAATAATACATTATTAAATGTGTATTTAATGAGATGCAGTAGTTCCACTAAAAATTTAAAATCAATGTTTCTGCCGGAATATTGCTGATGATTTTGAAGTCAAGCCCCTTGCTCTTATTCACAGTTACTGGAGATAACTTTCTGCAATAGCCCAATTATATATACTCCAGTAGGGTGATATGCATTTGCCAGGTATTTCGGGTGAGCAACACTCAAATGATTATACATCAATGTGCTGGCTCATCTCAACTTCGATTTTTTCAGTGGTCAGTTTAACAGTGTAGTGTCTCAGAAACTTACATTGAAAAAACTGAGGACACAGTGAATTATTTGTGTGGAGGAAGGACAGGCAGCTGTGGGTGAGAGACACTGGGAAGCTGGCTTCTTTTTCAAATACATCTTGTGTTGTGAATAAACTCTGAATGAGTCCAAAGTCCCCAGAAAATCTTCCAAATACAGAGCATCAATGTCCCGAACCTGTAAAGAATGGGAGGCATCTTGGAAACCCATTTACATCTTCTACATTATTTAGCTATAACAAGTCCATTATGCAGTTTGCTTAATTTGTTGCTTTAGAATCTCCATGGAGATGATTGACTGTATGCAAACTTTCAAAAATGAAGTAAATTTCTAAGTTTTTAATATGTCAATTATTTCTTTTTCACAATCAAGCATGTTGGGTCATCCTGTAAACACTGAAATGCAAATCCATATTTTAATAGCAAGTATGAGAATATATTTACTGATAGGTAAACAATGACTGATTGATTAATATTTTGTGGGTGAACACTTCATATCATTCACCCTTAGTTGTACAAGTACATCTGTTAATAGGAAAGTGAGCCCTGATTAAAAAAATGATTTTGTGAAGTAAATAGTATATTTCTTATCGGTAAATTCTTATTAATTCCGTAACAAGTAACATATGCCAATAGTATGTGTCCTGGTTTGAGGTAAAACAGGACCAATTTTGGTCAG